>JAHRHJ020000399.1:0-490780 GCA_019776745.2 Taxus chinensis
TTTTCCTCCTAACTCCATGTATTTTTGAAGTTATGACACAGTGGAGTTTTTGTGGGAAAATTTCCCCTAGAAGGCCCGCAACCAATGAAATGGCACCACGTGTCGAAGGAAGTGGCGGGGGTTGGAGGAAAACTTGGAATTTTTACCAAGTGTTTGGAAAAGTTTTCAAAAGGAATATTTTTCCTCGCAGGCCCATCGGTGAATCGGATTATGCCACGTGTCCAAGGGGAAAAAATTGAAAAATCGACTAAGTGTTGGCACCATGGAAAATTTAAAAAGGAAAGGCCCGCACCCAATCATGTTATGCCAAGTGTACTATGGCATCGGACCAGCGGAGGGTAGAGGAAAGATTGGAATTTTGGCAAAGTGTTTTGGTAAAAAGCAATGGAGAAGTTTTTGGCCTGCTACCCCACCGACCAATCAGAGCAGGCCACGTGTCCCTGGGGGTCGGAGCTTTGGAGCGTGGGGGGAAATTGGGATTTTTCCCAAAAGCTAAAATGAAAAGAAAAATGTTTGCCCCAAGGGCCCATGGTGAATGAGATGCTGCCACGTGTCCCAAACTGGTGGAAGGTGGGGAAAATTTGTTAAATTTTCCTAAAGAAAAACGAAGGAAATTTTAGAAGGAAAAAACCACCCCCCAAATGCTAGCCAATGGAATCTCGCCATGTGTCCATGTGGCAGCAAAAAATATAGGAAAGGCCCATAGGAAAAAGGGAAAGGAAAATCCCGCAACCAATGGGATTTCTCCATGTGTCCGAGTTAGAGAAAGGGTCAAAAAGTGATGGAAAAATTTGAGAGGAAGAGCCCGCAGAAAATCACCTCTTGACATGTGTCCTCAGATCATCGGCTTGGCAGAGATTTTTGGAAAAAATTTCCAATGGCCAAAACGAAGGAAAATAAAGCACAGAAGGCCCAAACCAAATCATCACATGCCACATGACACCTAGAATGGCAGAGTGTGGGGATTTTTGGGGAATTTTTCCCAAATGCAAAAAAGTGGAAAATTTCAAAAATTTCACTCGCCAATCCGTTTTGGCCCTGTTTTGCCCTAAAATTTCAAACGGCCATATATTTCGATCTAGAGGGAGGTTTTTCACGTTCTTTATATCAATGGAAATATGGTGAAATTCTCTACAATATTCTGGGGTCATTTTTGTATTTTGATGGAGTTTAGAGAGATAAAATTGAAAAACACCTCTGGCACATGGTCATGGGCAGAAATGATGTTTCAACCACCATTTTTAATGAAGATTGGCTTGCATTCTCTCCTAGCATGGCAAAAAATGTCAGGGGATGGGCCTGTAAGGATTCCCATGCTATTTTATTATATTTTTGGTTGGTGGTTGAAGGTCTCCCACATTTTCCCACGTTTCTCTGTCCTGGGGTTGCTTCTTGCACTGTAAAAGCCATAATGGGCTCATTTTTTTAAAAAAAGAGACTTTTTCAGCTCTGCAACTTCCCTTTTTCTTCCTTCTTGGAAGAATTTGTGGAAATTTTTACCTTTCCATGCAATACATCACCCCTTTTTTCCTCTTGGTCACTGTAATGCATTGTATTGGATCTGGAATGATAATGTATGCTCTGTGATTAAAATCCCTCAATCCTTTTATATATCTACCATTGTTTCCTGATCTTTCATTACATCTTGAGCAATTTGTGCATGCTTTGTGTTGTGCTTTCTTGTGGATTGTGTATGTATTGCAGTATTAGGTGTCTGCTACTCCTTTGGTGCATCACCTCATTAGCATTAGTCTCATTTTTCTTACATTCCCTATCTTTGTCCCCTTGGAATTTAGAGTAGGAACTAGGAATTTAAACAGCTACAACTTGTAAGTGATATATCTGATTAGGGGAGTTGAGGAACCAGCCTCTAATCTAGAGATTCCTCTTCCATTTTCAAGTCCATCACTTGGGGAGAGGATTCAATGTTGTACAATCACACTGGATGTCCAAAATGTCAAACTAGAAGTATGATCAACATCCAGGGGTGCTGCTAATTTGCACCAACTTTTCCTTTACAATAAACCCAAAGTGAATGATAAATAAAATAAAAATAACACTCAATCCTTTTTCCCAATCCTCAAGTAAATTATTTATTTTATAAGTCTAATCATTTTAGACTTCAGTCATGCCAATCAACATTGATAAACTCAAACAAGAATAGAAATTTTCTCTTTTTCAATTACATTTCAATAAGAATAATAATTCCTCATAAAATATGCAGCCTTTAGGTAAACACAAGAAGCATCATAAAAAAACTTGCCTTGTTTTATCACTTATGGAATCCATCTGCAAAACTTTCTAGCATGGGTTTTTTCGTCGAACTGAGCATGATAATCACTAAACATTAAAATGATGTGCTTTTAAATAAATTTCCCATAAAAATAAATTTGATTTTATGAAACATTATAGCAATTCAGATAGATATCTCATAAAGGAATAAGGATCCTAACAGGAAGGCCAAAATGAGCAATCCACAATACATTATGTAAAGATCATGATCAAAGCAACACTCTTCAATCAGTAATTTCACAAGAAGGATTACAACAGATAAATGATAATACATCTCAATTACTTATCAGAATCATTCTATAGATGTATGTAATTCATTCTTGATTCAAAAAAGTGTTTGAGAATGGTACCAACCCTACAATTCTCAAAACTAAACTATTTTAAATAATTAATTAATCATAATCCACAACACTAACATAATTATTCATGCAATATCAGAAGCCAAATTAATTCTATCAAAAAGGATGGAATTTAGGATGAACCAATAACATTCTACACAATAATTCCCTTCTTTCCAACATTGAATCAATATCAATCGAATTCCAATTTATCAATTTAAGGGAATAAGAAGTGTTGGATTCCACCTAATTACCCATTTAGCCTCAACATGGTTAATACAGATGAAAGGTAGAAAATAGTTAAAAAGAAAACAACTTAAGTCATCCTTCAGTGTTCAATGAACAACATTTCATTCAACAATTTAGAGAAGAGAAAGAACCGAATGTAAATACTTTTTACATTTTGAAGAAAAACAGTGATGGATACCTATCTCAAAAATAGAGAGAAGATCCCAATAATCTATCATATTAAAAGGTTAAACACATTTGACATCCCAAGAAGACCTAACTAATCCTTACCCAACAACATCCAAATCCAAAAACCACTACCACACAAATAACATAGTCGAAATTGAATAGATATAAGATAAACAATTGAATCTAGCAAGGTAGGGCCGAAGAGATGGCTTCTTGTCAAATAAAGAGAACAATCACAACAACACAAAACTAATACAAGTTTTCAAAGCAACAAGCTCAGAAACTAATTCCTTAGCTTTATTTCAGTGAAGATAGTCTCTACCCAGATGTTTCCTCATTTCCCAAATAGAGAGAAACCTAGAAGGTATTCTTATGTGCTCAAGAGAAATGAATACAAGCTACATCCAAGCCAACCATGTACCCACTTAACAAGAATCAAGGAAAAAATCAATACATAAGAAAGAAAGGAATCCATCCCAGATTTGAACAAGATGAAGGAAAATCAAAAGGAGATTCAACCCCAAGTTGGTTCTCAAAATCGAACCCAAAAGGAGGAGGAGAGTAAAATCGAAACTTTCTAACTCATATATTTCAATTAACTAAAACTGAACTAATCCATTCTTTCAACAAATTCTATAGATGTAAATCAAAAGGTTATTCATAAACCAATTCATACATGAAGGAGAGAGAGAAACATCAATATCCTCACATAGTCCCAAGAGAAGAAGTTAAATCATAATTTACCAGATTTTGAGCAAGGAAGAAAAAACCTGAACGAAATCCTTTCTTAACAGTCCCAATAAGCTCACAAATTCAAAACGTGTTAATCTCAAAAGGTTTCAACATATCACTGTTGTTTTCAAAAAAGTTTTAATCCACAAGAAAACAATGAATCTGAGGACCCATTTCAACATAACTTAGCAGCAGTGATAAAATTCGAATCCACTTCAGATTTTAACTGAAACATCAATTTTCTTACCTTCTCCTAACAAAGAAAGATAGTCCCGATCAAATTTTAAAAAAAATCATTAGATTTCCTTAAACCATTTTAGCACATGAGATCAGAAGTCCACATGAATTAACCAACATTCTATTTTCAAATAAAATAAACACGATTTACTCAAACATGCATCAATAAAAATACCCATATTTGAATCTTTTCCAAACAACAAACTCATGTAGTAGATCACAACAAAAATACACCAAGGCATTTCTACAGAACCATTTGTTTCTAAGAGAATAGTTATTTTAATTAATATGATTAGAAATAAGAATAACTATTTAATAAGAAGAGCCTATCATGCCTGATAGTGTTTTCTTTTATTTTGTAGAAGATATCTAGTTAAACCTCCCAAAAACCTATTCTTTCCAAAACGACTCCAATAATCAAATCTCCCAGCTTCCTCTATGTTTCCTTAGGTTCAGAAACAAATCAAAGATACCCAAGCTCATAATGGATCGAAAAACAAAGTTTTTTGTTCGAAGAACCTAAACTCTCATGTAAAGAAAAAACCAAAATGATCCAAATGACCAACAACTTTCTCTAATTTCTCTTGCCTAACTCCTAGGTAGTTTCCTCCACTAAGCCCAAGGTTATTGAATGCATTGAATGTTATTTCACCCTCTTTCCTCACACCATTTCCACTTCAAATTTGGTGAAACAAAATTCAAAAATTCCCAGTCATTTTAAATTTAGCATGATGCCAACTAGGCATCCCACCATCTTTTTATGCCTCCACCAATCTTGGCGAATTTATAATGTAAGGAATGAAATAAATTCACAGTAATAACTTAGAAACCACTGCCACTAACCTTCCATTTTCCATGTAACCCATAGGTCCCTTTTCATCTTAGTAAATAGTTTAGGTTTTTCCACCTTAGGTCTTAGGTCATTAATATTTATCTTAGGTTAGTTAAAGACTCCTAGCCATATAATATACCTCCTTAGGTTAGGTCATCACCTCTTAGATTACAATTTATATAACGTAGGAAACCACAACCTATTTTTAGGAATCAACCGTAATAGTTTAGTAATAGGTCCTAGGTAAGTATTATTACCTTAGATAAAAATCCAATAGGAAAAACATTATAGTTTGGGTCAGATCTAAATAGCAACAAACATTCTGACCAAGGTTAAGGAATTTTCCTTATTAGCCCACAACAGATCCTTATTCTCCTCACACTGATCAACATTAAAAAACATTAATAATGGAGGTCCAAATTTATAGTTTGTAGCATGATGCTGAGTAAGGACACTTGAAGCTAGGTCCTGAACAATTTACAACAAAATACTACTCGATTCCATAATATGTTTCATTCAGAATGTTAATTAACAAGATGACAATAAAGAAGAACCGAAGCATACCTTGGATCAATGGAATTGATTCAAGGTGTGCTACTAGCATATGGAAAATGTGAAAACAACAGTATATATTTACAACCTATATTTCACATAGCATAATGGCTTCACTTCCAAGTAAACAGAATTACACCTAGCATGAATTTTGAACAATAATAACTTATCCATTGCAAACATGATTTTCAACATCAAAATAATACACCTTCTTAAGACAAATCACATGTAAAATTTTGCAATGTAAAAAGTGGAAGCCATCATAGTAATGGTCATGACCAAGATGTTACAACAAAAGTCAAAAAACGCAGCCAAACTTAATAAAAAGGAGAGTAAGATGAGATCATTTATTGTACATTTAATGAGCATATTTCGGCCTCATCACCCTCCACAACCCTTTTATCCTCTTCTAAAATTTGAGATCAATATGGTCCATATAAGAGAGCTAACCAAACCTTTGCTAAAATGCCTATGTGTTGCATTGTTTTCACAAAACCAATATATGCCCTCATCATATTTTCTCCCATCCTGTCACTACACCTATCACGAATCACTTTCTACTTTACCAAAGATTAATATGGTTCACATTTACACTCGATCCCAGAAGGACAAAGGAAAGGATAAAAGAAATATCTCATCTACCACTCTTTTACCTAATATTACATCTGCACCTACACTAAAAGTCACCATACGTGGACCCATATACCCTATTTCTGATAGGGTTTCCCATAGTATGATGTTTAAAAAATTGCACTAGTATCCTCTCAAATTGTCTTTATACGACCTTATCCAAACCTTTGAGTCTCATCGACAGGCCCTTATTGAATTTGTGTAATCTATTAAGGTTCTACCAAATGAACCTACTCTTGTTGCATCCATTATCACTCCTCACCATGTGGCCTCTCTCACCACTTCACCCCCTTCCTCTGCTCTCGCTACCACTCATCAAGTAGTCACTCTCAGTTTCTATGATGACAAGATTGTACCACCCCAATCAGATGATCATGATCCCACCCTATTTATTTATATCTACATTGATATTATACGCATTTGACATGTTATGATTGATGGAGGTGCCAATATTAACATCATTTCTACCCATGCATATAACCAAATGTGTATCCCTTCCAATTACATGCATAATAACCTAGTTATGTTGCAATCATTCAATGAAGCCATGACTTCCACCCTTGGCACCATCATTATCCACATTTTTATAGGCCACATTTTCATTCCTAAATTATTCTATGTCTTAGAGGGGGAATTTCAGTACAACATGCTACTTGACCGACCCTTGATTCACATCATGGGTTGTGTTCCTTCAACCTTACACCGTTGTTTAAAATTTGAACATGAAGGGCACAACCATACCATTCCATCCAACCCTTCACCATTCAATACTTGTAATATGATGTTGTTATACCAGTAAATGCATCTACCACCACTACCACTTCTTCTTCAGCCACTTCCTCATCTACTAATGCTACCACGACCTCTTCCACAACTATCTCCTCTATTCCCACTATGGCCATAACTTCTTTAGCTGGCCCATCAGCCAACACATCTACTTATCAAACAAATAATGCTTCTTCTTCCCAATTGACTATTGGTTCATCCATTTCTGCTACCCACATACCCATTACTGATCCCTTAGAAGGTGTTTTTTAATGCCTCACTCTGGGGAAGTACTGCCTTTATAACATTGACACATTCCTTACTCCTCAAGAGTATTGTAACCTTCACAAAAATCTCCATAAGGATCACCGTATAGGTGAGGTTTTCCCCTATTTTCCTCCCCAACTTCACACCAACTTAACATATGGGGGACTTGATGCTTCCACCTACTTTCCGAAGACACATTCCCAAACTTGACCATTTTCCTTAGACCTTCAATCTCTCACCAAATACTGCTTCTCCCACACCTTCCTCCATCTCTTTGCTTAGAATGGATTTGGATTTGGTTTCTATGAACAAGGCCTCCATATTGTGATTCCTTGCACCTCTCGTAAGCATAAACACCGCAGTGGTATTAGATTTTCCAAACCATCTACCAAGAAGGCTCGATTAGAAATCATTGAGGATGATAAACATTCCCCATCCCATTCACTAACTTTACCACCTTCAGTTACTTAGTCTATGGATCCAAAATTCATTCCTCCTAAATTTTTTTTTCATAAACACTGTTTACCTAGGACCTCTGACTTATCAATGAGATGATGAGGCTCCATATTCTCTTCCATTTTTGTATCCTGACATGATCGATGACAATACCCCTTCTATTAACATCATTCAATGTCAGGAAAATGAGTCTATTCTTACCTACCTTGGTGTGGAAGATTATTATATTCATCAATCATTACCTTGTGAGATGCAAACCATGTTAAATGCATCGACCATCAAAATCAATATTAACACTCAGGATGACCCACACATTCTAAAACTAGGCCAATATTTAGATGATGTTGAATAGGAATATTTTACTTCTTTCCTCCAGGATCATATCAACACTTTTTCTTAGTCCTACACTGATATGCCTAGTATTGAACCAAACATTGTGGTCCACAATATTATAACCATTCCTGATGCCAAACCTGTGAAACAGAAGCTATGAAAAATACATCCTCGTATTTCTCTTCTTGTCAAAGAAGAAATCCAATGCATTCTTTCAGTTTCCTTCATCCCACCCATTTATTATCCCCAATGGATCTCTAAAATTGTTCCTTTCACAAAAGTGATAGGGGGACTCCACATTTGCACAGATTTCCCTGACCTTAACTTAGCTTTCCCCAAAGATGAATTTTCTCTACCTAGTATTGACCAACTAGTTGATCTCATCGCCAGTCATGAGATGTTATCACTCATGGATGGTTTCTATGGTTATAACCAAATATTAATTTCCCAAGAATATCAAAACAAAACCACCTTCATCAATCCTTAGGGAACATTCTATTATCATGTCATACCCTTTGGCCTTAAAAATAATGGTGCTACATATCAGTGGGATATGACCTATACTTTTCTTGACATCATGCATAACGTATTGAAATATTACATTGACAATATTCTTGCCAATTCTAAACATCGGGCTAAGCACCTTGCTATCTTTAAAGTGGTCTATGACCGTCTCATCAAATATTGTGTTCACCTTCAACCTAAGAAGTGTGTCTTCATTATTCTCTCTGGAAAGCTCCTTGGTTTTATCATTTATTTATGTGGCATTGAAGGTTGATCCCACAAAAATCAAGGATAATATTGAAATTTCTCCACCTACTAATCATCATCAACTTTGTAGTTTGCAAGGCAATTTGTAATCTACTTGTTGCTTTATTTCTTAGATTTACGCCCACTACCATCCATTTCATCATATTCTAAAAAAGGATGTCTCCTTCAAATGGGATGATGAATACCACACAACCTTCAACACGTTGAAACAATACCTCCTCCAACCACCTGTGCTAATTTCTCCTAAGGATTGCCAACCATTTTACCTTTACATTTATGTTACTGATCATTCCTTGGGTGCCATTCTTGCTCATCATGATAAGTAACACAAGGAGAAAGTGTTTTATTAAATAAGCCATACGCTTTTAGAATATGAAACATGATATAATCATGCTGAAAAACTCTACTTAGCCTTAGTTTTGTCGCCAATAAACTTCACCATTACCTACTCAACCATAAAAAATTTGTTGTCACTAATAATGACCCCTTACATTACATGTACGCTAAGCCCTACCAACATCAACATGCTACACATTGGCTCATACTTCTTGTAGACCTATATCTTGAATTCATCTATAAAAAATATGGGAAAGGAAAAACAATTGCTGACCAACTCGCAGGTGCACCTATCTCTGGAAACCAATCTTCTAACTTTGATTTCCCTAATGAATCCAATGCTATCATCTCCTTGGATGATACCGTTTACTAGATGACCTTATTATTTGATGGTTCCAAATTTTAGTGTGGGGGTGGTGCCGAAGTTATCCTCATTGCTTTTAATGGTGAGCCTATGCCATTATATTTTAAAATAGATTTTGATTATACTAACAATAGCTCCAAATATGAATCACTCATGTTAGGTCTTTAAACCTCCATAACCTTAGATGTTAAATCAATTAATATCTTTAATGAATCTCAACTGGTTATGAACCAAGTTAATGGTATATACTTGGTACCAGTGTCTTAACAATATACTTCAAAATTATAAACATCATGTTGACATGATTTTGACTACCTTTGACCATAACGAACTTCAAACCATCCCATGTTCCACTAATAAATTTGTAGACACCATGACCTGTCTTACTTCTCAATCCGAATCAAAAATATTTGTCACTGTACAATGGTTGCAATCACATTCTTATCTAATCTGAGACATCAACCTCATACAAAATATTAAAACTGACCCACGTGACCTTTAGTATAAGAAGTTTGTTGATTATCTTTCCCTTTCAATTATGCCTCCAAATCTTACTCGTAATGGAAAATGATCATTTTTCAAAAGTGTCTCTCACTATGTCATCATGGGTGGTATTCTCTATTAATGCAGCTTTGATACTATCCTTTTATGATGCCTTACAAGTTTTGAAATTCCATACACCATCAAGGAAGTTCACAATGGGATTTTTGGGGGTCACTTTAGTGGCTTAGATGTTGCTAAGCATATCCTTTTCCTGATCTATTACTGGCCAACCTTAAACTGTGATTGTTGTGACTATATCATGCATTATGTCAAGTGTCAAAAAAATGCTAATCTTCATCACACCCCTAGTCATGCCTTACAGGTTGTGTGACACCTTTGGCCTTTCTCTCAATGGGGTTTGGATCTTGTTAGAGAGACTGACCCTCATTCTTCCTAATGTCATCAATGGATTATTACCACTAACAAATATTATACTAAATGGGTGGAATCTGTACGTCTTATTTCTACAAAAGATGAGAAAATATACAAATTCATCAATCATCACATAATTTTTCACTTTGGTGTTCTTCACCACCTCATCACTGATAATGGAAAACAATTCAAAAAAAACCTACGGAAAATATGTGATGCCTTCAGCATTCAACTCAGTTCTTCTTCACATTATTAACCTCAAACAAATGGCCAAGCCAAATGAACCAAAAAAACCTTAAACAAAATTCTTATGAAAGTGGTTGATGATACTGGAAAGGATTAGCACATGCACATTCCTATTTCCTTATGGGCTTATCGTACATCTACCTTTCTATCTTGTTGTTATAAATAGACTTCTCCCCTGAAGGAAAACTATACAAAGCTAGCCATATTGTAAATAGTCTCTCACAAAAAGAAGAATAATCCTGCAAAAATAAAATAAAAACATTTTGAAGATTCCTGCATCGATCAGCTTCACTAAGACCTCAAGGATATATTCTATTCATCCCACATAAACTTCCCACATCGATCAGTCTATAAAAAAAGAAAAAAGAAAAAGATAACTTTTTTCATCATGGAACTACCTATTTTGATTTTGGGTACCTTACAGAAGAGGCATGTTGTCTCACAACCAGGTTACACTACACAACTATTTCACCTCACCTTCTTTCCTTTCTAATCTTGGACCTATTCAAAGGATTTGTTGCAAATGAAAAATTTCATGGTCATGTGAATTTCTTCACCCTTCGAATAGTCAAATGTGCAAAGCATTTAGGGTCTTACATTCATAAGCCAATATTTGGTATGATAGACTCATAATGGTTCTTACCAATTAGGAGACCTTTTGTCTCCTCTTACTGTTCACCTCTTTTCTTACTTATTTATCATCCTTCATATGACCAAACCCTCAACACCTACATTCTAGGAATTCCTCTTCCACCAAAATCACCCACACCTATTCGACCTAAACTCAACCATGCTTAAATGAACTAAATTCAACCATGCCTAAATGACCTAAATTCAACCATGCCTATATGACCTAAACTTAACCATGCCTAAATGACCTAAACTCAACCATGGCTAAATGACTTAGACTCAATCATGCCTAAAACCTACCGACCCATTCATCTATCCTCATCCTATTCTTCCCTAGCTTATGGGATAACTACATTAGTCTGAGGCCTCTTTTCGATGGAGCTATATAGGTAACACTATGAGGATATGGGGCCCTTAGAGGTTAGCTTGGCCAATTTTTCCCCTAACCAATTTTCCCCCTTTTTATTCACATTTTACCCTAGTTAGTTTTCATTTTACAAAAAATCGGGAAATTAATCTATCCTTGAAACATACATACCTACAATTTTATAACATTAACCATATCACACCAATCATTTAGCATTCCCATGATATTAAGTACTTAGAAATTTAACCACAACATACATACAATCCATTAATTTCCATAATAACAGTAACTTGGAAATTAAATCAAATGAAAAAACATGACCAAACCATGCCTATCACCTAGACTCCACCATGCCTAAATTACCTAGACTCCACCATGCCTATACCTGACCAAACTATTCCTATACCTAAATACATCATGCCTATACCTGACTACATCATGACTATATGACCTCAACCCCACCATGCCTAAATAACCTAAACTCCACCATCCGTGTACCTGACCAAACCATGCCTATACCTAACTCCATCATACCTATACTTGAATCCATCATGTCTATATGACCTTGACTCCATTATGCCTAAATCACCTAAACTCCACCATGCCTATACATGAATCCATCATGCCTAAATCACCTAAACTTCATCATGCCTATATGAACTCAACTCCACCATGCCTTCATGACCTTGACTCAATCATGCCTAATTCAACTAGTTTCCATAATACATAATAACAATGGAAATTTAAACAAGTACATCATCCATCCAATAAATATCAACTATTTCCGGAGAGTGT
Source organism: Taxus chinensis (assembly GCA_019776745.2). Lineage (NCBI taxonomy): Eukaryota > Viridiplantae > Streptophyta > Pinopsida > Cupressales > Taxaceae > Taxus > Taxus chinensis. The sequence continues at coordinate 12,276 of JAHRHJ020000399.1, forward strand.
CTGTGTATCAATACATATATACATAGATATAAATAAATATCAGTATCTAAAAAATCTCATGTACAATCTCACATATTTAGCACACAGGCTGGTATATATATCAAAAAATCAAAATAATGGTATAATATCACATATGGATATCAATCATCTCCCCATATAATACCCTCCTCTTTGGTCACACCTGTCTCATTCTCCCTACTAGTCACACACCCTACCAACATCGCACCACCCTTTACTACTGCTTACTTGGCCTCTGTCTCCTCCTCTTGGCCCTTTCATGGGCCTAGTCTCTGAGAGCTAATAACCTCATCATGGCCATGTATTTGGGGTAAATGACCCCCTGTGCTACTAGAAATGTGAGTCCTAGATGTAATCCAATCACTAGTTGTTTTCTGGGGTTGGTGCTTGACATATGAAGGCACATCAATCCCTTCGATGGCTAGATGGTCATGATAATATTGTGCCTCATTCAGGGAATCTCTTAACCTTACCATGGATAAGGTATGGGGTGGTGCCATTGGCCTAACTTCCCCCTATGAAATCTTCCCGACCAAGAGTGTACCCTATCTTGGTGTAGGTATTTATACTATGGGACCTTGTCCCTATGCCTGAAGGGCCAAAACTTATGCATGTGATATGGTCAACTAGACATATAATCTAGCCACCTATTCCTGTAAGGTTGGTACTTGTCATCCATCCCCATCTCAACCCTATACAAGAGCGTGTACCTATGCTACCTGGGCCTGTAGGGCCATCACCTGTGCCTACAAGGTGGTCACAGGTGCTTGTGACCCTGTTAGATGTCCCTACAACCCTGTAATCTATGCCTGTAGGGAAGCCACCTAACCCTATATATATCCCTTTGCACTATGAATGTTACTAAATTAGGTTGTCCTTACCTCAATGGTGCTTCTTATAGCTGTTCCACCCACCACTTCTTGTATGCATCAGTGACGCCCACATCATCAATCCGTTGATCTCACACCTACTCCTCCTACCATGTGGGATCACTCAAACATGGTGGATACATGGGCCTCTTCACGTCATCTCTATGGTAATGTGGGAAAGGTAGGGGCACATCCTGCCATAGTCAAAAATACCATCTAACCTTGTCCACATGTATCATCTCATGTTCACCACCATGTCGCCACTGTATCCATCTCAATAACTAAATCCCCTATAACTCCTTAGTCATGCCTTTGTATGAAATAAACTCAACATATGGCCACCACAAAATATCCACCACTGATAGGCCCTCCAAAAACCACCTATAATATGTAACATCATATGTGACCTTGACCACTCTTGGTTGTTCCCCGACTGGTACCCATCTCTTGAAACCCACTTTGTACAAACCACCCTCAAAATAGTCTGATCATGGTAACCCAACTAGACACATACACACATACGATGTTATCATACACCTAACAATGTAACAAGTATGTACAACACTTACCAAATCTCATGTACCTACCATAGGCTCATAGCTCCCTATACAACTAGACTAAAAAACTAGTGCCCAAACAAAACATATCCACTCCTCGATCATGTCTTGTAACACCCCCATCAGTGATCGTGGAAATATCCTACCCTTGGAATTTGGGAGAGAAAAAAATCATACTACCACCATCATGAAAATAGATAGCCTAGTCTCCTGTGGATATGCCACATACATATCCTCATAACTCAGACTCACACTTTGATACCTCATCATGCCCATCTCCTCACCAAATATTGCCACTATGGGCTCCATCGATACCTCTGTAAAAATTGAATACACTATATCCCCAAAAATAGGAAGCCACATGATCCTATACATGTCCTCCAATGTGAGGGTCTTCTTTCCAGTCAGAAAATGAAAGGTATTGGTCACGAAGTCCCATATTTCGATGAGAGTGATCATCAAGCTCTAAATTCATCCTATATGCCTATAATGTCTGATCGAACTAAGTCCCACATCTACTATGTGCTCCCACTCCTCAGCTATCATGCTAGGCTGTATCTGTACTAATAGAGGTGGTACTTTGTCTCTCATAGTTAGCTGATCTCTCACCTACATCATCCAAACCAACACTATCAAGTCGCGACTCTATCAGATTACCTATTACCCAAACCTCAAATTAACCTCTTACTTAGTATTTTTTGTGCCAAACGATACCTAAACACATCAATCATACCTTCCCCTCAATAGGTTTCTAATACCTAACCCTTTACCTAATTCACGTATCAACCTTCTTTCTCCATTATCATAATTACCCAATATCCTAGATCATTTCACCTACATACCTATCACACATTGGCAACATCGCGCCTTAACCTCTTCCACCCACATTAGTCTTCACCTACCCCTTGCCTTTCGTTTTTAAATTTCCCATCTATCTCCCTTTTTACCTAGTTATAGACACCAAATTTGGGTCATACTCCCCTTGTGTCCCCTTTAAGCAGTTAACATAATGTGTTAACCTAACCATGACCCCTTTACCCCACATTCATATTAATTTAATTACGTACAATTGAATTAATTCCCATCCTTACATTATTTATTAATTTAATTACATTAATTAGGTTAATTTACACCTCACCTAGACACCTCACCATGGATTTATTCTTAGCATATTAATTAAATAAGAATCAGTCTCTACTTATCCTAACCACCTGGGACTTAGTCTAACCTAGCATTAAATTCCTATTCCTTCTCCAACAACATGAACACTTATATAAGCATTAACCACCACTTTAGATATGGACCATCAGACAGAGCTCACCAAAAATAGCCAAGATCTGCTCTTTTTTGGTAAACATAGTATATCTCGGTCACCTTAACCAACGTCGGTTAACTGTCAACCGACGCTGGTCACCTTGACCATCGTCGGTCACCATATATACATTTGGAAACCTTTTACCCTAGTTGGTCACTTCAAGTTTTGGGAGAGATATATCTGAATTCAAGCATGAACCAGAGTTTTCTCAACATCAAGAAGACATAATACATCCATCCAGAGGCCCAAGCAAGTACCAAGACTAATATGAAGGCATTGGCATTCACGGTGACACTCCAGGAAGCAATTCCACAACACTGACCACCTAGATTCACAGATCAACCATCACCTTCCTTCACTCACCAATCTTATAGGAAAAAGTAAGTGCATTTGATTTTGTATCATTCTTGTACTTATTAATTAAGTTCTTTATCCCTTGGTTATTTGAGCTTGTTATTCCCTGTATTCTGCCATCTTCATTTTCCAGCCCATATCCTTATCCAACCACCATAACCTTCTGGATATTTATTCCTAACCTTTTACACAATTTTTGACATTTTTATCACCTTATCATGAACCCAACCAATTTCCCCTTTATTCTCTGTGTAATCACAGAGAAAGCCCAAAACCACCTGTTAATCAACTTTCACCAAATTTCCCCTACCGACACCAGTTACCTAACCACCATCGGTTGGCTTTCACCTAGCACTGATGTCAGACCGTTACATTGGTATATCTCCTGCCAGATTTTTACTAAATTGACTTTAACACCCAAAGGCCGTACAAAAATATCACCCAAGATAGATACCCTACTTGAAGCCTCTCCTCAGACCTCCCCATATCTCTGTGTAGACATAGAGAGAACCTAGATACCTATTTTTGATAGTTTACCATTCCCACAGAAATTGAGATCAGTTATCCCTAACCGAGTATCGGTCATAGCTAAACCGTCATCAGTCACACCCTGACCGACATCAGTCTCATGTGTCTGGAAAAATTTCCTTAGACCAGCAAGCACCCCAATCACCTAAATCAGCCTCAAATTGTACCAAGCCTTACCCAGACCTTGTCTGTGACTTCCAGACCACCTTCCCATCCTGTGACCTGACCCGTGACCTTTGACAGTTTAATATCAAAGCATTTAAGTGGATTAAAGTTGATAAGTAATCTGAGATACATAAATCAGACTACTAGCACTAGATTCATTTATCTACATGTTCATTTTTTTGTATATATATGATATATATATTATAATTATATATATCATCAGTGGATTGAAAACCATTGAAGAAGTGTCATACTTCTTGGATCTAGCTCGTGCTAGGAAATCCACTAACCTTTTGCTATTAACTATGTTTTGTGGTCTTGCTTTGCATTTCAGGTAGTTCCTCCTAGACAAAAGGAAGTTCTTGCAGTCAACTTAGATCAAGAAATCAGAACGCACACATAACCTTCAACCAAAATCATAACAGGTATTCCTCCTTGGCCTATCACCCCTTATCTATTTCATTAATTTTCTAAGAATCTAGTGAAATATTTTGGCACGCCCGTGGGACGCATCTGGGGTTCTTTGGATTTATTCATTCTTAGGGAACTGTTTTATGTTTGTTTCTTTTAAAAAGAAAGTTAACATTAAATTTTCTCCCTGGAAATCTTCTCTTTCTTCTATTTGTCTAAGTGACATTTTTATTTCAGGACTAAAAAGAATCATTCTTTTTCTTCTTACATCTGCATTAGTGAAAGTCATTCTCTTTCCTATTCACTCTTTATTTACATCGAATATCACATTTTGATTTGGGTTCTAAAATACTTGCATTTCATACTTCTATGCTTGCATTTTTAGCTCACATTAAAACTGAGGGCAACCTATACGCTGGAAGTCATGCCCAGCTGATGGTTGACATAATTGAATCGTAGAGAACTTTCTCTTCTCTCTCTCTTTGAAAAATTACACAAATATAAATTCACACATCTTCTTAAACAACACCTTACCTGGAAGAAGTTTTCAATGATCACATGATCAGAGGATTGATAGTGGGCACCCAACTGGTTTCTCTATCCAGTCATTACCTCAGAGAAAGGACCGCCCCCTACAAAACATAACCTGAAACCACCCTTTAGATTTTCCTCTTCATAGGACACCTTCCCAACCAAAAAACTTTGTTCTGAATTCACAAGTCAGTCTTAAATAGCATAAGCTAACACATAAAATTCACTTATAGGATTGTGTTTTTCTTAGCTTTTTCTTGAGTTGTGTTTTGAGTTGTGAGGTTATGTTATTCATTCTCTTCTTCCTTTCACACTCCTCCATCATAGTTGGTGTATTTCGACTGTTTCTGAGTGTGTCAGGGACCATTACTATCATACTCAGGTTTATGGGTTGATATTCCATCTGACTTAATTCAAAAAAATCAATTTTTATTCACTTTTTCAAATTTCACAGTGACCGGCATCGGTTCAGTGACCAGTCATCGGTTTACATTTACCTAACCATTGTCAGTTTCCAACTCTTTTTGTTTATTCTACCAAAAATAGCATTCATCACATCTTCTGTTATTTTTTAATTTCTGAGGACATCATCATACCCCCAGAATTTTAAAATCATAGTCAAATACAACCTCTTTATTTCATTTTCATCAGTTTTTCCTCATTTGCAAAACTTTTGGATTTCCCACAATAACCGGTATCGGTTACCCTAACCGTCATCAGTCACCCTATAACCATCATCGGTTAACCTAACCATCATCGGTTCCTTTGTTTTGATTTTTAATTAAAACACCAACCAGTTTCACCTCCCAAAATCTATTCTTCTCCATTTCTATTGTTTTTGTGTCATTTACATAGAACAAATTACCAATTTTACGCTAACTCACATGGTTTTGACTCATATCCTATCCAACGCCCTTGTGTTTCATGCTAGCCTTCAGCCACTCCCACCTAGCCCATCACCGCCTTCCATCACTGTCACCTATGGATCCAACTCAGCCCATTACTATTAGTACTAGCGAAAAAGGAGTTTGCAAGACTCCTTGACCAGAATCTCACTGCCCTACAATACTATCTTGCCCATTCATGTACCTGGGACTCCTTAGGGATAATTAGTATACAACATCCTATATCTATCCCTCCTGCCCTTGCCCCCACTTCCACGTTAGCTACTAATAGTTTTGTGTTATCTTCATCCACTTTACCACCTGTGGTGTCTCGACTGGACCCCACATCCGCTATAAGGGTTTATTGTAGCTATGACATGTATCTTTCACATGTGGTGTCAACTAATCCTTCACCCACCACCTTGAAGTCATATTCCCATCTACACCCACTACCTCATATATACCTGATTACAGTGATCACACCCACCCATGGTGTCGGTAACTCATACCCCATTCCAAAACCTTTTCCTCTTATATCCTACAAGTACTTTCCCCAAATCACTACCTGAGTCATTACGACTACCCCACGTACTTACACATCACCAAAAACCCCCGATCTCGTGTATGACAGTGTATCATGGCATATTTTCCACTTACGTGATATTCCCCCTTTGCAATCCTCCTACAGTGGCACCACCTAATATACTGAGGAATTTCATCCACATCATATATTCATGAATCATCCCCCTTATACTGCAAGAGTTAGCTATGTCCCATTCATCACAACCCACTAGGGTTAACCTGAGTTTTTGTGAAATGAAAGCCTTAAAATTTGAATCAATCATTACAACCTTGAAAATATAATATTGACATATTCCTCTGAATTATTTGGGTGGTTTAATAGATTAATATATCATTGAATTTATACATTTCATGAAATTTATAGTTCACAGTGTTGATTCATTCCATAGACCTGATTGGAGACTAGCAAGTGAAGTTTGATACATCTTCTTTAAAGAATCCTATAGAGAAACTTGGTATACAACTAAAATATGAAAATGGTTACTCAAATAGGTAATATTTACCTATTAAAGTGAATGAATCAGAACCAAGGTGTGAATTCCTCTTGGGGCAAGGCTACTAGCGTGTGAAAGCAAAATGAAGAAGTCAAAGTGGTATAAAGGATGTCTTGATTTTTTGCAAGAAAGTCACCATAACTGACCTATATTGGACATGATAGTACGAAGATGAATCTATCATATATTTTTTCACTCGTTGGCGAAGCCTCATCAACTAACTTACATTCCAGCTACTTCAAAATTAACTTATAGATTTGTTCATTAGAGATTGTGCCAAGAAAATCTCATCAACTCTCCAAGTACAAACCTTCCAAACCTTCGATGAAGCATTTCCCATGGCGTAAAAACTAGAAATTCATGCCATCGAAGAGAAGAAAATTTAATTACGCAAAAAAATGCCCTATTCAAATCGAATGATGTCTCTTCATCTTCGAAGCCCCAACAAAATTATTCAAAATCCAAAGGATCTTCCAACACGATAGTTATCAAAGCTAGCCCATCTCACCCATCTAACCAAACAAAATATTCCTCTAATATTTCTCCTATTCAAACTTTTCACAGATAGGAGCAACAAAAGTACACTCTAATTAGAGATCCCTATTCTTCAGTCTTAGAAAAGATTCTTAAGGCCAGAGCCAGGACACTTCCACCCATAAAACCACATACTAGTTTCTACCCTACTCATCCTGTACTTACATGGTATACGGTATATGAATTTTGTAACTATCATCGTGTCAAAGGCCATAGCGATAGTAATTGCATAACCTTAAAAAAAATTGTCCACGAAATGTTAGATAATGGAGATCTCATCCTGGACAACCCAAATGCACCAAAAAATCAAAACTTACATATCTTTAAGAAGACTTAACCTAACCATACACCATCACCTAATAAAAATGGTGAACCTTTAACCAATGAAAGTAAGGTCTATGAATTCCATGCTACTTTTTAACTCGTACCAACAATTCCTCAATTTCCTCCTATCCCCTCTATCAAGGAGATTCTAACATGAGCTCCTATACCCATGAAGGAGCCTACCTCATTTACTCCTTCACCCATAGAGGAGTCTGTACATACCCAAAATTGTAGGGTACTGCACTATCAGAACAATGTCACACGTACCCCAATGATGATACAATTCTCCTCGCAAGGTGTTTGGGATTCAAAAAATCTCTCCAAGTGTACATTAACATCCTGCATGCCCCGCTTAGCCCCTGCGTGCTTTGTTTTTCTCTTCTCCCCTCTTTTCCTTTGCATTTGGGGCCTTCAGTTATGAAACCGCCACCCTGCCTGGGGCGGTGGTCCTATAACTGCCGGCCCTGCTCAGGGTGGAGGTCCTTCATTCATTTTTCCAGAACATTCCTTTTAATCGCAACTCACGTAAATTTCAACATTTACCATATTTTTTCACCGCCTTTTCTCGTATTTATGATTCTAGTTCCCTGGAATAGTGTTTTTCCATTGTTTATGGTAAAAGAATTCAAATTGGTTTTCACCTTTGGGTAAATGGGGATTCTATAAATAGCTGGTTGGTTTTCAAGCAAATGCCTCCCCTCAAATTTACCTCTCATTCTCTCATTTTAAATTTTAGTCTTTCAGTTCTTACTTAGGAATTGTATTAGTTTTATTCATTGCATGCATAGTTAGTGTTGTTTTGCTATTTAGAAGCTACATAAATCTTCTTGTGTTAGTATTGTTACTATTTTCAGTGCAATCAATTGGAGGTAGGATAGTTTCATTTTAGTCAGAAGCCATTAAAGTTACAGGTTTTATTCATCAAAAAGGATAGTTTCAGGTTCTAGACATTTTATGTTGTATGACTCACAATAAATCGCCGCTAGGAATTCATAAGTCCCAGCTCTGTTCTCTTGCGCTAAGGAAAATAGGAAAGAAAACTTAAGATTTATTCAAGAAACTTGTTTTATGCACAATGAAGAACATGATGGTGTTAAGTGAAAGGAAACTAAGTTTTGGTGTTAACACAAATTTTTGCACTAAAATAAACTTAAATGAGAGAAATATATGTGGAGTAAATAGGTAAAGATGGCATTAACCTCGTAGAATCAAACTAAACTAGAAAACTCAATCTAGTCCTTGTTGGGATAATGTGACAAGAGGAAAGAAGTTAGAAATGTTATGAGGAGAATTTAATGAAGAGTGGAAGTTGATTAAGAATTGAGAAGAGTTTTTTTAGGGTTATTAATGGAAAAATAGAGTTTTTAGACTAAAATAATGCAATAAAACTTAGAAATCAGCCATGAAGGCCAAAGAGCAGACCTATAGACCTAATTTGAAAATGATATGAGAAGTATTAAAGGGTTTAGAGTAAGAGTTGGAAAATAAAACTTTTCATGAAGAATAATATCCTTAATGTATACTTGAATTTATGTTTCATTTTTCATGACGTAATGTGATTTGTTCCAAACGATGAGATTTTTAAGAAATAAGAGCTACTAGATTGGGCCTTGTTTTATAAACTATTTTATTGGATTTGAAGGTGATGAAGTAAGAGATGGAGTTTAAGATGTTTTTTGAAGATGTAAGGCAATAATGGGTTACTAAAAATATATTCATTACATGGTGAATGTTTTTGGAAAATTCTATAAAATAAGGTTTGAAATTTTTGAGGGATAGAATCCTAATCTTGAGTAAGAGAGTTGTCATGAGAAAATGAAGGATTGAATTACTAATGAATGTTTTTTATGAATATTTTTTTATGAATTTTTAAATAGGGAATGACATGAATCAATTGTGTGAATAGTGGAAATAAATTTAGAACAAGTGTTTGTAAGTTTTTGGCATTTTGTCATTGTGTGAATATTGAGAAGCCTAATTTGTGAATTGCATGTTTTTTTATTATCAAGCTAATTGTGATATTTTGAGTGTGTGATAGTATCATTTTGCTATCAAATGAAATAAATTTCATACTCTATATAGTTCTAGTGTATGTGTGTGTGTGATTGAATTGTGTCCCTTAAAGCTAGGTTTCCCTTGTTCCAATTGTACCAAGATAGTGGGATACAAGTAATTTTCCCCCAAGATGAATATGTGAGATAGAATTTAGAGATATCCCATCATGTGTAGTGAATAATGCACCGCAAATGTATTCCTTGAATGCTACTTTTTACCCAAATAGTAGTTATGAATTATTAGCCCAAAATTTCTAACTCCTAATAATAATAAGTAAGTCATGTCTTTTATGTTTTAGAGATAGCCCATCATGTGTAGTGAATAATGCACCCGAAATGTATTCCTTAAATGTTACTTTTTACCCAAGTAGTAGATATGAATTATTATCTGAAAATTTCTAACTCCTAATAATAATGAGTAATGTGATTCCCTTATTTACATTTTTTCATTAAAAACCAAAAAGGACGACCCAAAGTGATAAGAAAGGTTTTAGAAAAGATAATAAGTAATATAACAATTCAAATTTTAGAAAAGGAGTGATAATGACATAAGTTCCAAATGGAGATAGTAGCACTTGGGTGATCCTATCCCTAATGGGTAGTAGTTTTTGGGATGCTCAAAGGATAAAACAAAAAATACATAGTTGGGTTATACACATTGTCCAGTGTCCAAAATTAAACTAGATGATAAAGTAATGTAAAATTAAACTAAGTTGTGTTAATTTTTAGTTTTCTTACTTAGGAATCGCACATATAATGACATACTTAGAGGTGTGATGAAATTAGCAAGTGCATGATTTTATAAGTACATTTTCCTCAACTTTATGTTGGAAAATGAATGTTCGATAACAAAAAGTAGATAAGAGGATCATACATTATGGAGAGATGGATAGAGTTGTAACTAATAGTGTGTCAAGTAAGGTGTAACACCCTGAACTGTTGTTACTTCCTCCTGAGCATACAAGTGTTGATATGTGATTTCTTTGTAAAAAAAGGATGTGTTCCTTGATTGAGAAATCATGCTTGATATGTATTGTATCTTCTTTGCAGATTTCAGATCCTTGACTGAGTCAGAATATGATTGGACTCTTTTATTTCTTTCATTTTGTATCTGAGTTTAATCTGATCTCGGAATGAATTATAGAGTTATCCACCTATAATACCTAGCCTTGGATCAGTGGAATTGATCCAGGTATTGCTTTAAGTTTGTTCGTGATGAATTAAAATTTCAGACCTTGAACAGGTTGCAAGGTCTAGATGCATTGAATAAGCTAGTCCGGAAGATAACTCAGGTTGATCGTGTGAAAAGGATTGGTTCCCGATATCTAAATATATCTGGAAGGTCTTAATCATGGACCAGGTAATAATTCAGTTACATATAATTCTGTAGCCTAAGGCAGAACAGGAGCTAACCCTGTTCAAGAATGCATGTTGTAGGTCTTTTTCTGAGCATACGGAATGTAGACCTAACTGGAATTATTAATGTTAGTAACCTAAAACTAAACTTAACCTAGGGGTTAGATTAGTGATGATCTAACCTAGACCTAGGCTAAGAGCTAATGTCCTAAGTAAGTATCTATGTTCTATGAAGTTAGACTAGGTATTATCCTAAATTCTAACCTAAGTTACTAACCTAACTATTGAGCAAGGATTATTGGGGACCTATGGAGGGGTGCGAACCATGGGTGGTAGTTTCTATGTTATTTAATGCGTGGATAAGCATGAGGGATAGGTAATTGGTGGAGGTTTTAAAATGGCTAACTTGAGCTGACGTGGCAGGTCGCCAAAATTGGAAATGGTCTTGGAATTTCTCTTGTCTATCGCCAACTATGGCGGTCGGTGGCAGTGGAGTTTGAGCGGGAAATTGGGAGTAAATGCAATTAATGAGCTCGGTAGTTGAGCTCAGAATTCGCGAGAAGGCATGCAAAATGGAAAGTTAATGTTCTGTTTGGCTTATCACGAATTTCGGTTTTTCCTCTGCCTGTTCACTGGTTCTTCGCACCAGTCTTCTTTGTGTTGCATGGCGAGTATGAGCGTATCTAGCTCTTTCCTCTGGTAAGGAAAATATATATGTCATGGAGATAGCAAAATTTTGTTGGTAGCTCTAACTTGGAAAAGGAAAAGAAAGTCCAAGCTCTTTCAGTGGTCTGCTTCGGAATTTTGAGCAAATATCCAGGCATGTTAGGCCCTAACCTTTAAAAATCTTGTTGTCTTTCAAGTGATTTCATTAGAACAACTCTGTTCAAATGATTTATGGAAATGGATGATTTTCTATGGTTGTCTTGTGTGATTTTGGTACTGTATCTTCATGCTGGTTCAATTTTTCATTTATCCCTTGATGGGTGTTTATTAAATTCGAACTGTTGCTATATTTCTTTGTGTTTTGCATTCCGGCTTTAATATGCAAAATTATTGCAAGTATATGTGATAGGCCTGCTCTGTGTGAGTCCATAAATTGTTCTCTCGATGGGTACAGACTATTGAGATGCTTGTTGATGGATACTTTTCGTTGATTCTTGTTGTGGAAACTGTCGGAAGGGATACTGAAGGACATTTGTTTGATTGTTCAGTTAATTGACCTTTTCTTTTGTAAGCTCTGTCGTGGTTGTTATTTAGTGGTGGTTATGGATTCTGGTTGGGTTTCGTTATGAAATTTTATAGTTATTTGTGAAAAGGTAACTCACAGTGTTACAGTATTCATTACGACCTTGCTGGAGTTGTTTTTCCCCTTGCGTGGAGGTTATGGGGGTTCAACCCATTGATAGTATTGATATATATATATATATATATATATATATGATTATTGTATTGAAACGACTCTGTGGAGTCCTCTGAATGAATCGTATATTATGGTCCACTGTTGAGGATATAGATACATCTTTGAATATTGATAATTGAATTTCGTTGGAGTCTTGTAGAAGTAACAGGTCATACGACCTCTGTTATTTATGAATTTTGGTACGGACTCCCTAGGTATACTTTTACGTTTCCTTCTGTGTAAGCTTGTTCGAGAATTTTGAAGAGGTTCAGTTGAATTCCTTGTTATGAAATCAGTATTTTGATTTGCTTACACCTGATTTTTGAATGCTTACCATAGTTGGCATAGATAGAATCATTAACTATTTTTATCTTATATACTATTGTTGGGACTCAGTTGAATTCTTGATAGATAAACAGTGTAACTGCTTCAAATTAAGACTTTTGGGTTTACTATTGTTTTCGACACCGTTGGGTTCCATGAGTATGGGAAGATATCTTGTATATCGGTTTCTGGAAAAGCTAAACTGTGAATACTATTTACGGACTTAGTTTTAAATCCTCGAATGGTAATCTATGTCACTGTTTTCTGTATAAGCCTGAGTATGAACATGTAATGTTCTTGGCTTTGTTGGTTTTCTTTAATAGCTTGACATCATGAATTATGGCTTCTATAAAGTAGGTCGTGAATAACATACTTTCAACTCTGGATGTGTTCAGAAGTGACTATGTTATGTTATGTTATGTTATGTTTTCTTTCTGATTACATTCCAGATAGATGTGGCTGTGCATGTTGCGTGGATTTCATTTAAAAATATCTCTGCATAGTCATAGGGAATTGTCATTGCTAAAATGATTTCGAGTCTCTTGTTGACTGCGATAACAGAAGAGATCCTTTGAATTCGACCTTGGGTCTAAAAGCCTTACAGTGTAGAAAGGACTTGAATGAGTTGAAGGTTTTTGTAAGGTATTGTTGGTGTGTTACGTCTTCTGTGCATAGATATCCATTTCTGAGCTTGATTGAGTTTAGGAGTAGTCGATTTCACCTTATCAGGTAACGGCATTTAATATCTTCTTGTCTGTCGCTTCTTGCGTGAGGACATACTGAGTCTGCTTGTTGATAGACACCATTGTTTGGCATGAGGGCTACTGTACTGTAGTTGCTTTCTTGTAAGCTTTAACAAAACAGTTGTGCTGTTGATGGTTTCGATTGATTTATCTACATGTGTATTAAGTGAATGCCTTGCTCTTGAAAAGACGGTACAGTCATGAGCTAGATCTTAAGGAAATAAGTATTATTCGTTTATTTCTCTTCTATTATAAAGTATAGGTTGATATATTTGTTTATCTAACTCTTGGAATTGTTCTATCATGCTGATGGAATCATGAAAGGTTATTTATTTATTAGGTTGAATATATAATCCGTCTGATGTTGCTGTCCTTGGGATTCAGATGGATAGATGGTTAGATGCATTTGTCTTCTTGGTCACTAACATTTTAATGATTTGATCTCATTTAAACAGGGTGTTTAATGAAAACAATTGATGTATTGCAATTGTTTTAAAGGTTAGTGCTTATCATGCTCAGTTCATCGAACTGACCCATGTTGATAATTTTTGCAGATGGATGCCATAAGTGGTAAAAGCAATGCAGATCTGACAGGATGATCAGATTGTTTAATTTGATTTATAATGAATTACATCTTGATTTTCTAAATGTACTATATGTGGAAAGATGTTCCTTTTCCGTTGAGCATTGTATCAAGTATGCTGAATGCATAAAATGTATCTGTATAGTTCTGAAAGGAATAGAAATAAGTATATGCTACTTATGTGTTGTATTCTTATTTTGATAGTTGACCTTCTTCGGTTTATATACCGGAGGGACAATGTTATCTTTGTATAGTTTGGAGACTTTTGTGATTGTCAATAAAAGCTTACAAGAAAATGTGATTGAATTCTTATGAGTGTTTAGTAGTTCTAATTTGTTCTATCGAAAGCAAAATTTAAATTTAAATCATTGTCATTTTAAAGATAGGATTAAAATAAACCTAAGCAGAACGCTAATCAAGCTGAATTAAATTACTAATCCCTAGTCTTGATTATGACAGGACAACATTTAATTGGATTCTTAATCATTTATATCTTGATACTAATAGGTATGATATAAATTCAGTTAGGAGAACTGATATAAACCTAATGGGGTTCAAATGGCAATCTCATGTGAAGTTTATGAGTTATTGTCAAATTCCGTTGTCTTAGAATCGTGTATATTCTAATAACTCCATGATGAGACCTTGGCCTTAATATCTCCACCGTGTAATGGGTTTTATTGAGGAAGGTCATTCTAAGACGAAGAATCTAGGGATCAGGAAAGGCTAACCCTAGGGGAATGTCTTTAATGTAATTTAAACTCAACGTGCATAACGCATATTAATAAGTAGTTCTTTCCGAGGTGGATTTAAAGGTTGACGGCACAAGTAAACTATAGGGTTGTACCTCCGAGAAGATTAGGATCTTCTCGAAGTTACAACAATGCAGGTGACTTATGATGACACCCTTTGCATTGATCGCTAAGATTTACACTTTGATCTCGAACGAGTTACTCAGGGAACGATTAGGAATGTGGTCACGTTATAAGGCTACCTAGGAGATTCGAGGTATCTTGACACACTAGTTTAACTAGGGTTGAACCAGTATGTCATCGTATCCCTAATCCTCATGGGCATCCATATAACATTATCACCTTGTTAATCCGTTTCCGAGTGAATAAGTTGAGATAGGAGGGACTGACAGAAGTTGGTATAAGACATTCTACATAACATAAGAATGGGGTGAAGGGCATATTCCAGATTGATGAGTATGCCGTTAAGGAATACGAGACATAAACAGTATGTTTCAAATCTTTGGCCAAAGTATCACAAGCTACTGATTGCGTTGTCCTAATTCACCTAGTCTAAGGGATGAGATGCCGATGAATAATGGTAAAAATTATTCAGCTAGGTTCCTTGGATAGAGCATTCTGAATCCCAGAATAGGGAAGAGAACCGCAAGAGTGAAGTGTTAAATAAAAATGCCAACTCTTATTACTCATGAATAGATCGGTAGATTACCGAGTCATGGAATGAATAGATCAGAGGTACTCTGAGTCATTACAGCTGCATATGGTTGTCTGTTTTAAGAATGGTTATTTGATTGTGAGTTCTAAATTAGGTATTTAGAACCAGGATGCAAATGTAAAAAAAAATAAAAAAATTGACTTGTTCTATTGTCTAAAATGAGGATGTTACATAAGGTCTATACTTGATATTGTTTCGAATAAATATTATAGAATATGTATCATGGAATCTAGATGAGAATAAGGATCCTAGGGTGACCTCATGTATATAGCATAAATGATGTGTGCATTTGTTCCTTGGCTATTTCCTTTGATTGAGAATATTTTTCTTGAGATTGTTCCTTTTTCCATCTGTTTATTACTTTTTTTGGAGTAAATTCAAACCTAAAAAAGAAAATAAATGTAGTCAATGCTAACGATGAATGAAATTTTCTCTTTAACTTTGTAAATATAAAAATAGGAATGTGTATTAAAATAAAAGTGAATCAATGATATAGTACACCTATGTGTAAGTACACTTGTGTGTCATGAGATAATAGATAGAATTATTCTTATATGTTTTTATCCGTGGAGGTGGTTGCAATAATACCGAGGATTTAAGCATCTTGTTAAGAAAATAAGGATTTAGGTGTCATTTCACCAAACTAAGGATTTAAGCGTCCTATTGCTAAACTAAGGATTCATGCATCCTATCACCAAGGGAAGAGTATTGGGAGATCTATAGGATTTTCCCTCCAGTCATTAATACTTCCCTATGGATTATTTCCATGGTAGATAGTCACAAACTAATCATATATGATCCTAATAAAACAAAGTAATTAGTTCGTGTTGGAGATCAAACTTACAGCCATCCCAAATTAGGATGAACTAGGGTGTTGAGGAAACATGTGACTGTCTCCAAGTTATGGAACCTTGTGTGCTTGAGATGCACCTTCAGAGAAGGCCAGTTCCTCTACCTATCTCTACTGCTACAACTACTCTTAATACTGAAATTGAATCCTCAACTAATCATACAAAGTGACCAAAGTTAGAAGGATATGTAGAAATGGAACACTAATCTAATGGAGATGGTAGCAATAGAAATAAACGGAATGATCATAGTAAGATTAAGTGAAAATGAAGGAGAATTCATGCATAGAGGATAGGCACATGTATCACATTCTATAACACATCCACTCAATAATTTTCATGGGGCATAATAAGAATAAGAACTTGTAAGGGAATTGAGGAAGCACAAAAATAACATAATGTAAAAGAGAGGGAAGGGGTAAATAATAAAGAAAAGTTAAGGTAGAGAATAGCCACAAAATCTATCTTTTATTACTTCCAAAATACACAGTGGATTACAATGGCGTATGAGCCCGATATCCACATGTAAAAGATAGATATGAAGGCTTGCAACTTAATATGCAAATAAATAAAGTCCTAAGAAAACCAAATGGGTTCAATAAAAACCTTTTCATGAGCATCGATCTTACACTTATAGAAGAAGGAGAGAAGAAGAAGAGAAAGAAGAGGGAAACTCAAATTGAAATTCAAACAACAACAATAAGAATTGAATGCCTATAAATCCTCCTGTACTTCTGATAGATATGCCTTTCCATGTTTTTTCAGATTTTAAAAGAAGGAAGGAGACAAGATTTGAATGAAATCTAGTGGTTAAGTCAATTAGACCTATGTATAAATGGCTGAAAATAATTTTCCCTACTTTTCACTTAAAAATCCCAGCAAAATTTGAATTTTAATGATTGTAGCGCACATCAACAACTTTGTATCAAAAGTTATGACATTTTGAAGTCTACAATATGATCTAAACATGAAATGACACATGGTGCACACTAATTTGACGAATGATCAGCCAATTGTTAATTTGTTTTGTCATTTTTAACCATGAATCACTCATTGGATTTTCACAATGATTTGCCGCTCTGCTGGTGCACTTTGATAGGTTGCATGTATCACAGTCAAGTCTGACAGATTGTCACATGGCACAATGATTAGCATAGAAGAAGTCATAATGTGCGCATCAAATTAGTAGGCACGAGAGAGGATAACAACGAAAATCACGCATAGGTCTCACACATGGAGGAAAAGGGTGCATATCTATAAGAGACAAATAATCAAGTGGGGCATACATGTTCAATTGAGGAATTCATAGAAACAATAAAGGGAAGGGTGTAGGGGAATGTGTAAGGGACTTAACTATATTTAGAAAGAAAGTAAATGGTGTGCGTGAAGGGTACATAAACTACTGGTAAAAAAACAGACACATGAGGAGTGCACATGAGGGAAATAGAAGAAGAAAGAGGAATGGAGAAGGAAAGTGGAAGGAACATGAGGGGAGAAGATCTTGTGAGGGCATTATAGGAACTACAACAAAGTATATTGTGCCAAGGAAACAACTAGAGTGTGTGCAACCTGCAATATTTGAACTTTAGAGCTAGAATGGGTATGTAAGTTGTAAAAATAACTAGAGGAGCTATTTTGGATAATAGTTTGGCAGCTTTTAGGGCCATCTTCCTATTAGATGAAGTATATTAGTAGGCTTGGAGTATCCATTGGGAATGGAGTCATCTTGGAAGCATGAAATTTTTATCTGTAGCTTAAAGAACTACCCCTAAAGTCACCTGAAATACTGGAAATTGTAATGAGTTATTGCCAAAACTGATGGAAATTTTTAGAAGATCTTAAATCAAACTAGCATCCTAAAACCAAATAAAGACTATGCACAAGGAGAACATAAGAAGAAATAAATATTTACAAACAAATAATGTGTGTGCAACGCACTTGGAGGAATTTAAAATACTCTACTATATATAATGATGCATAAGACTTAATGGAAATGCTTGAGATAAATCCCATTAATTGGGATTGGGAACACACCTCCATCAAGATGAGACAACTTGAAAGAGTTATCCTCCTTACAAGAAATGATATTAAATGGGCCACTCTAAAGTGCATCAAACTTTCAATGGATCCCTATTTTGGCTCTATCAACATCCCACTTTAAGACTAAGTCACCAAATTTGAAATATTGAGGCCTATCCTTTCTCTCAAACCATTTCTCTATCAATTTCAGATGTTTTTCTAGCTGGATCATGGAAGAGTTTCTCAATTATTCAAGCTCAACCATCTCTTCCATTATTATTTATCTTTGATCCATACCCTCAAACTCTAGCTGTTGGGTGATCTCTAGTGAAGGAAATTAAATGGATAGAGGAAGCCTAGCTTCCTTTCCATAAACAATATTGTAATGGTAAATACTTATTATATTCTTCATTGTTATTATCTCTACCTAGAGTGTGTGTAAGACCTTTGTGTGCCACTATCTCTAGTTGATATTCATTGTCCATTTCATGATTCTAAGTAGGTTTTTTTGGTAGATTCAGCTAATCCATTACCCTTGGGGTAATAGTTAGAAGAAGTATTCAAGTAGATTCCAAGACTTAGTGCTAATTAGGAATTTTTAGTACCAAGGAATGATTTTGCATTATTAGAGATAATCGTCTAAGGAATACCAAACCTTGTTACATCCCATTTAATAAAGTAAAGGATGAATGACTCATTTGATTCTTTGAGTGTGACATCTTTTATACATCTGGTGAAGTAGTCGATAGCTGTCAACACCCACTTGTTCCCATCACTTGAAGGAGGGTTAATCATGCCTATGAAATCAAGACCTCATTGCACAAAAAGGTTTATCCTATTAGATTGGTCGGAGGGGAGACACTACAAATTTATTATTTCCTACAAAGAAAGTGCATTCTTTGCATTTCATTACCCACTTGTGCGCATCCATGAATAGGGTAGGCCAAAATTATCTTGCCTTGATGATCTTCATCACTATTTATTTAGTAGAGAAGTATCCACAAGAGAATCCATCGTGAAATTCTAGTAACACTTTATCATCCTATGCACCATCAATACATATCACTAGCATGCCATCAATGCTTCTTTTTAAGAGAGCACCATCAATAAACACATATAAAATAGATTTTAGCCTCAGATGTTGTCTCTTTACTTTTCTTAGGTTAGTATGATATGCACAAAAGTAAAGTAATGTTACCATTTATTCCATCTATCTATGCATGTCAGGATATTTTATTTTCTCAAATTTAGTACATGGGATCAACTCATTAAGAAACAATGAAGTTTCTTGATCATTTTAGGCATCCTTAACAATCTACTTATAGAGTGTGCTACCTATAACTAGATTTGTAGCTTCGATAGTCACATTATACTCCATGATCTTTGTTACCCATATTTCTCTTTTCTAGCTGATTTATGCTCCCATGATGAATTCTCTCACACCTGAGTGTGAAACTAACACCTTGATATGATTTTTGGTGAGCATACTTTTTAAATTCTTTAGTGTGCACATGATGGCATAGACCTATTATTCTATGTGATTGTATTTCAAATCATAATCCTTTAGTGTCTAACTAAGGAAAGCCACTAGTTGTTACAGTCCTGATTCATTTTCTTTTGTCTAAACAAAAACAACACTCGCATTAGTTCCATTAGCATAAAGGATAAAATCCTTAGAATAATCTAGATTGATAAGTGTTGGACAAAAGCAGTTAATTGCTTGGTTTTTTTGAATCTCTCTTTCCCTTTTGCTATCCACTTGAAGGCTACATCTTTCTTGGGCATCAGGGTGATGGACCTTACCAATCCTACAAATTTAGTAATGAATCTCCTGAAATTTTTTATTTTTCCTAGGAAGGAGTGCAAGGCTCTCTTTTATGCTAGCAAGGAAAGAGCAAGGATGAATGAAACATGCTCAAGATCAATAGAAATAACATCCTTGGATACAACATAGCAAAGTTACAATTCTTGGGGTTGAGAGATACCCAGATTTCTCTGCATCTCTTAAAGAATTTTTCCATATGCGCCATGTGATATGTATCCTAATTTTAGAAGACAGTTATGTCATTCAAGTAAACTAGGATGAACTAATTGATGTATCCTTTGAAGGAAATTTATATGGTCCTCTGAAACATTGCATCTACATTTGACAGACAAAAAGGAATCTTCTGATATGCGCATGTCCCTCATTTGGTTATAAATGTCATTTTGAATTGATCATCTTCTTTGACCATGATTTGATTGAAATTAGAATATCCATCTAACATGGAAAACCTCTGCACACCAGCCACTATCTGAAAAATCTTTTCCATAGAAGCCATATCATAATGATCCTTTAAGGATGCCTTATTCAAATCTCTGAAATCAACACAAATCCTGCTTTCACCAGTCTTATTTCACACTAGAACTAGATTCATGATCGAAGTAGAGTACTTCATGGGGAATATTATCTTCACCTCAATGAGTTTAGACAAATATTTCCTCATGAGGGGCTCTATCCTTGGATTGACTAGTCTCTATTTTTTACTGATGGGTTTGACACCAAGATCAAGGTAAATGGAGTGTTTAGAAACACTTGGATCAAATCCTTTCAATTACTCATAATCCCATGAAAATATGTCACTGTATTTTTGACACAGAGAGATGACAACTTATTTTTCATCATGCATGTAATCCTTACTGAGTAGAAACTCCTTGCCGCACACAATAATGACTAAAGTATAGTCTTCTTACATTGCACACATATACTTTTGTTTACCCTTGAACTCATCATTAGGGATGAAAATTTTCTCTAAAGTGACTAGCCCTTTGCGAAAATTATTTTTCTTGAGTTGAGTCACTTGGTCACTATAGCTATCATGCAATTAAACTTGCTTGCTTAAAGAGAACTCAACTTTATTCTAGATGAACTGGAAAATTTGTGCGCCACTTTCAAACATTTTCTAGCTGGTGTCATTATCTAGAATAGATGGCATGATCACCATCTTAACAAGTTGTAAATTTACCTGGATAAAATCCTCCACAGGTGAGAATTATGAACCGAGCATGAAAATTTGATCTTCTTCTTTGTTCATCTTTCTTGGAACCACCTGTAGGCTCACAACATCAAAAACCACTAGCACGTACCAAAATATATGTTTATAATATTTGATAAGCTTATTATTTTCTGTGCACTTGTTTTCAACCTGGTGGATAACCAACTTAGTGTCCCCAAAAATCTGTAGTGCCTTGACCTATCTTTTTCCAACAATGAGAAGACCATACACCAACACTTCATATTTTACTACAGTATTGGAGCATGCAAACTACAACTTGTGCATGATGAATAATTTCTCATATTTGGGAGAAATGATAAAAACACCTATGCCTATGCAATTTCTACTTTTGGAGCCATCAAAATACATTTTCCATAGACTAGAATTCTCTTTGTTTTGTTTGAGTGTGCATAGAAGCACAAATTCATCTTCAAGGATGCAATAGGTACCAAGGAAAATTTCAAATGTTTAAAAAGATTCAGCATAACGATCAAATTTTTGGTTCCTCTCTGCCCACTCATCTAGCAATAAATTAGGTATAGTAGGGAGAATATGATGATCCTATAAAACTAAAACTTGCTCCTGGCCTTCTTGGATTAGGCAATTAGCTTGGAGAGGGGATGGGTCATATGACTCAACATAATATGAAATATTGGGCTCAACTTGTTTGGTAAGCCAAGTACCATACCTTGTTCCTAGTAACATATTAGACCAATTAGAAGACAAGTAACCACCCACTTTAGCAGTAAAATATCTTGATAGACATAAGGAAAAAAAAGGGGGTAGGTCAATTATTGATACATCTTGAGTTATTGTTAGACTTGTACATGCATGGAGGGTTAAATCAAGATCATGGGTGACTTATAGAGTGGTGTCAGTTGATTGATCAAGTTGTAAGACTCCTTTAGACATGGGGGTGTACTCAAGATGTAGGACATCAAAAATTTTCTTAGACATATAATAGAATTGCTAGTGCCTGAGTTAATCATACAATTGTGGACAAGATGTTTTCTTATTATCAAGGACATGTAGAAAGGTGGGGATTTAATGACCTTAATTAATTTCTTCTCCTCTACTTGACAGATATTAATAGCAGCATGAGGTTTTTAGACAATTGGATCAGCACGTGGAAGTTGCATCGGAGCTTCATGTAATAGGTTTCATTGATACATAATGGATAAGGCGTCCCACATTGTGACATTTGTACTTTTATTCTTCATCTCATCCATAATGTTGAATGGGAGGCATAAATACCTTTACATTTGAGGCATACCAACATATTTTCTTGATTGTTTAGGTGTAGAGGTAGGGGCCTTAGCTTACACAGGGGCTTGACCTACCAAAAGAGGGGTGAGTGTCACTTTTGTAGGAGCATTACATGGAAACTCATGCATAGTAATTTTCATGCCATGTCTGTTGGATGCATGAGTTGTATCATTTTTCTTTTGAGAATTGGCTTATGTGATAGGAGATAAATATTACGTGTCGGATTCAAAAATTATCTTCTTTTCTCTTGTGTTTTCAGCAACCTAGGCATGTGGTTTCATAGGATTATCCACAACTTGATTGATTACAAAGAAGTATTCAACACCAAATAACATAAGGTTAGTCTCTGGAATAACTTCTGGCATTTCTAGATTTTAAGATTCACTCGCGCTTGTGGAAGGTTCACGGTTAGAAGTAGATCATGTAAATCTATGCATGCAAGAAATTAGCATAATGATACTGACTATGAGGAATATTGCAAGGAAATCACCATTCCAACTATTGATCTATATTGTTTTGTACTTGTACTATCACTTCACTTGTGCTGGGCACTAGAAGAGTTTTCACAAGAGGAACCACTTGCAAAGGAATGTATGCATTATCCTACCATCTATCACTGTTTTGGTTCTACCTATATCTATGATATGGAGATTGATTTATAAACATTTGATGGCCTTTGTCATACCCTTGATTAGAATTATTTCTTTAGGATTGTGCCTGCTATTTTTCTTAATATACGACCTTATTGGACAAGTTACTAATCAGTGCCTTCGTTTCTTCATCCTCTTGCTACACGGGGGAAAATTACATGGACGAAACAAGTTGAGCACTCTGCTCAGGACTAGGGGAAATAGAAAGCTAAGGTGCTTGAGGAATTTTGGGAATAAGGGCATGGGTGGTCTAGGAGATAACTTTCATTCCTGAATTAGACAGTTCTCAACCCTAATAGCTAATGCATAATCCCCATGAAGTATTACGCCTCCCATGGATTGGACTATGACAACAATATAAAAG
This sequence comes from Taxus chinensis, assembly GCA_019776745.2. NCBI lineage: Eukaryota > Viridiplantae > Streptophyta > Pinopsida > Cupressales > Taxaceae > Taxus > Taxus chinensis. The sequence goes on from JAHRHJ020000399.1 coordinate 35,953, forward strand.
TTTTAACCCCTTAAAAAGTAATGGAAAGTTCCTTCTGGGGTTGGTCTTACCATGGCTAGAATCCTCTCCCATGTTTTATGAAATCTAAAGTTGAAGTCTGCCATGAGCTCATTGTGAGCCATCTTTATGGTTGTCAAATATTCAAGAAATGATATATTATCTTCCTTCTCTCCAATCTGATCACAAAGAGTTGTACCCAGTTGATTCCAATTTTGAATTGACCCTTTTGTTAGACTTCTAAACCATTACAAATATCTCCATGTTGGACCCTATAATATTGACTAAGTACCAAGAGGTGTATGTACATGCATGACTAGTGAGAAGAAGGGAACTTGGGGGCAAGCGCATAGGACAAAGGTGTTTAAGAAGGGTTTAAGTGAAATCAGGATGCGTGCAGATCGTAGAACATGAGTTCAAAGGACTTAGCAATATTTGGAATTCTAGGGGAACTAGAGGAAATGTGTGAGGACCCGAATAGGCATGATGAGTGGATAAGGTGCCAACCTAGAACCTTGGAGGTCAATAAAAAGGATATTCCATGTAGGGAATATTCCTAGAAGACATCATTCATGAGAGTGGAGGGTTTTTAAAGGGATAAACATTCACCATTGGAATACCACATCGACACTTAGCACATAATTTTCTCAAAAGAGAAGGCATGATGGTGGGTGTTGATCTTATAAAAAAGAGATGCTCATGATAGATAAGGGATATATGAAGAAAAAATACATGAGATGATGGTAAACAAAGAGAATTCATAGAGAATGTAGAGAAAGAGAAGAAGAGTACAAAGTGTTATACTAATGCTAGGGTTTAGATCACTTAGTGCTAAGGGTTGTAAGGGATTCCATAAGAATTTTTATGGCAATGGGATTTTTAATAAGGGATCAAATGGGAAGAGTATAGTTAGGGTCTCAAATTAGAGATACTGATAGAAGTTAAATCTCTATCATTTAAAATGTATGGTCTGAGATGACCCCTTTTGACTATAATGTGGCTACCATAACTATGTTAAATCAATATATATATGAAATCATTCAGTATATCTTGTTTATGGGTGTAAAACCTCATGTTATATGACTTATCATGGCTTAGATCTAGTTTATTATGCTTCTTACAATGTTATTTATCTTTTGTGATGCATTAATGTTAGCTTTGTTAGTTACATCTTCTACATCTTTAAATAAGTGAATGTACTTCTACTTCTGTAAATCATCATCCATTAATGGCAGAAACATTTCAAAAATATTACATAAAAGAGGGCCTCGATGCCTGTGCATGCCTTAGGTGAGCACCCAGCACCTGCTGGGTGATAGGTTGGAACGTTTCTGGTTAGAAAATAGTTCTAACGGTAAATAAAACACTATATCTTGTTTCCATTTCTGGGACCTCTTTTCAAAGATGTTGTGTAAATGATGTGTGATGACAGATTGCTTGACCTTATACATTATCGAAGCATGGATTGAAAGTATGGTGGATGCATTTTCTCAGAGATTTAGTACTAGACCTAAGTTTGATGCACGTCAATGGGTAGAAGAACATCTATATCATAAGTTGTATGAGAAATTTTTTTGTTGCTTTCCAATGGATTTGTATGAATGGATTTCAGTGTATGCATTTAGATCAAGATGGTAATATAGACCTCGCGTATGGACCTAAGAGGAGTATCAGAGGTTGCATGATCCTAATATGACTTGGAAACATGTTTTTGATTATTGGTGGAGTAGAATGTTGATGATTTACACCTTGGAGTATGTGATTTCTACATATTCTTGTCTAAAGATTGTTGAGTTTGATTTCTTAAGGGAGCAAAGAGGATCATTCTTATGTGATATCCATTTAGCTATAAATATCTTGATCATTACAATGAGTCTGGAAGCATTTCCTATGGCTGGCTAAGCTTCTTATGAGCAATGGGTGAGGAAGCTAGGGTGGAGGAAGATGGTTGACCTTACAGCTGAGAAGGAGAGGGAAGAGAGATGACTCAAGTATAATGAAGCTTGTGAGAGGGTGATAGATAGACAATGTAAACTTGCATGAGTGATGGATTTATGGAGGAAGACGTTACAGGAAGGAAATGTGGTTCACACAGAGGATGTGGAGCCTAATCAGTCTATGCTACCCCATCTTGGAAAGCGTGGGAGAGAGATCCCTTCAGCTTCTGATGAGATTTCATCACTTGGAGAAAGGAGATTCATCGATGCACATCTGAATCTACCTATTGACCAACCCCTAACACTTAGTATTCAATTTCAAGAGATAAGTATTACTAACCCAGTTGGTATTGGTGGGAGTAACCAATCAACAACTATGAAGTATAACTTTTTATTTGGCATATATATCACTGCAAAATGATTTCCTGTGTTTGGAGGTATATTATCTAGGGCAGAATTTTTGAAAAAAATTATTACAAGAAATCTTGGGTATCACATCTCAAAGCAGTGTGGGACACACATTTGGTAGTGGTGTAATATCACAGAATATTGGTGCACAGTTTTGTACAATAGTGGGGACATAAGGAATAACTACTTTCAGACCCTTTCCATCCATGGGAAGAGGATCTAATGGGTCAAGTGGAATATGAACTAGTGGACCTAGTGGATCTGGAGGAATTGATGGGTCATGAGGGACAAGAACTAGTTCTAGTGGATCTGGTGGTGGAGACAACATCGGAGGGAATCAAGGTTACGGATCAAGTGGACAAGGGCCTCAACCACCTCAACAAGTTTTTTTTAAATGTATTTGTATCTACTAGATTAAAAAGGCTTTGAGGATGATGGAGAAAATGTACACAAATTTGAGCTACTATGGGGTGTGAAGGGGATGACTATCCCAGAATGTAAGGCAAGTAGGTTTGTAACAAGATTGCAAGGATGTGTGCATAGCTGGTACTAGAAGTATGACCCCCACCACATAGTGGTACATTACACCATGTTGTGTAATGCCTTTTAGCTGAATTTCATATTCCCGAGTTTGAACAAAAGAGCATTAGTGCGCCTAAGGAAATTTAACAAGGTATGACAGAGAGTGTGCAGGAGTGTAATGCATGTTTTAAGACTCTCTTATCAAAATTGTTTTGACATTCATCCTTATAAGCATGCTCAGTGTTTTTTTAGGAATAATAATGCCTTTTAGGAGATTGATTTTATATATGAATTTCATAGACCCACGCGAGGCCTTGGAGGCTACCCTGCACACCGAGGCAATAGGAAGCATGGATACCAGGGTTAGTCCTTTTCTTGAAGATCAAATTATTGTAATGGAAAATAAAATGGAGAATACATTTATGAACTTTGGCCATGAGACTCATAGTGGCCTATGGTGCATGGATTGTGAGGTAGAGGTGCATATAAAGGAAAGTTCACCTCAAATATTAGTATGCATAATGATAGTAGACTATGAGATTTTCCATAGAGATCATGATGCAAGTAGATTTCCACTACTACAGGACATGATCCGTAAGAATGTGTCTTTCTGTTGCAATATTTTTACCTCTACTACTCATAACACTAAGTATTTTTGATTGATTGAATAGATACATGATGACATTAGTATTGGTTTGTGCCATAACAGTATTGCAAATAATTTCAAGGATGATGGTCATCACTATAAAGCACATATAGATGGAGGAGCTCATGGAAGAGGCTTTCAGGGATGATGTAGAATCCATGGAAACTATGGAGTTAGAAGAAGTGAGTTCCCGCATGTAACTTGTTACAATTGTGGGTCTACGAAGCACTATAAGCGTGAATGCCCTGATCTGTTGCTATGGTCTTGGTGTGGAAAGAAGCACAAGTATAAGGAGTTCCCAAAAATATTTGAACACATGAGCCAACAATAGTGGAAGGATAAAGGTGTAGGAATGGCAAGCGTAAATAAGTTCAACTCACAATGGATGCCTATGGTGGTGCACGAGTCAGAATTAGAACCTATACTATTGACAATGCGAGCTGAAGCTACGCATGCTAGGGAGATACCAAAGAAGATGCCATTGATTACAAGATAAGATGTGGTGTATGGGAAGTATCCAAACCCTACCCATCAAAATGAATTCTATCAAGAGACTATGGATGTAATCAGGAGTCTTCAAGGGGAAATTCAATGTCTATAGTAGAAATCTAGGAAGTTGGGGAAGAGTAAACACATTGAGGTTCCTAAGTCAGATATAGATGATGTTAGAGAGGTGTGTAATATGTTTTTCCAATAGAATACCATTCCTCTCTTAGGATAATGGTTGAGGAATAATATATCAAGCATTGGAGTAGAGCGTGAGAGGAAGGTTTTACATGCTAACCTTCCCCCACACAACCTCAACTATGATAAGGAGATTATCTTGAATGAAGTTGTTGATGGATGGCTCTTAAGAAATGTTCAAATTGACATGGGCAAAAAGTCAATGTTATCACCCCTGAAAAGTGGAATAAAATGGGAAGGCCCCCATTACAGCCATCTTCAAATTTATTATATATGGCCAATAAGACAACATCAATGCCCATTGGTGTTTTAAAGGATGTTTAAATAACTATCCAAGAAGCAAAATTCACTAGAGACTTTGAAGTCTTAGAACATGCTGAGGTGGACATATTTCCAATGTTACTTGGGTGCCCCTACTATTATATGAATAATGTTTACTTACATTTCAATAAGGAGGAATGAGTTATCATTCCTTTGATAGATGGGAAGTCATTACCCTATATAGAGCCTTTAGGAGAGGAAGACCTAGACAAAATGTACATATGCACTATCCAGGACCTTGAATTTGTCCAACCAACAAAGGAGGGCATTATTTAGTGGGAAAACACTCAATCTATAAGTGATACAACCAGTGTGGAATGTGAAAATTGGGCACACGAGACATATGAGTTGGCCAAAAGGTTGTTTAGAGTCTCTGTGACAAGAGTAATGAATGCGCGCTCAATCAAGTGCCTAGGAGGAAAGAAGTTTCCAAGTATTCTAGAGGATAAAACCCTAATGTTTTCTTATAAGAAATGGAGACACAATGGGGAAGTGAGATTGAAAGGAGAAGGATGCTTAGCTATAACTTATTTGGAACCACAACACATTGGTGGGTGACCCATCCTGATAGCCTTCTAAAGTAGCATGAAGTGATAATCACATTCAATGTTAGGTTTTCCTAGAGCAATGCACCTAATATCATACAATATTATCATGGGAAGGGGCCAAACCCATTTCACATCCAAACATGTGAGAAGGCCTATATGAAAGGCGTGTAAGCCTTGTCACCTTCTTTATGGGTGCATAAGTTATACTCCACCTTACAAGGTTGCACACGTGTATAGCACATTCACTTAGAGATGCACAACCGATCTCCTTTAATATTTTGAATATCAGAGTACCAAGCCATTAGTGGATGAGGCATTGTAGGTTATTAACTTCCTAATGATGGGATTGTTGTAACCAAATCATTGCACCCTTTGAATGGCCAGAATGTGAACAATACATTTGGTGTGATTGGGAAATAGGGGACCACCTCTCAAGCTGTTGGACTTGGGATCGAGATGAACCTCTAGATAATTCCAACTTCCTCTTCCCAAAATAAGTGTTGTACTACTCCTAGTGTAATAAAATGGTTATCTAGACCTATGTTAAAGTTTTCATGGGTTTTAGGGAAAGATATTTGCATGAAATGAAACTATACTAGGGATGGTGATGCACCAAATAAATATTATTTATAGACTAAAAAAGGATTGATTTGAAGAGGGTGTGTGTACTAGAAGTCAACTTTACCTACTAAAACTTAGAGAGGGTAAAAAATACCATATCCTAGGAAGCATGTGTTCCCTTTGTTAAACTTGATCATAAAAATGATCTACCAGTCTTCCAATGAAGAAGGATGAACTTAAGATGGGTGAATAAACACCACAACCCAACTACATGCATTACTCCACAACTTGATAAGCACAAAACAAAAAGAACCTTCAATATAAACTTGAACTTGCATAATATACGCGTAAGCATGAGAAAGGCACAAAGAAGTAAAGAAGAATGAAAGGAAAAAATTATTCTCAAAACAAACACTTTTATTACTTCAACAACATGCACAATGCATCATACATTCATAAGAGGCAATGATTACCATTACAATCTTAAAAGGAGGCTTGAAATTTCCCTTCACATATAAAAACAACTTAAAGAAGGATGTTTCTTGAAAACTATACACTTGTCTCAGAATTCTAACTTGTCCAACCCGTTGGAATGAGATTCCTACTTACATTTATAGAAGAAGTTGTGTGAGAGAGAAGAAGTCATAAATTCCCTTCCTAAAGTGAAGGCACATGAATGTTCATTTATAATAGTTGGTTGAACCACTTGAGAAGGTTCCATCATGTACCATTAATTTCTCGTTGACCTAATCATCTCAATTAATTAAAGGAATATTTTAATAATAATAATAAATATTAGTTATAAAAAATTTAAAATAAAAATATTAATTTAATAAAAAATAATGGTGGGACCCCCCATTAACTAGTTTGACTTGAAAAAAGTGGGGGGCCATGAAAGTAAGGTCATACATAGCCTAACTCAGTGGTTGGCTCACTGAGCCAACTCACCGAGTTGGTGTTGAGCTCCTTTCATTCATTACATCGACCGAGCTTATAAAATTTGCTATCTCCTTGGTCTTGACAGACCTGTTTTTGGCTTGATGCATAGAGTGATTTCACCATCCATGATAGCTTGGTGATTCTATTTCATGAACTCATTATTTATTTTAACTCATTATCCATTTCATGAGCTCTCAATGACTAGACCGATGCTCCATTCTACCCAACTCAATGTTACTCCACGTTAGCTTGGTAGAGTTTCCATGTCACTACTCATGTCATACTCTGTTAATTTCTAATCCATGCCCAAAAAAAATTTCATATCACTCAATGTTGAAATTATCTGTAAGTATAAACCCCCTTACATTCAAATATGGTGGGCTTATCTCCATGCACCATCGAATATTCTCGGCCTTTTTTTTTCATTTCACCAATTGAGCCCTTAATGCTCTGCCATATTACCTAACTCCACAAGCTACCTTCAAATCATCACCTAAATTCCTATGCTCATTACCATTTAGACTGAGCTACTTGTTTTATGCCCCTAATTTTCCTTTCATCAACGTCCAAACTACCAAGTTGCATATCCCTTATGTGAGCTTGTCAATCCTTCAACATGTTGCGGCCAAGCTTCATAGATTGTCTGGCTTCAATAAGATCAAATCCATTATTTGTTGTGATGATTCTCATTGTTCTCCGTGAGCCATTCTCCATTTTTCTTGTGTGATTTTAGAATGATCTTGATTTAAGGCTGTGAGCTTTCTCATTCACCTTTGTTCACCAAACTTTGAATGTTATCCTCTTCACTTCCTTCATTGAGTAATCTGCCCAAACATTCCTGGCTCAAACCTCATTTCCATGCCCCAAGCCATAAAAAATCAAACATGACTTGATAAACTATCGAGATCAACCCACTCTCATCTCAGGATATCCATCACATTTGCACATCATCCTATATAGCTCAGATCTACAAGCCGTTTCATCATCACCATGTCTTATTTAACTAGGATTGTGCTCAAATTCATCCTAATGACCTACCTCCTCAGGCTCATGAGTTCCAAATGGATTGACCTAGCTTGTTCCATTAGAATGACATCTTGTACCAATTTAAACTTTTCTTTACCAATCCCGATTCGCTCATAAATCACCATCATGTTATCCTATGCAGAACTTGTACCTCATCTTTTACATGAGCTCACTATCTCCTGAATCGTCTCTTCTTTATGAGCTATGTCTTTGGGCTCGGTCAACATCACTCATTGAGCCATAGTGAGTGTCATTTTTCCCTTTTTGTGAACTTACATTTCATGAGCTCGTTGTTGATTCCTTCACGATATCAAAGAATTTGAGCATCCCATTAAGCTTGAGTTCCTTTATGAATTGCCTACTCTGAATTCTTAACTAGGTATCGCGAGCTTCATTCACGAGCTTGAATTCAAGTCATGATTGGCTGACTTATCTCTAAACAAACTCCTATCATGCAATGATATAATTCTTGGTGAGCCTAACAACTAGCTCAATCGAGTGATTTCAATGTGTCTCCCTAATGCCTGTGTAGCTTGCTCCTAACTCCAAGTTTATCTTCCAATCGATGAATAGTCTAACTCAGATGACTTCCCCCTTACATAGAGGTCTATTTGTTATAAATCATCCAATGAAATAAATGGTCAGATCTGTGATTCATTACATGAAATCCATGCCACATTTTGTGTTGATGGATTCTTTGGATATACCACATTGAACTCTCTTCATCGGGCACCTCGGAATCAACAATAATGCACATGCTATCCCAAAAAAATGGCTCACCAGATGAATATCATAGCATCACCTGATTTTTAGCACATATCCTCAGTGAATGTGAGCTCCCTTGGGAATACATACTTGGCCCAATCATTCCAAACCTCCACCATGGCCGATCTTACCCAAATTTCCTATGTTGATAACTTAAGTGTGTAATTTTGGCACTATTTGGCCAATTTGACCAGCAAAAGACAAAAATTTCCCCAAATCAATGTAACTCAATTGCATATGCATGCAAAATCGGTCTTAACTTGGATCAACTCAATGAATTGGCTCTTGATCTTCATAATTCTATAAGAGTGTGAAAATCTTACCTTGGCTTGCTGCTACCAAAATCTCAAACTTGGCTTCAACTCAACTTCTTCCACCAAGCTAATTTACAAGTCAATATCTGAGCTTGTCATCCCATGTATAAGTTAACTTTCTCTGTTGATTACAGATATTCATGTTTTCTCTTTGTGACCTATTTCCTCAAGAATGATCATGGTCATTCACATCATTTTCTCCATCGTATTTTGTACTCTGATCACACCTCATATTATTTTTCTAACCCAATGCTTGAGTTCTATAGTGAGACACCAATTCAATGACTCCATCAAGTTATGAGTTGAGCTTACTTGTGTATGCAACTTTTGACTATTTTGCACTTCACTTGTTCACTACAATTATTTTCCTGTAGTGGAGCTATCATTGTGAACACATGTCACCTGCATATTTCATGATCCCACGTGTTTTCTCCAATACCGAGCCATCATGTATTTTCCTTTGTGAATCATTCCTTTATTCCTACATGTCTCAACATTGAGCTCAAGTTTGAGCTCACTCATGAGAAATGAGACACCTTCAAGCTACGAGCTTATCAAATTCTCAAGATGAGAAGACTCAAAATCAACCTTCTAAAACTCATCAAATTATTGACTGACATGCATGTTCTAATGCTTAATCCTTTAGCCATATCCATGTCAGATCGATTCAAACTCGTTCCCAAGACTGGTTAGCTCAAAGGATCCATAGAGCTTCAAACTTGAGCTTGATTCCATTTTCTCTACTAAGCATTAGCTCAGCTGAGACCAAGATTCCTTGATTTTCATGGCCCCGAGTGACTTGGGTATCAAGGTAATGCATCCTCACCCGATGTATCATCCATCCACTATTTGGAACTTGATACACCCCGTTATTAATTTTGTTGAGCCGAAACTTAATTGAGTCCTTCTAATTCATTCCCCACACTTGATTATGAGTTTGAGCTTAATATTGCTCATAACCACCAAGCCATATGTAGGTTCAATGTCGAATCTCCTTTCTACAATTTGATCTTACATGTTGAGTAGCTTTTCCTTTGTTTCCTCATTGCAACTTGACCTTTATATCAATCAACAACCCACAGCTTTTCGAGATCATACAAACCCTTACAGCCATGTTATGCTTTCTTGCAAACCTGAATTTTCTTACCTCAAATCACTAAGTTGTTTACAAGCTCATCATTTTCTTTTCTAATTAGCTCAATCCTATTCATATTTCCAGATTTTACTAACTATAATGGAGCTGAACTCCCTTTATACCACATTATCTCACCAAGTAGCTTACTAGGCTGCTTCGCGAGATCCATTTTTATTTCAATGGGAAGTTCCTCTCAAAAATAACCCTATCCTCATTTTTGACCTCCTAGGATCCTTCTCATAACTGGAAGGTAGTAGAAAAAAATAGGACCCCTTAAGACATGATTTATCAATTCGATCATTTTGTCTAATTTTATTGCAAGGGAAAAATTGGATAACAGGGAGATAGTGCCATGCCAGAGGATAGAATATTGGAATTATTGGGTAATCCTAGCTTAGAAACATGTTTTGATGAGGAATAATAATAGGAGATACATCTTGAGAATTCATACATGGAAAAAGAGAAAGGAAAATTTATCTATGTGGTCGATAGTGAAGAAGTGGAAAATTTGGATATTAACCATACTATAGGTACGTGTAAAGTTATGGATAATGATGATGAGAAAGTGCGCACCTACCATGAACCTCTGAAAACCAAGAAGGTTAACATTGTTTCGAAGGTGGAACCTAAGGAGACTACTATTGGGGATTACTAGACAAAGAAGGAGGTTTCGAAGATCATTGATCTGTTATGTAAATTTTAGGACTTATTTCCACATGGGTACCATGAGCTTAAAGGTGTTCACCACTCCTTAGGGGAAATGAAAATCAAGTTAAAGGAAGGAGCGCACCTAATTTGGAAGATACCTTATCAAATGAATCTAAATATTCACATTAAAGTCAAGGAGGATATTCACAAGATGATCGCATTAGGCCTCATTGAGGCCATTGAGGAATCAAAGTGGATAATTTTGATAGTCATCAACATTAAGAAGGATCCGATGATAAGGATTTGTGTTGATTACATGGGTTTGAATGTGGTATGTGTTATTGATCCTTTTCCAACCCCCTTCACTGAGGATATCCTAGAAAGAGTAGATGGACTTGAGATCTATTCTTTCACAGACAGATTCTTAGGATATCATCATGTTAGAATTATAAAGGAAGACTAAGAAAAGACAACTTTCACCATGGAATGGGGAGTTTTTTCCTACACAATCATGCCTTTTCAACTAAAGAACACTCTTGTTGTGGTGCAAGCATTTCAAGACTTCATCCATAAGTTTCTTCAACTCTACGTTTATTACTAAACAATGTATGGACTAGTGAAAGAACATTGTGAAAAATTTTGGTTGATGTTCGAGAGATGCTGATAGTTGTGCATATCCCTAAACATCAAGATATGTCTCTTTGCTACTCCATTTGGAACCCTATTGGGGCATATCATATGTAAGGAAGGTTTATTGATGGACTTTGCCAAAGTTGTTGTTATTGTGGGATTGGAGGAGCCTACCAGTTATAGCACAATGCATGGATTCCTTGAACATACGGGGCATTACCAAAATTTTATAAGGGGTTATGCCAAAATCCCCATGCCATGGGAAGGATTTTTGAAGCATGGATGTACATTCCATTGGGGAGAGGCACAACAGATGGTGTTTGATACATTGAATAATAATCTTATCACTGCACCTATATTACAATTTCCTTCTTAGGATAACTCATTCCATGTACATGTTGATGCTTCAGGGTTGGTGATTGGGGAAATCTTAACACAACCTAGAGAAGTAATTTTTGACCCCCCCTTGTGATTTTCTAGGAGAAAGCTAACCCCAACAAAATAGAACTATACTACAACTAAGTGTGAAGCATTGTCAATGATCTACACGCTCCACAAATTTAGGTAATATCTATTGGCAACACCCTTCATTTTATACAAAAACCACATGGCATTGAATTACTTAGTAAACAAGTGTTTTGCATGGAATATTTCAGCTCTGCAGAATAGACTTGCTTCTATCCTATCATTCCTTTGAGAAACAGATAAGGGTTAGGGCTAGGAGGAATACCTGTTGAATGTTGAGATGGTGTGCGTGTACCGTAGAGAGAGATCAGATCGACTGCGAAGAACTCCTTTTTGTCTTGGAAGGACTACCTGCAAGTAAGAATACAAGACCACAAGATTTTAATTAGACAATAAATGAGGGAGCTTCCTTAGGCCCAGGAAATATAAAAACTTCCTTTCGAAGGTGGTCAGTTCCCCTTTTAATACGAATTAACACAAATGATAATATAGAAAGCTATTGCAAAATCACGATTTAGGTATCTCGTTACAAAGCAATAGAAACTAAACTATCAATAATAAAGTGTCACGTTGTTTGTTCGGTTACTGGTCGTTGATACGTTCAGGTTGAGTTATAGGGATAAACCAGATTGGATCTGAGGTTGTTAGGTGGCAAATAGGCAAGAAAAAGGTTTTTGAGTATAAGTCACAGTGACCGACGCCGGTCACTGGATAACTGACCGCGGTTAGAGAATCTGCTGCCGGTAGGGGATAAACGATACCGGTAGGGTCAGAAATCTAAGTGCTTCTGGATAGAGGTTAGTTGCAAGGTGATTGTGGGGTTATTAAGATTGGTGGATGGCTAAGGGGAATGATGGGAGGATAGGGAAGACTCAGAGTGTGGTAAAATGGCCTTCTGGGCAATATCAGGATGTATGGGTGAAGGTTAAGTGCAGTATGTTGCTGGTAGTAGATCTAGGAATAAACTTATGATTACTATTAATCAACAGGTTCAAGAAAATGGTGCTTAGAAACATATATAAAACACTACTTACTAGTCCCTGATGTAGATGTAGGTTTTAGGACTGTGATGATGAAGACAGGACCCAAGTTGGATGATCTGACAATCCAAGATGAGTTATCTCCTCTTCTGATGCTCGGATGAGTGTTACTGGGCTCTGGTTATTCAGTTGCAGTCTTGGGCTTGATGTCCTTCTCTGTAAACTCTTCCTATTTCTTCACTTGTCCCCTGCTCGGCCAAGAAAAATCTAGATCCTTTCAATGATTTCTCCTCCTTTTTCCCGATCAAATGAAAATCCGATCCTTTGTTTTTGGTTGGAAGTGGTCATTTACGGGGAACCGATGGCGGTTACGCAACCGACGGCGGTCGAGTAGGAACCGGTATCGGTCAAGTCAAAGTGGGCTATTTTTGGTAAAATAGCCAGCTTTCCCTCCTTTTCTTCCGAGGGATTGGTTGCAGGCTTGGTCAAGTCATTATGAAGTTGGTTTTAGGTGCGGATGAGGAGTAATTAGTCATAGGTGTGGAATTGGACCAAGTTATAGGTCTTAATTAGGTTAGTTTAGGGTTAAGACTAGGTCATGATGAGGTGGTGACATGAGGTGGCAGGTATGGCGATGTGGATTTATTAATTATAAGGTAATTGATAAATAATTGTGTAAGGTTTAGGTGATGAGGTTAGGTTGTGAAATGAGATGCGGGGCACAGGGGGTCGTAAGACACAAATTTGGTGTCTACATTAGCCCCTTATTGTCGTGTAGTTTGTTTTGTAAAGCTGCACGGACAATAATAAGAAGTGGTTACCCCTGTTAAGGGTATAGGTAATCCCCCTCAAATCTATCACAGATTGAGGTAGCGTGAAATCAGGGATAGGGTTGATAAAGGGTAAATGGTGTTGAGATGATGGTGAGATGGTGGGGTAGGTCCAAGGAAGCAAACGCACGTTGAAATGCAGTAGTGTGACCAGGGTATATGATTTGAAGAGCAAACAAGCAATTCATAGGCAAAGGTCAATAGTTTATCCAAACAAGGGTGATATAATCCTGGTATCCAAGGCATAGGAAGTAGCTCCAGGGGATATAACAGGTAAGGTACAGGAACGTTTAGGCATGTTCGGCAGTACTAAATGGTTGGTTTGGTTGAGATAAACGTCATGGTCTTGGTCTAGGCAAAGTTGGTCGACTGATCAAGTCAAGGACCCTAATCATGCTAAAACACGAACAGGTGAGCTCGATTGAACAAAAAGCTACATGATGGATGGATAAAATAAAATGTTGTAGGTTTTGGGCGATGGTATTTAATTGGTGCGGCCTTAGGTCGGGCCTGATTAAGTGGTTAGGTGCGGCCTTGGGTCGGGCCAAATGGGTTGGTTGCGGCCATTGGGTCGGGCCTGCTAAATGGGTAGGTTACGGCCTTGGGTCGGGCCTAAAATGGGGGTGTGGCCTTGGGTCGGGCCAAATGGGTTGGTTGCGGCCTTGGGTCGGGCCTGGTCGAGCCAAATGGTAGGTTGCGGCCTTGGGTCAGGCCAAATGGGTTGGTTGCGGCCTTGGGTCGGGCCAACTAGGTTGGTTTGGTTCGGGCCAAAGGTGTGGCCTTGGGTTGGGCCAAATGGTTGGGTGCAGCCTTGGGTCGGGCCAAATGGTAGGTTACGGCCTTGGGTCAGGCCAAATGAAGTTGGTTGTCAACGGCCTTGGGTAGGCCTTGATTGAGGTTGGTTGGTAAAAATATTGATGATAAGAATAAGAATTGATGAATTGGTAGGCTAACCTTGGGAGTAATGTTGTTCAGGCAATTTGTTTGGTAAAAATAATATTGATATTGGTGAATAGGTGATTTGGAATAGGTAGAAGTGAAGCGAAAGTTAGCCTACCCAAGTGGTAGGGAACCATATCCTGATTAAGATCAACACATAATTCTAGATTCGAGTCAAAGAGGAAAAAGTTACTCCGTAGTTGAAAAGAGCTAAACAAACCACATATTAATGCAGGATGAGCTTGAACCCCTAGGTACCGTGCATAGACGAGAAGTCAATAGGTGAAAAGAGTTGTATGATCACAATATATCGGATATACGTCACGTCCCTTGAGTTTAAACAAATGGTGAGGTGAGGTGGATGGTATAGCTGAGGTACGGAGAACTTGTTACAAAGTGAGTGTTCTGACGAAAGAGAACCTACCCTAAATAGACAAGTCCATGACTCAAAAGTTCTTTTGAATGTGGCTTTTATTTTACTGAATATAGACTGATCAGATGCGGGAAGTCTACAAGGGATATTGATCGTACTATTCTTGAGGTCTTCACGAAGCTGATCAATGCGAGAAGCTTCTGATAAAGGCTGACTGTGTATAGCTGTCCTTCAAGGGAACAGTCTATTTATAGTAGCAGATGTGCATTTTAGTGTATAGCTGTCCTTCGGGGGAGCAGTCTATATATAATAGTAGCAAGAAGTTTGGCATATAGCTGTCCTTCAAGGGAGCAGTCTATGTATAATTTAGAGATCTAGATGTCCGTTTGGCATAAAGCATCTAGTTTTGTAGGAAGTTTGACTCAAGAAAATCCCATAAGCATTTAGTTAAGAATGTGTCATTTTAATACTTTGAAGTCATGGACTAGACTAAAAAGGGGAAGGCATCTTTTAAGGGAAGGTGGGAATCAAACCATGTGAGCTTGATTTTATTTTGTGATGTAAGAAACAATGTGTATGGCGGTGGTAAATGAGCTCAAGGGACGAGCGTAAGGTAGATAAGAAGTGATATAACACTAAATTCAACAGTAGAATGGTCGAAGATGCAAGGCATTAAGGGGTTCAGGCTCAGGTTTACCGTTAAGCGAAGCTAAACGATAAGTGCCTGATCCATAAGTGTGAGTGATAATGTAAGGCCCAATCCAATTAGGAGCAAATTTTCCACGTTTGCTCTTTTCTAGTTTGGTTACATGTTGATTCTCTTTGAGGACAAGATCACCAACCTTAAAGGTATGCTCATGAAGTCGCTTATCATAAGCACGCTTGATGTGTTTTTGATAGATTTGAAGGTGATCAAGAGCTGTAAGACGACGCTCGTCAAGAAGCTCCAATTGGGCTAACCGCTCTTGGCGGAAATCATCGTTGGTGAGAATATCCTGAAGAGATATTCTGAGGGAGGGTATTTGTATTTCGAGAGGCAAGACAGCCTCGGTACCATATACCAAAGAAAATGGTGTGGCATTAGTGGAGGTACGAATGCTAGTACGATAAGCCCAGAGGGCGAAGGGGATGTGATCATGCCAATTTCTTCCAGACTCATTGACAACTTTCATAAGGATTTTGGTTAGGGTTTTATTAGAAGATTCAGCTTGTCCATTCGCTTGTGGATAGTAGGGTGAGGAGAAGCTAAGTTTGATACCAAAGTTGTCACAAAGGTCTTGCAACAACTTATTTTTGAAAGATTTTCCATTATCCGTTATCAGGCGATGAGGAACACCAAAACGACAGATAATGTGGTGGTTAACGAATTCGACAATTTTTTCTTTTTTGATTGAAATGAGTGGAATGGCCTCCACCCATTTTGTGTAATATTCGGTTGCTGTGATTATCCAACGGTGACGTTGTGAAGAAGGCGGGTGAATCTCACCAATAAGGTCTAAACCCCATTGTGAGAAAGGCCAAAGATCTCGTGCGACCTGTAGCGGATGGCTAGGAGTATGTTGAAGGTTGGCATGTTGTTGACACATAACACAATGCTTAACATATTCGTAGCAGTCGTTATTAAGAGTAGGCCAATAATAACCTAGGTGAAGGATTCGTTTAGCCACGGCAAGGCCACTAAAATGGCCACCACAAATACCGTCGTGGACTTGTTGGATGGTATAGGTGACCTCCGCACCGGTTAGACATCGAAGGAGGATGCCATCAAAGCCACGTTTATAGAGGATTCCCCCCATGACGACATAACGAGAAACACTTTTCAGAAAAGCACGTTTGCCGTTACTAGTAAGGTCAGGTGGGAGAACAGAGGTTGTAAGGTAGTCGTGAAATTTGTGGTACCAGGTATCCTGCGAATTAGAAGACACATTATTTATCATACAAACAACCGGGGTTGAGTAGGATGGGGCAAAAAGTTGTTGGACCAAGACGAATATGTCAGAGTCAGTTGGTGAGGCAGGAATTTGCGAGGCTAGGCAAGCCATAGTATCCGCAAATTTGTTAGTGGAGCGGGGAATGGTCTGGATAGAATAACGAGTAAATGAGGTCAAAAGTGAATCCACGTAATGTTTGTACTTTTGAAGTTCCTCATTCTTACATTGGTAGATGCCCATAACTTGATTGACTACCAATTGAGAGTCACCAAAAATATTAATAGATTTGACACCTAAGTGTAACGCAACCTGGAGACCCAAAACAAGGGCCTCGTATTCCGCTGTATTATTAGTGCAGGGGAAATCAAGCCGGAATGAAAGAGGCATAGGTTCAGCATCAAGAGGGATGAGAACAACGCCGGCTCCTCCGCCGCGCTGGCATTTGGATCCATCGAAGAAGAGGGTCATTTGATATGACTCTTCCCTGAGTGAAAGAGTAGCGATGAGTTCGTCGGGGAAATTAAAATTGGTGAATTGTTCCCCAGGTAAAGGGGCCTCCGCAAGTTGGTCCGCAATAGTTTGTCCTTTGATTGACTTCTGTTGTACAAACTCAAGGTCGAGGTCAGCGAGGAGCATAAGCCATCGGGCGATGCGTTGGTTTAGATGTGGTTTGGCATACATATAATGAATGGGGTCCGTGTTGGTGATGACAAAAGTTTTGTGATTCAGGAGGTAATGTCGGAGTTTGGTGGCTACGAATGATAGGGCTAGGCACAATTTTTCTACATGTGTATACCTAGTCTCGTAATCCACGAGAGTACGACTTATATAATAAACGGCTTGTTCTCGACGTGCCGAGTCCCGATGTGCGAGCATGGCTCCTATAGCATGGTCAGTGGCAGAAAGGTAAAGGTAGAAAGGACGATCATCCTGAGGTGGAATAAGCACAGGTGGCTGCAAGAGATAGGATTTGAGAGCTTCAAAGGCTTGGTGACACTCTTCACTCCATTGAAAGGCAATGTCCTTTTTAAGAAGGTGATGGAAAGGTTGACATCGATCCGAGAGTTGAGAGATGAAACGCCGGATGGATTGAAGTTTACCCTGCAAACTACGCAATTGTTTGAGGTTTTTGGGTGGGGGCATTTCTAGGATAGCTTTGACTTTAGATGGATCGACCTCAATGCCACGCAAAGAGACGATAAAGCCAAGAAGTTTTCCCGAAAGAACACCAAAGACACATTTCTTTGGTTGAAGCCGGACTGAATATTGCAACAGGCGATCGAAAATAATGGTTAAAACATCGAGATGTTCACTGCGATGTTTAGATTTGCCAAGAAGATCATCGACATAATCCTCAAGGATAGTGTGCATAATGTCATGAAAAATGTAAGTCATAGCCCGCTGATAGGTAGCACCAGCATTTTTAAGGCCAAATGGCATGACACGATAACAGAAGGTTCCCCAAGGAGTTATGAAGGTAGTTTTATGTTGATCGGCCGGGGCTACCAAAATTTGATTATATCCCGAAAAGCCATCCATGAGAGAAAGCATTTCATGGCCCGCAGTGAGATCAACAAGTTGATCAATACTTGGGAGGGGGAAGTCATCCTTAGGGCAAGCGAGGTTAAGGTCTCAGAAATCCGTGCATATCCGAAGTCCCCCCGTCGCTTTAGTGACAGGTACGATGTTAGAAATCCATTGAGGATAGTCAATAGGCAAGATGAAGGAAACAGAAAGAAGTCGTTGAAGCTCTTCTTTGACCAAGAGGGCAATGCGTGGATGCATTTTTCTCAGTTTTTGTTTGACTGGTTTGGAATCGGGGTTTAGGGTGATGTTATGGACAGCAATGGTAGGATCAATTCCTGGCATGTCAGCGTAGGACCAAGCGAAAACTTGGTTGCGGGTACGGAGAAAGGTAGTAAAGGCGGCTTGTTCTGTTGTGTTAAGGGATTGTCTGATCTTCACAATGTGAGGATCCTCCTCTGTGTGGATGTTGATTTCTATAGTCGACTCATTCAACATGGTTTGAGTTTCAGACGGTAAGGCGCGTTGAATATAGGAGTCGTCCGCACCAAGGTAAGTGAGGATGGAGTCGTCATCCTGGCACTCAACAACATTAATCGAAGGCGAATCCTCTTCGATCATGTCTGGATACAGAAGGGGAAGAGAAGATGGGTCCTCATTATCGCGTTGATAAGTGAGAGGACCTATGAAGATAGCATTTATGAAAAAAAAAAGTTAGGAGGGATAGATTCAGGGTCTATCGACTCTGTGGGTGATGATGGCAAAGTGGGTGATGATGGTTTGGTAGGGGTGACGTCATCTTCTTCCAGGATACAACTGACACGAGGTGTCTCCTGTGTAGGTGTTTCAGGAAAACCGAGACCACTGCGATCATTGTGTTTGCGTGTAGTCACGGGAATGAGTGTATGTCGGCCTTGTTCATAAAGACCAAAACCAAAGCCTTTCCAAGCACAGCGAGTCAAGAAGGTGAGGGCGAAACGACGATTTGTCAAGTATTGAAAATCGGATTGGAAGGGAACCACACCAAGAGGAGGTTCAGGGGTAATGGAGGATGCGTCAACACCCCCATACGTTAGGTTGGTGCGGCAATGGGGTGGTCCGTAAGAGATTACCTCCCCCACGCGACGGTCGTAGGTGGGATGTGCATGTAACTGTCCGTACTCCTGCGGGGTATGGAAAGAACTAACGTTATATAGGCGGTACTCCCCCAGCGTAAGGCGTTGAAAAACATCTACTAAGGGGTCGGAGGTTGGGATGTTATCTGCGGGAAAGGAAGTAATATTTGTAACGGCGGTTTCATTAGTTGAAGGTGTAGGTGCGTTGGAAGTGGATGGCTGGGTTGGATGAATGGGTGTCTTAACTGGTACAAGCACATCATTAGGGCGATACAACATATTGCAAGTTTTGAAGGGGGGAGGATCAGCTTTTACGGTGTAGGACTTCCCCTCGTACTCAAATTTTATGCATCTATGTAAGGTGGAGGGAACGCATCCCATAGCCCGGATCCAAGGGCGGCCTAACAACATATTGTATTGGAACTCTCCCTCAAGGACATAGAAGAGTTCGGGTAAAGTACGTGGTCCTACACGAATGTTAAGGATCACGGTGCCTAAAGTAGAAGTAATAGCATCATTGAATGATCGCAACATGATGGGGTTGGCACACATGCAACTAGAAGGGATATTCATTTGTTGGAAGGCTTTTGAAGAGATGATGTTTAGGCTAGCGCCCCCGTCAATCATAACACGACGTACCCGAATATCCCGAACGTACGCTGAGATGAAAAGAGCAGGGTCAGGATCTTCGGCACCAAAGTCGATAATTTCATCTTCGGAGAAACTAACAGCAGCGGCTTGCTGTACAGAGACAGAAGTGGTTGGGGAGATAGATTGTTTGGTGAGCGAAGCAACGTGATTGGGTGTTAGAATAGAAGTAACAGGCAAGGTTTCATTAGGTAAAACCTCTATCCCTTGAAGGATTTCAACGAGAGCTTGGCGATGAGATTCAGAAGTCTGAATGAGATCATACAGTGTCATTTTTACAGGTGATTGGTGAAGCTGTTTGATCATAGTTCTGTGGGCAATGCCATTAGAGACGGGATAGGCGGGTCCGCGAATAACCACTTTAGGTGGTGGTGCAATCGGGATGGTGGACGGAGAAAGAGATGCCGCAGGTGTGTTTTCTTTCGCTTTCCCATTGTTTTTCTGCCCTCGAGTAGCAACACTAATCATATTGATCTCGTGAATACGAGAGGAGGAAGATGGTAGGGATAGGTCATGGTTTTCGAGAGGTGGGGCTGTAATAATGATAGATCTTGGTGAGGCGGGGACAGGTGATATAGGAGAGGGAATTGAAGCTAAAGGTCTCTCTCTTCGTAAGTTGTCTTTCTTAACTTTTCTGTCTGAGGGAGGTGACGGACGAAGTATGGCTTTCCACGCTTTGCATCCCTCTACGTCATGTCCTGGTGTGCGGTGGTAAGCACAGATTTTAGACTCATCGTAACCTATAGGTCGAGGTTTAGATGGATCATAAGGTCTAAGTGGGGGTAGGGAGATGGTCGCATTCTCCACCAACATAGCAAGGATTTTGGCGTAAGACCCTTTGAGTGGGTCAAAGTCAGAGGAAAATGAGGCTATTGACTGGGTCGATTCTGGTGATGACGTGATGTGGTTGGTTTGTATGGGGGGTGGTTTAGCCAAGGAGTTTTGATAATGGGTTTTAACTGACCGTGGTTTCTTTGACGTAGAAGCTATGTTGGATGATGAGGCCACAGATGATGTGGTATCAGAAAACAACCACGGAGAAATAGGAGTGACCGAAAACAAATCTTTTGATGATGGAATTTGTTTAGGGTTGATAGGTGGACAGGATACGCGGGGTGACGGTGTTGCTATACCCTTGGATTTCTGTATGGGTGCAGAAGGCGTAGGTCGCTTTAAAGAAAACGCAGGAGGTATGATATATTGATGTAAGGTAGAGGGATGGGGTCCCAATATGGAAGGTAGGTGTGACGACGAGGGTTTTAGTTGTGTTAGCGGCATAGATTGAGGAGATTGAGTCTGTCTCCTAATGGGATGGACGGCTTTATTTTTAGATAAATCAAGCCGCTTAGGTGGGTGTGTTAGACTAGGTATGGGTAAGGTCCCAAGCGTAGGGGAAGATTTGGTTAGGTTAATAGAAGTGGATGAGGTATTTGGTAGAGATGAGGGGGGTGAAGATGAGGACATAGGCATTTTAAGCTTCTGTAAACACTTCGGGTATATGGTAGAGGCATCAGGATCGGTCATTTGCATTTGAGTAGAATATGGCGTACTCAAACGTTCCCATAGGACCTGTCTATCTTCTGGGGAATGACAGTCCTCACGTGTGAACATGAACTTTTGTATGGAAGAAAGGTGGGTTGTGATTCCGGTCCACTGTGGGTGTGATACAAGGGGTATATGAGGCACTGTATCAATAGGCGTTAAGAGGTCAACCGGTTGCTGAAAATATTTAGGTGATGAGGACTAATAGGTAGGAGGGCGTGTTTGAGAGGATCTGTCATGTTTAAAGACTGTGGGGATGTTGGTTCAAGAGGTTTCTCGTCTAAGGATGACAAAGGAAGTGGCGAGCCTTCCTCTTGTACAACAAGAATGGTAGAAGGAGACGTTTGGGAAATAGATAAATTAGATAACATCCGCTCACAGTCTTGCAAGGACGTGGTGTAAGAAGGCTCATCTGTGAGAAGGGAACTCTGGGCAGTTAATTCTTTGATGGGTAAAGGAACAACAAGGATTTCAGTTTGTCTTGATGGTGAGGAAGGGGGTTCGGTTTCCTGCGTTAGTGAAGAGGTTTGATTCAGAATTTGTTCGATAGAGGTCTTTGGCTGGGAATCGAAGACTGCATGGATCTCATGAACACTCTCCTCGGCTAAGATATCTTGGTTTAGTTTACTGTTAGAAGAATGATTCGGGAATGGTTTGTTGAATATTTTCAAATTTCGGTTAGCAGGGGCGTTAGGATTATCGAGGGCTATATCCCCCGCATCAACCATTTCCTGCACTATGTTTTTCAACATCTTGCAGTTTTCATGACTGTGTCCCTTCACGCGGTGGAAGTTACAGAAGTCATTTTCTTTGTACCAAGAAGGTATGGCGCGAGTGGAATCGAACCCGGAATGAGGTTTAACAGGAGGTAAGGTAATGGCTCCTGCTTTGAGCAATTTTTCCAATATCACACCATATGTTTCTCCCAAGGGAGTGTAGTTGATGGGCTCAGCTTTATACTTATAGGTGGTTTTCGGCGGGGTATTAGACGGTGGTTGGGATTTTACCATCACCGCGTGCACGGCCCCTTTTGATTTTGGAGTAGTCGATGGGTGAGGATTGGTGGTGTTGGGTTTGTTGGTGGAATCTTGGGTTCGGAAAGTGGGGTTTTTGTTGCGCAACCGCAATTTCTCTTCCTCTAAGGCTCGAATCTCTAGTTTTCGAGCCATAGTAAAGGCCTCGTCAAATGTACGGAAAGTTTGAATTTGGAGGGTAGGAGAGATGTGCTTAGCGCAGGCCCACGTAAACAGTTCGATAAGTTCGGTCTGAGGCAAGGCATACGTAAGTTGGTTGATAAGGCCCCGCCATCGTCCAACGAAATCTGCGATAGATTCGTCCTCAAATTGTCGGATGGCATAGAGGTCGGTGATAGATACTTTCTTGGCAATGTTAATGGAGAAATGATCCAAGAAAGATTGGGCTAGCTGGTTAAAAGAGAAGATTGAGTGCTGGGTTAAAGCACTGTACCACTCCAAGGCGGGTCCTGATAAAGACATGGGAAAGGTGCGGAGTAGTAAAGCGTCGTCGTGAGCAATCAGATAGCAGGCATGTCTAAATGATCGCAAGTGTTGTTGAGGGTCCTCCTTACTGTTAAAACGGGTAAATTTTGGTAATTCCCATTGAGGAGGATATGAATGAAGGGGGACTGAAGGGTGGATAGGCTCCCGACAAACTTGCTCGTATGTCAAGGCGCTACGACTTCCTGAAACAGAAGCCTCCAGGTTTTGCATTTTGTCCATCATTTGTTTAATTAAATCAGTAGTTGGATGAGATGATGGTGTGGTTGTGGTAAACGGAGGCAAATTGGGCCAAGGGCCACCGCTAGACAATGGTGGGGTTAAATGTTGATAAGGTATGGAGGACGACTGTGTTGAGGCAACCGAATAGGGATGTCCTATATAAGCTGTTGAGGTTACCGGATATGTGTGTGGAAATGAAAAGGTGGGCGGAGCTTGAGAAGGAAAGCTCGTGTGGATAGGTGGCAGAGAGCAAGTCATGAACGGAACAGTCTGCAAGAGAGACGAGGTAGGAGCAGTCGGCGGTAATGACATGTTGGGCCCAAGATTAACCAAAGGAAAGCCAATCTGTGCTGTATGGACCCTTGAAGCTGCTGAGGTAGGCGACGGGACTAAGGATGCGGAAGGCAAAGCGGAGTTATCAGGCGGAGAAGGGGCTAAATGAGCAGCTATACTGATAGGCATGCCAACAAGGAGTTGACCGTCGGGTGTACGGTCAAGGGCATGAGACAAATAGTACTGTACAGTGCTAGGATTAGCATCCAGAAATTTGGCAAATTCTTTATCTCCCACAGGAATTTTAGGAACCTCGCTGGTGTCCGTAGGATTCCCCACAGAATGTGAAGGGGGTGATTCAGGCAAAGGGACAGAGCAAGCATGTGAAACCATGGCGGCGGCTTGCTTTCGAGTGATAACAACCATGGACAGGTGTACACAGTAGGGTTTCAATCTATCAGGAACAGAAACAGACTCAGAATGGTGAAATTGGTAGGTTGCTGGTTTGTCAGGAACTGTAAAAGACAGTAACCGATATCGGTCTGCTAACCGATGTCGGTTAGACTATAGCCGACGTCGGTCAGGTAACCGATGTCGGTGTAAGAAGACTGGTATAAGAAAATATAAGAAGCTGCTGATTTAATTGTTAACAACGCTCAGTACATTTATCAAATTGTTCTAAGGTAATCACAGAAGACAGTGTATAACAGAGAAAACAGAACTGAAAATAAACAAGATGCACACGCAAATCCAGAGACTAACCCTAGGGTTAATTTTAATTATTGTGGGCTTATGCCTTTAGACGTGGAATGATGTCAATCCTAAACAAAAGACTTAGGGGGAATGTCAAGTTTGTTTTGGCTTATAAGGTTACCTCAATCGGGCGGAGGAATACCGCGGAAAAGGGGGGATGTTTTGAGCTGTTGTGTTAATTGTGAAGTGATTCGGTATGTGTTGTGCAGTGAAAGTAAGATTAATTTCCTGTCAATACCGTGGAAATCACCCCCACGTGTACGACCTGTTACTTAGTCTATGTTCACTAGAATTGAAAATAGCAAGCAAGAATGTAATGCACGTGTTTTAAACCCAAATCGAAAATGATATTCGATGAAGCAAATAAGATGACTTTCACTAATGCGAAACTAGGAAAGCAAGACAAATTCTTCACTAAATATAACAAAAACAGCAACAGCAAGTATGCTTCCTAAAATGAAAACAAGCAAGAGAAACAGAAACCCGAAATGGGTCCCACCGGGCGTGCCAAAATGTTTCGCACGGAATGTTTCGGCTCTGCAGAATAGACTTGCTTCTATCCTATCATTCCTTTGAGAAACAGATAAGGGTTAGGGCTAGGAGGAATACCTGTTAGATGTTGAGATGGTGTGCGCGTACCGTAGAGAGAGATCAGGTCGACTGCGAAGAACTCCTTTTTGTCTTGGAAGGACTACCTGCAAGTAAGAATACAAGACCACCAGATTTTAATTAGACAACAAATGAGGGATCTGCCTTAGGCCCAGGAAATATAAAAACTTCCTTTCGAAGGTGGTCAGTTCCCCTTTTAATACGATTTAACACAAATGATAATATAGAAAGCTATTGCAAAATCACGATTTAGGTATCTCGTTACAAAGCAATAGAAACTAAACTATCAATAATAAAGCGTCACGTTGTTTGTTCGGTTACTGGTCGTTGATACGTTCAAGTTGAGTTATAGGGATAAACCAGACTGGATTTGGGGTTATTAGGTGGCAAATAGGCAAGCAAAAGGTTTTGGAGTATAAGTCACAGTGACCGACGGCGGTCACTGGGTAACCGACCGCGGTTAGATATCCGCTGCCGGTAGAGGATAAACGATACCGGTAGGGTCAGCAATCTAAGTGCTTCTGGATAGAAGTTGGTTGCAAGGTGATTGTGGGGTTATTAGGATTGGTGGATGGCTGAGGGGAATGATGGGAGGATAGGGAAGACTCAGAGTGTGGTAAAATGGCCTTCTGGGCAATATCAGGATGTATGGGTGAAGGTTAAGTGCAGTATGTTGCTGGTAGTAGATCTAGGAATAAACTTATGATTCCTATTAATCAACAGTTCAAGAAAATGGTGCTTAGAAACATATATAAAACACTACTCACTAGTCCTTGATGCAGATGCAGGTTTCAGGACTGTGATGATGAAGACAGGACCCAAGTTGGATGATCTGACAATCCAAGATGAGTTATCTCCTCTTCTGATGCTCGGATGAGTGTTACTGGGCTCTGGTTATTCAGTTGCAGTCTTGGGCTTGATGTCCTTCTCTGCAAACTCTTCCTGTTTCTTCACTTGTCTCTGCTCGGCCAAGCAAAATCTGGATTCTCTCGATGATTTCTCCTTCTCCCGATCAAATGAAAATCCGATCCTTTGTTTTTGGTTGGAAGTGGTCATTTACGGGGAACCGATGGCGGTTACGCAACCGACGGCGGTCGAGTAGGAACCGGTATCGGTCAGGTCAAAGCGGGCTATTTTTGGTAAAATAGCCAGCTTTCCCTCCTTTTCTTCCGAGGGATTGGTAGCGGGCTTGGTCAAGTCATTATGAAGTTGGTTTTAGGTGCGGATGAGGAGTAATTAGTCATAGGTGTGGAATTGGACCAAGTTATAGGTCTTAATTAGGTTAGTTTAGGGTTAAGACTAGGTCATGATGAGGTGGCGACATGAGGTGGCAGGTATGGCGATGTGGATTTATTAATTATAAGGTAATTAATAAATAATTGTGTAAGGTTTAGGTGATGAGGTTAGGTTGCGAAATGAGATGCGAGGCACAGGGGGTCGTAAGACACAAATTTGGATGTCCTACATGTTAATTAGTGGAGACTTATACAATCTAGGCCATGATGAGGTTTTGTATCAGTGTGTTTGAGAGCATGAATGCATTATAATCCTAGAGGAAGAAGATGGTGGGATTGTAAGAGGACACTATGCAGGAATTGTCGACCACCCCTTGTGATTTACTAGTAGAAAGCTAACCCCAATAGAACAAAACTATACTATAACTAAGCGTGAAGAATTTTCAATGATCTATGCGCTACACAAATTCATGCAGTATCTATTGGAAACACCCTTCATTTTCTACACGAACCACATGGCATTGAAGTACTTAGTAAACAAGATCGTTTTACGAGGGCACATATGTCAGTGGGTCCTGTTGTTTCAATAATTTGAGTTTATAATTTTTGTTAAACCAGGAAAGAGTAATTTGGGACCTAACCATTTATCAAGGATTGACTCAAGGGAGGATGCACAAATCATTAAGGATATAATGTCAGATGCACAATTGTTTAGATTTAGGAACACACCCTCTGAATTACAATATATTTCTTTGTTTATCAATATAGGTATGACACCATAAGGAATGAATACTTTGGAAAGGAAGCACTTAGCCATACACACCACACCCTACATGTTAATTAGTGGAGACTTATACAAGCTAGGCCATGATGAGGTTTTGTGCTAGTGTCGGTTAGAGCATGAACGCATTATAATCCTAGAGGAAGTAGATGATGGGATTGTAGGATGACACTATACAAGGAAAGTAACCACGCACAAGATCCTTCTAGCACTTTTTTGTGGGAAACAATTTATAACGATTATATTGAGTTTTGCAAGGCATGTGACCATTTCCAGTGCCTTGGAAAACTAGGAAGAAGAGATGAGATGCCCTTGAGACCGATAGCTAGTGCATAACCATTTGAGAAGTGGGAAATTGATTTTGTAGGACTGATTTCACCTACTGCGCGAAGGACTAGTTCACACTATATCATTACATGCACATATTATCTTATGAGGTGGGAAGAAGTGGTGCCTATAAGGGATTACACAAAAAATTCATTAGCTAGGTTCTTATGGGAAAATATAATCAGCAGATATGGATGTTTGTTGAGTTTAAAAAGTGATAGGGGTAAGCGTAAAGAATTCCAACTTGAAATGGATGTCTAGGGTGGTTTGCGAGTCAGAATTAGAACCTGTACTAGTGAAGATGTGAGCTGAGGCTGCGCACGCTAAGGAGATACCAAAGAAGAGGACATTGATTACAAGATAAGAGGTGGTGTATGGGAAGTATCTGGTCCCTACCCATCAGAAGGAAGTATATCAAGATACCATTGATGTAATCAAGAGTCTTCAATGGGAAATTCAATGTCTAAAGGAGCAATCTTGGAAGTTGGGGTAGAGGAAACACACTGAGGTTCCTAAGTCAGATATAGATGATATTAGAGAGGTGTCTAAGATGTACTAAGAGAATACCATTCCTCTGTTAGGAGAATGGTTAAGGAATAAGATACCAAGCACTGGAGCAAAGTGCGAGAGGTAGGTTTTGCATGCTAACCTTCCCCCACACATCCTCAACTACAATAAGGAGATTAGCTTGAATTCAGTTGTTGATTGATGGATCCTAAGTAATATTCTAATTGACATGGGCATGGAAGTCACTGTTATAACCACGGACACTTGGAATCAAATGGGAATGCCCCCATTACAACCATCTGAAAATGTGTTGTATATGACCAATAAGAAAAATTTGATTCCTGTTGGTGTTTTAAAGGATTTTTCTATCTCTATCTAAGAATAAAAATTCAATAGAGACTTTGAAGTCTTAGCACTTTCTGAGGAAGACAACTTTCAAACGTTACTTGGGTGCCCCTGGTGCTATAATAGTAATGTTACGTTATGTTTCAATAAGGGTTATATGAGCTTTTAGAATAAGGACGAATGAGTTATCATTCCTTTGATAGATGGGAAGTCAACACCCTATATTGATCCTTTAGGAGAGTAAGACCTAGACAAATTTTATGTATGTGCCATTCAAGACCCTTAATTTGTGTAAAAAAAAAGGAGGATGTTATTAAATGGGAAGATTCTCAATATATAATTGATCCAACTAGTGTGGCACGTGACAATTGGGAAAAAGGGACATATGAGTTAGCCATAAGGTAGTTAATAGGCTCTATGATGAGATTAACAAATCAAAACTCATTCAAGCACCTAGGAGGAAAGAAGTTTTCAAGTTATTCTAGAGGAACAAACCCTGGTGTTTTCCTATGAGAAATGGAGACCCAGTGGAGAAGTGAGATTGAAAGGAGAAGGATGCTCAGCTATACCTTTCTCAGAACTGTAACATGTTGGTGGTCAGCCCATTGCGATAGCCTTATAGAGTGGCATGAAGTGAGAATTATGTTCACTATTAGGTTTTCCTGGAGCAATGCACCTACTATCATATGAGATTATCATGGGAAGGAGCCCACCACATTTCACATCCAAACATGTGAGAAGGCCTATATGGAAGGCATGTAAGCCTTGCCACCTTCTTTATGGGTGCATAAGTTGTACTACACCTTACAATATTACACGCACGCATGGCACATTCACTTAGAGATGCACCATTAAATAAGAAACTGGAAGGAGTTGATCGATGATCTCCTTCAAGATTTTGAATATTTGAGTACCAATACATCAATAGATGAGGCATTGTAGGTTGTTAAGTGCCTAGCGATGGGAGTGTTGTCACCAAATCACAACACCCTTTGAATGGCCATAAGTGAATAGGAAGTTCAATGTAATTGGGAAACATGGGATCACCTCTCAATCTGTGGAACTTGGGCTCGATGTGAACCTCCAGAGAAGTTTGAATTCCTCTTCCTCAACTAAGTTTTGTACTACTCCTAGTGTAATAAAATGGTTATCTAGACCTATGCTAAATTTTTCATGGGTTTTCGGGAAAGAGATCTACAAGAAATGAAACTATACTAGGGATCATGATGCACCAAATAAATATTATTTCCAAACTCACGAAGGACTGATTTGAAGAGGGTGTGAGCACCACAAGTGAAATTTACCTATTGCAACTTAGAGAAGGTACAAAATACCATAGACTAGGAAGCATGCATTACCTTTGTTAAACTTGATTAGAAAAATGATATACCAGTCTTCTAGTGAAGAAGGATGAACTTGAGAAGGATGAATAAACACCACAACTCAACTGCATGCAATACTCCACCACTTGATAAGCACAGAACTCTAAGAACCTTCAATAGAAACTTGAACTTGCACAATGTACTTGTAAGCATGAGAAAGGAAAAAATAAGTATAGAAAGATGAAAGGACAAAAATTATTCAAAAACACACACTTTTATTACTTCAACAACATGCACAATGCATCATACATTCAGAAGAGGAAATATTTTCCATTACAGTCTTCAAAGGAAGCTTCAAAGTTCCCTCCATATACAAAAACAACTTGCAGAAGGAGGTTTCTTTAAAACTATATACTTGTCTCAGAAGTCTAAATTTTCCAACCTGTTGGAATGAGATTCCAACTTATATTTATAGAAGTTGTGAGAGAGAGAAGAAGTCATAAATTACCTTCCTAAAGTGAAGGCACATGATTGTTCATTTAGTACAGTTAGTTTAACCACTTGAGAAGGCTCCATCATGTACCATCCATTTCTTGTTGACATAATCTTCTCAATTAATTAAAGGAATATTTTAATAATAATAATAAATATTATTTATAAAATATTTAAAATAAAGTATGGTGAGACCCTCGTTAACTGGTTTGACTTGATGAAATTTGGGGGCCATGAAAATAAGCTCACACATAGCCCAAATCGGTGGTTGGATTGCCAAGCCAACTCATGAAGTTGGTGTCGAGCTCCTATCCTTCATCACATTGACTGAGATTATAAACTCTGCTATATCCTTGGTCCTAACACCCATGTTCTTGGCTCAATGCATTGATTAATTTCACTATCCACAATATCTTGGTGATTATATTTCATGAACTCATTATTTTTTTGACTCATTGTCCATTTCACAAGCTCTCAATGACTACATTGACACTCCATTCTACCCAACTCTATGTTACTCCACCTTAGCTTGGTAGAGTTTCCATGTCACTACTCATGTCATACTCCACCGAGTTCTAATCCATGCCTAACTAAATCATCATGTCACTAAATGTTTAAATTTTCTCTAAGTATGAAATTCCTTACATTCGAATATGGCGGGCTAATCTCCATGCCCCATCGACTCTGCTCAAACTTGTTTTAAATTTCACCAAATCGAGCCCTTAATGCTCCACCATGTGACCTAACTCCACAAGCTACCTTCAACTCATCACCTAATTTATTTTCTCATTACCATTAAGACCAAGATACTCGTTTTCATCGGGTGACTATATAATGAGCCCAATTTCAAGATGCGAGATTTCTCATTAACCTTTTTAACCAAACTTTGAACATTATCCTCTTTGATTCCTTCACTGGGTAATCCAGCCAAACTTTCCTGGCTCAAACATCATTTCCATAACCCAAGCCATAATAATTCGATCATGGCTTGATAAAATATTGATATCACCCCACTCTCATCTCAGGATATCCATCACATTTACACATCGTCCTTGGTAGATTGCATCTGTGAGCCATTTCATCATATCCATGTCTGATTTAACCAAGCTTGTGATTGAATTAATACTAATGACCTACCTCCTCAGGATCCCTGAGATATTCTCCATTTTCATCGGGTGACTGTAGAATGAGCCCGATTTCGGGATATGATATTTCTCATTCACATTTTTCACCAAACTTTGAACATTATCCTCTTTGATTCCTTCACTGGGTAATCCACCCAAAAATTCCGGGCTCAAACATCATTTCCACAACCCAAGCCATAATAATTTGATTATGTCTCAATAAAATATTGATATCACCCCACTCTCATCTCAGGATATCCATCACGTTTGCACATCATCCTACATAGATTACATCTTTGAGCCATTGCATCGTCTCCATGTCTGATTTAACCAGGCTTGTGATCGAATTCATCCTAATGACCTACCTCCTCAGGCTCGTGAGTTCCAAATGGATTGACCTAATTTTTTCCATGAGAATGGTATCTTGGCCCCAATTAAATTTTTCTTTACCAAGACTGAATCACTCATAAATCACCACCATGTTTCCCTATGCAGAACTCCTACCTCATCTCTTGCATGAGCTCATTGTCACCTGGTTCTTCTCTTCTTCACAAGATCTATCCTTGGGCTCACTCAACACCACTCATCAAGCCATAGTGAGTGTCATGTTTCCCTCTTTGCGAACCTCATTGTTGATTCCTACACACTATCAAAGCATTTTAATTTATTGTTGAGCTTTACTTTCTTCATGAATTGCCAACTCTACATTCTTAACTAGGTATCCTGAGCTTTATTCATGATCTCGGCTTCAATTCATGATTGGTTGACTTGTCTCCAAATAAAATCCTATCATGCAACAATCTTGTGCTCAATGAGCCTAACAACTAGCTTGGTTGAGTGATTTCAACATGTCTACCTGATGCCTAAGTAGCTTGCTCCTAACTCTAAGTTTATCCTCCAACTGATGACTCATCCAACTCAGACGACTGCCCCCTTACACAGAGGTCTATTTGTTATAACTCATCAAATGAATTAAATGATTGAATCTGTGATTCATTGCACGAAATCCATGTCACGTTTTTTTACCACTTCTTTGGATATACCATATTGAGCTCTCTTCACTGAGCATCTCAGAATCGGTAGTAATGCACATGCTATCCCAAATAAAATGGCTCACTAGATGAATCTCACAGCATCACCTGATTTTTGGCACATCTCCTTGGTGAACCCAACCTCCCTTGGGAAAAAATCCTTGGCCCAATCATTACAAACATCCATCATGGCCGAGCTCTCCCAGATTTCCCACGTCGATAATTGAAGTGTGGAATTTCGGTACTATTTGGCTAATTCGACTAGTAAAAGACAATAATTTCCCTAATTCAATGTGACTCGATTGCATATGCACACATGATTGGTCTTAACTTGGCTCAACTCGGTGAATTGGCTCTTGATATTAACAAGTCTATAAGAGTGCAAAAATATTACCTTGGCTTGCCACTACCTAAATCTTGAACTTGGCTCCAGCTCGAACTTCTTCCACCGAGCCAATTTATGAGTCAAGATCTGAGCTCATCATCTCATGTCTAAGTCCAATTTCTCCTTTGACTGTAACTCGCCAAGTTTGCTCTCTACAATCTATTTCCTCAAGACCGAGATCCATCATTCACATCATTGTCTCCGTCGCATTCTATACTCTGGTCAGACCTCATATTCTTTGTCCAGCCTAATTCCTGAGTTCTATAGTGAGACACCAATTTGATGACTCCATCAAGTGGTGAGTTGATCCTACCTATGCATGAAACTCAAATATTTCACGCTTCACTTATTCACTATAATTCTTCTCCTGAAGTAGAACTATCATCATGAACACATGTCACATATATATTTCATGATCCCACCTATTTTCTTCAATACAGAGCCATCATGTTTCTGCCTCAGTTAATCATTCTTTTGTGCCTAAGTGACTCAACGTTAAGCTCAAGGTTGAGCTTTCTCATGACCACTGAGCCCCTTTCAAGGTACGAGCTCATCAAATTCTCAAGATGATTCAGACTCAAACTCATACTCCTAAACTCAATGACCTACTAATTGACATGCATGGTCTAATGCATAATCCTTGAGCCATCTCCATGTTATCTCGATTTAAACTTGATCAAAGTTGGTTAGCTCGAATGATCTATGAGCTTCAAGCTTGATCTTGATTCCACTTTCTCCACTAAGCATTAGCTCAGCTTAGAGAAAATCTTCCCTGATTCGCATGGCCCCGAGTGACTTGGGTATCAAGGTAATACATCCTCATGTGATGTATCATCCATCCACTATTTCAAACTAGATACACCCCATGAATTGGTTTGCTGAGTCAACACTTAATGGTTTCCTTCCAATTCATTCCCTATGCAGAAAAAATCAGTCCTGAATTCATTCCCCATACTTGATTATGAGTTTGACATTAATATTTCTCATAGCCACCAAGCCATATGTAGGTTCAATGCAAAATATCCTTTCTACAATTTGAGCTTATGTGCTAAGTAGTTTGGCCTTTGTTTCCTCATTGAAAATTGACCATTATAGAAACTGACAACCCACAACTTATCGAGCTCATACAGACCCTTTCAGCCATGTTATACTTTCCTGTAAACCTAAATTTGCATACCTCAAATCATTAAGTTGTTTACAAGCTCACCCTTTTATTTTCTAATTGGCTCAATGTTGGGCCCCATAATATTGGGTAAGTACTAGAAGGCACGTGGGTGCATGGGACCGGTATGGATAAGGGCATGTAGGGAAGGGTTATAGAATTTTTTTTTAGAACACACTACACATGCACACAAGGAAAGACAATTTTTGGACTTAGCCATATTCAGTGTCCTAGGAAACACACGAGAAAAGTGTGACCCTTCTAGCATGCTCAGTGGATAATGTGCCAGCCTGGCGACTGTAGGATCAAAAATGGAATAATCCATACATGTGATGGAAGGTTATAAAATAAAATCATTGCATAGAATGGAGATCTCGGATCAAAGGAGGCATGCTCCATTAATGGATAACTTGGACACTTGGTAGCCAATCTGTTACCTCAGAAGAAGGCATGGCGGTGAAGGCAGGAAAACTATATATTGAGGTACACGGGTAGCAAAGAGACACACATGGAGTCACCCTAAGAGATAATAGTGTACAGGGAAAGAGGTGAAGCTCTGTAGAACCACCATAGGGGATTCTATGGGTTGGAATTAGTAAAATATAGGGGTAATGGAACACATAATGTTCATCTTTGTAATGTGATGAACATAATGTAGCTTTGATACATGACTTGGCTATGCATTATCATAAGGGTTAGTTATGAACTCAAGGAATGTAATGTGGATTATTGAACTTGATAATATAAATGGTAGGCTCTATTTTAAGGCATATGTGTGTCCATAGAATAGTTCTTATGCATTTCCTTTATGAATGAATGAATTATATATGTTGTTTGTTATTTCTCTTTTCTTGATGAAATGAGATGATAACTCGTCCTAGGTTCTACGAATGTTGCATGGTTCTTTTTTCTAATCTTGATTATCTTTCATAAGATGATGTATTCTCACAAGGCTCACATAAAGGAGAGACTCGACACCTATACGTGCCTCAAGTAAGAGCTCAACACCCGTTGGGTGATAGGCAAGTGTGCATGGGATTTTACTGTTAATCAAGGGTATAAAAATGGCTACATCTTGGTTCCATTGCTGGGACCTCTTTTTAAAGTTGTTGTGAGAAATGACATGCATCTCTATCCTTGTGATGCATGATGATAGAGCATATGAACTTGGAAAGTGTTGGAATATGGTTCAAGAGCACGGAGGATGAGTTTTCTCAAAGATTCGACACTAGACCTGAGTTCAATGCTCATAGGTGGGTAGAAGAGAACCTATGCCGTGAGTTGTATGAGACATTATTCTATTGTTTTCTAGTATAAATATATACGAATGGCTTCCAACATATTCATCTAGATAAATTTGGTACTATAAACCACACGTATGGACCCAAGATGACTATCAGAGGCTATAAGATGTAGATCTAACTTGGATGCATGTTGTTGATCACTAGTGGAAAGGAGTGCTGACCAATTATACTCTAGAATATGCCATTTCTACATATTATTTCCCATAAGTTGTTGAGTTTGAGTTTTTGAGGGATCCCAGAGGATCATTTTTTGTGTGTTTCCTTTGGGTATGAAGATCTTGGTCATAACTTTGAGTTTAGAGGCATTCCCTATGGCCAGGTAAGATTATCTAAGAACCGAGGGAGGTGGGGTGGAGGATGATTGTGGGAATTGAATCTAATAAGGAAAGGGAGGAGAGATGACTCAAGTATAGTGAAGCTCATAAAAGGGAGATGACTAGACGATTTGAGGTTGTAAGTGTGATGGAACTATGGAGGTAGACGTTTTGTAGGAAGGAGTTGAGATTCACGCAGAGGACGTGGAACCTGAGAAGTCTGTGTTATCCCATATTTGTAAGCATGGGAGAGAAGCCCTTTCATCTTTTGATGAGATTTTTTCACATGGAGAAACAATAGCCATCAGTGCGCATCTAAACCCACATGACAACCAACCCCTAGTGCTTAGTTTTCTAGATCAAGTGAGAAGTATTCTTAACCCGGTTGGTATTGGTGGGAATGACCGATCTGCGCCCAGAAGATATAATTTCTCTTTTGGGACATCCATGGCTACGCAATCCATTCCTAGTATTTGGAGGAATTTTTGGACAATGGTGCAAGTATCTCTGAGTTGATGGTATCACTTCAGAAAATTCTCTGACAGGGATCACATAAGTTAATTTTGTAAGGAAAGGTCACAAACCATTTAGAAAAGTAGATTCCCTTAGTGAAGGCATTGGGTAGACTAGGCGTAGAAGAAAGTGATGCCATGTTGGAATGTGCAGGAGGTA
The DNA here is from genome assembly GCA_019776745.2 of Taxus chinensis. Classification (NCBI taxonomy): domain Eukaryota; kingdom Viridiplantae; phylum Streptophyta; class Pinopsida; order Cupressales; family Taxaceae; genus Taxus; species Taxus chinensis. The sequence goes on from JAHRHJ020000399.1 coordinate 71,756, forward strand.
GATCTAGTGGATAAGGAGGAACATGACTTGGTAGATACAATGGACCTAGAGGAGTTTTGAAACACTGTGATGAATGTTGCAGGATCTTGTGCAGTTTGAACGACCTTGAGAAACTTATTTAATATGATCCATCATGATATTGCAAAGACCATAATGATAGGGGTGTTGCAATATACTGCAGATCAAGTGCTAACTCAGAGTAAATAACAATGGCACATGAATAGGTATCACTATCCAAGAGTGGAAGGCAAGTCACAAACAAAAACAAAAAAGTAATGGTAAATGCATTGTTGGTTTCATCTTAGTATGAGTACCCGAGCAAATGGTAGGTAGACTGTGACCAAGGTGAACAATGCCTATCCCAAGCAATGATGTACACGAGATCCCTGTGGATTGGGACCAAGAGCATTATCACTCTAAAGGAGATGATGCATGTAATGACCATGATTGTTTACCTGAGTAATGTCATATATGTTGGGGAGACTCTGGATGGGAAATAATATATCTCGTTTGATATTGATCCTTCTCAACATGGTGTTTTGTTTGTCCTATAACAGGTTTGGGTAAAACCACTATAAGGGCTCTGTCACACAAGACTTTCTTTTTTTTTTACGATTTTGGCATTTGTTTTGCATTGGTTTTTGGGATTTTGTGTTATTTGGGTATTTTTTGGATTTTGCTGGGTTTTTCGATGCTTTTTATAGGCTGAAATTATTTCAGATGTTTTTTAGATTTTTTGAGTTTTTAAGGATGTTTGTGAAAGTTTTTTTATGAGGTTTTTAGTGGTATTTATGATGTTTTAAAGATATGAAGTTTTAGGACTTTGTAAAGAGATGAGTTACCCTTAAGTAAGGTGTGGTTTTCTAGTGTCAATACCTTTGTAGACCTATGAGATCTAAGCCACGAGGATCATGATACAAGTAGATGGGATACAACTTCAAAATGTAGAATGCTACGCCCTGTAGTCTTGTTACCTTATATTGGATATTTACCTGTACGACCCATTATACTAAGGCTTGCATAATCTGATCCTGATGAGATCCATGATGTTATTCATCTTGGTGTCTTTCATACTAGTCTAGTAGGTAGTTCCTTAGGATGTTGAACATCAGCATAAGATTGGTACGCATATGGAGGTGGTACGTGAGAAGTAGTTAATCATCATATTGAGCATTTGATGGTCATGATTATTGTATGGTGAAGGATGAAGTTGACCCCTCAAAGTGGCTAAGTTATTCTACTTGAAAAGTGCAATCAGATTATCTACAAATGCTCGTGTTCTGATTTGTTACAATTCTCATTGTTGTTGATATTCAGAAATATTAGTACAGAGTCATTTCATTACAAGCTGGTATCATGAGCATATGATCTCGCTAGAGCTGCGCCAAACCCTAATTGTGAAGGTTCTGATGGTGATCATCCAGAAGGTTGGTAGCAAATTAGATGCCCAAGTAATTTTTTTTGAGTCAGGGCTAGAACCTATACTAATCAGGATGCGAGCAGAGGCCTCGTGCACTAGGGAGATTTTAGGAACCATTTTGGACACTTGTTTTAAGCAGAGGAAGTGGTACAAGGATAGTATTTATGCCCTTTTCATTAGAATCGAGTGGTGTATCTAAGATGCTAAGCAATTGATTGGAAGTTTTCTAAGGGTTGATTTATATGTTTCGGAAGGAGCTTTCCAAAGAAGTTTGAGCAAAGGAAGAATTTCTTAGGTTCCAAATGCTGATCCTAGATGAATTTAAGGAAGTATGTAAAATGTTAACGAAACCCCAGAACCCTAAAGTTATTGCCCTTGCTTGGAGAATCTACCCCGAGTCTCAAACCCTACATCATGCACTGGTAGAATCAACTCAAAGGCTAATGTTTTTCAGGTCAAACCTTCCTCCTCACATCCTTGACCCCATGATAAGGAAGGATATGGACTTTAAAATCTGGTTGGTTTGATGGATTGCTTCTAAGGTGATCATCCAACTTCAGGACAAGGGTAGAATAAGGTCAATGGTGAGTACCTGATGATTCCTGACATCAAATGGGAAGGCTTCTTCATCTAAAAGGTGGCCATATAGGGGTGAACTTTGGACGTATATTTTCAATCAATGAAGTAAGGAGATGTTTCATTCGCGTCTTTCAAGGACACAAATCCTTATCACCAGTCATATGGGTTCCAAGTCTCATCTAGATACTCACACAGGTCCAAATGGCACTCTATTAAGGAGGATCAACTTTACACATTCATGTGGATCTCCTGGCACTAATGGCGGGGCATTATTCCAACAAGTGCTGAAATGTGTAAATTTGATGGACAAGGATTTGTTCATCTTTGAGATTACCCAAATGGAAGAATTTCTTTGATCATCCCATTAGATCAGATCGGGACAAAAGGTGACCAGTGACATCCTTATATTTAGAACCTAACCAGATTCAGTCCTTGGTATCGTTGGTCTATGTGCATTCAAAGGCAGAAGATCCTGGTTTAAGTGTCATCCCATGGACTGTTTTCATCTAAAGAGATTGAAGATTACACTATAGTTCTAGTGTGTCAGAGAATTACTTCAGCCAATATAACAAAGTTATGACAAATTGGGTTCAGTAAAGGAGCATGTCCAGTTAATTCAAAAATCTTTCTTTGTGTGTGGCGAATATGTACAGAAGAGTAATTTATGAATGACCTCATTTAATCACTTAGGAGGATCTTAAGTTTCCACAGTTGATTCATGAGAGTGTGCATGTTTAATCCACTCAAGGTTTTCTGATTCCATTATCATGGCACGTAGGGCAGAGGAAAAATTTATTTCCAGACAAGGGGACATGACCTTCACTAACATAAAATATCGTAGCACCTATAGCCTCCATCGTACCCTCGGCTAGTTCAACAGGAGAACATCAACAAATGGTGAAGAGGTAAAGAGCACAAAGGCTGTATGTTTCAAATCATGATCAACACACATATGGAACATGTCATAAGACTGTGCATGAGTAAAGAGACCACCTGTTTTACATATCCAAGGGGGTGGTGATAAGGGAAGAATACGAGGAAACATAGAAGTGAGAAAGTGCCTTCAATTAGAGTGCATAGAATTATATTAGATCCTTACAAGGTTGTCCGCACAGTTTCATGGTCATGCTCATGTCAGGTAGTATGCACTCCACAAACATGCAATTGGCAGGTCAATTGGGTTGTCTTAAGATTTCAGAAGGTGACAATATTGATTGAGTTTGGGAAGCACACATAATTTCATCAATAAATAAGCTGACAACAAGGCTAAATCAAGTTTCATCTACCCATCACTGGGAGATTTCAAGTAATGATTGCAAGATGGATAGGCTACAATCCAATGTTTCAGGTAAATTCCATAAAATGGATACGTGCCTCAATGATGGGTGACTACTACATTGGAAGTACTACCTTGAGCGTGTTTTCTAGGGCCATGGAAAAGGTTGAAATATTGTCTTATGTAGTAGATAGTTAATAGCTCAGAAACTTTGGGCACGCTAACCATTTTCAAGGAATTTTTCTTGCAATTTCATAGATAGCGCTTATGGGCAAACAATTTGAACCTATCATGAGGACTTGACAGGCAATAAACTCCTCAAGTGGTTAGTATTCTCACCAAATGCAGACAGATTCTTAAAGGAAGCTATCATTGAAGGACTATTGGTAGCATGATTGTTCTCCATGGAAGTTCAACCACCAGGTCAATGGTAGTGTATTCCTGGGATTTTCATAAGATTTATTCCCTCAACAGGTACCAGTTGAACTTCAAATGGATCCTAGAGGATTTCCTCTTGAAAGAGATTATGATCATGTCATTCAAGTTGAATTCCAAGAAGCCAAACCTGATTCAACATCAGGCCTTATCAGATGAACCCACATTTGTGCGTAAAAGAGTGAAATCGAGAAGATGGTTGAGGAAATGTTGGATAGCATCTGGTATTATTGAGGAAGTGGAACAATCAGAGTGCTTACTCTGCTTTAGTGGTGATTGGTGTGCAAGTAAGGATGGGAAGATGGCACATGTGTGTAGAATACAAAGAAATCTGAATGTAATACACTATCAAAGATAAGTTTCCTACCCCATTCTACTTGATAAATTTATTAGATGAGTTGCATAGGCGTGCAATTCTAACTTATACAAAATTAGATCTGCGTTCTTAGGGTATCACCAAGTTAGGATTGCAAAGGGAGACCAGAGGAAGACAACTATTTCCACTAAGTGGGGAAGTTTTTCCTACATTGTTATGCCTTTTGGATTGAAGAATGCACTTTCTATGTTCTCACGTATCGTGGTACAAGAATTTTAGGACTTCATCTATAAGTTTCTTCAAGTTTACCTAGATGACTGGAATTTGTATGGGTTGGTGATAGACCATTGTGAAATTTAAGGATGATGTTTGAGAGATGTCTGCAATTAGGGATATCCCTAAACATTAATAAATGTGTCTTTACTACTCCATTTGGGGACCTTGTTAGGACATATTATATGCAAAGAAGGCATACTAGCGGATCAAAAGTTGTAGTTATTGAAGGATTACAGAAAGCTACTAGTCAAAACATAGTGCACAGATTCCTTGGGCATATAGGGTACTATAAGAAATTCATCAAGGGGTATGCCAATATCATTGTACCCTTGGAGGAATTATTCAAACACAAGAGTGCCTTTCATTTGGGAGAGGCACAACAAAAGTCATTTGACACTTTAAAGGATAGGGTTGTCATGGTGCCATATTACATTTTGCTTCTTAGGATAAGCCTTTCCATGTGCATGTTGATGCCTCAGGAAAAATATGGGAGTAGTACTAACAAAACCTAGTGAGGGAATTTTTTATCATCCCCTTGTGCTTTTCAAGTAGAAATTTGACACCGGAAGAACATAATTACATAACTACTTAGCAAAAAGCATTCTCTATGATCAACGCAATGCATAAGTTAAGGAATTATCTATTGGAAGCACCATTTATTTTCTACATGGACCATATAGCATTAAAGTACTTAGTGAACAAGCTCAGTTTTTCATGGGCGCATATGTCAACAGGTCTTATTATTTTAGGATAGTTTGAGTTTATGGTTGTGGTAAAACCAGGGAAGAGCAATTTGGGACCTAACCATCTTATCATAGAATTGACTTAGGAGAGGAAACACGTAGAGCATTGAGGACACCATGTTTGATATGCACATTTTTTAGATTATAGCATGCATGCCTCTTATTTGGAGGATATTGTTGTTTTCTTACGAACGGGTGTGGCACCAAAAGGAATGAAGGCCTTGGAGAGGAATCAGTTGGCCATATGCATCGTGCCTTATATGTTGATTAGTAGAGACCTATACAAGTTAGGTCATGATGAGGTTTTTTACTGTGTGTGATTGGAACATGAGTGCATACTGCAATTGTGGAGGCAATCCCATGGTGGCATTGCAAGAGGTCACTATGTAGGAAATGCTACCATGCGCAGAAGATCCTACTAGGCAAACCTTTGGTGGGAAACCAGTTTACTAAGGATTGTAGAGAGTATTGTAAGGCATGGTGACCATTTGCCAGTGCACTTTTATAATCTAGGATGAAGAGATGAAATTCCATTAAGACCTATTGCTAACGTAGAGTCATTTGAAAAATAGGCAATTGAAATTTGTAGGGACCTAATCTCCCCAAGCCGCATTGCAGGGCCTAGGTTTGTGGTATATTATCACTTGCACTGGATTATCTTGCAATATAGATGGGAAGCGGCACCACCTACAAAGGATTGCAAGGCAGATTGACAGTAGCTAGGTTCTTATTGGAAAATATAATCAGCATAGGTATGGATGTCCTGTTGAGATTAACAAGTGGATAGGGGTACATATTTCTTTAAATGAGACTGTTCAAGATTATCTTATTGGCAGAGGTTTATGGTGGCACATCAAAAAAATATGCCCTTATCACCCTCAGGCTAAATCAAACTATCTAAGGCATTCAACAAGATACTTAGCCACACATTAACTGAAGATTTTTTGATGTTGGAAGATAAGGGACTGGGATGATAAAGTATCTATCAATCGTTATATGGGCCTATAGAACAACTTATAAGTGTTTGAACAAGGCCACACCCTTTCAATTGGTGGTTTAACGTAGAGGACTATTTCTGCATGTGGAAATTAATGTTGCCATCTGCTATTTATTGCAAACACATGAGAATTGGCTGATGAGACAAGCATTAGAGGAGCAGGATTGATAAACTTGATGGATTTGGATGAGAGGCGTGATCACTTTCTAGATGAAGCCAGAAAGATAAAAAAAAGTGCAAGGCAAAAGGAATGGGCATGAATCATCATATCAAAAAAAAATAAGTTTGAGGTTGGGATAGATGATGTCCTGTTGTATGATTATAAGTTTATGTGCCATCCCAGGGAAGCTCAAGGTTCCATTGGTTAGGACCATAGACTATCATCTCATACATAATTAATTTAGGAACTTTCCAATCACAAGCGTTGGATAACACATGAGATTGTCTGGTCATCTTTAACGAGAGTAGGTTGAAGCCCTACTATAAAATGATTCTTCTTGGTGTTTTGTAAATAAGGTAGTATTGTACAGTTAGCTTAGGATTTCCCTTAATGCATTTTCCTTTATCTTGTGTTTCCATTCGTCTCACTTTGATTTGTCTTCAATATTTTTGTTGTCATGTGGGCACACTTGTGCGATGATAACCAGTATCTAGTTAATATTTAAAGGTTTTTTATGTGTAGAGGACCACACATCCATTTTAGTGTGGGGTGGATGTAGTGTAAACCAAGAGTTTCAACCTGAATAATGCAAAGAATCGAGTGTTTGCCGAGTATTGTTGATTGGAGGCTTAGATGAGTGAAATCAAAATCATGTGGGTTCAAAGGAGCTCACATGAGCAAATTGTAAATCATGGGATTATAGATTGGCATCAGAAAGCTTTATAACAAATACCACGTAAAAATGATGAAGAGTGCACATGACACAACATGAGGTAGGCTGAGGGAACTATAAATCAGGCTTAAGCTGTAAAGGAGAGATTGACTTCGATGCTGATAGAGATGTGTGTAAGAATCTGTGGTTCAGATTGAATTTTTATCACACCAGAAGGTTGTAAATAGGTTTCACGTAAGATTGTGCGTGACATGGGTAAGGGTGCTTAGATAACACGCTAGTGGAAGGATTGGCGTTGGAAAAAGCTGAATTTAATGTGGTTGTACGGTGGTCAGGTGGCATGGGAGTTAATGGAGGGAAGAAGGCAAGAGCTATAAATAGAAGGTCAAGGTGAGTTATTATTTATTCTACCTTACTATTACGTTTTTGAAGAGCTCTTGCAAACTAGGGCATACTTTTTGAGAGAAATTTCTAAGCAGGAAGAAGTTTCATATGAAATTTGAGAGTGTTACTAGAGTGGATTTGTGAACTAGAGTGGAACAGAGTACACGGGCATGCACGGAATAGGTTATTTGTTGCATTCCTGTGATGTTTTACATTGTCTTTTGGAAGGATATTTTTTCAGGTTAGGGTTTGTAGAACTAGGGCACATGTTTTGACATAAGGATTTCATTCCAGAGAGTTGAGCTTGGAGCTAAGTTTGGAAAGTAGCAAAGGGTAGTAAAGCACAACATAAGGAAAAAATTACTTAGTTTATCCTGATGAGAAAGCATTGACACCCAAGGAAGGGACTGAATGTTTCACCAAAGAAACCAAAGGGAAAGGGAAAAGGGCAAAGGAAAATGCTTACATATCAACAAGTTTTAACGAGGAGTGGTACACAGAGATGCAGTACCCATATGGGATTTTTGCTATGGGCATAGAAATGGGTTTTTCACATAAGTGAGAATGACTGGTTATCAGTGATTATAACCACAAGACATAGCACCACAGAGAAGGAGATGGTGTTGGAGCTAGTTCACGAAATTGCTAACAAGAGAACACCATGATGGGATAAAACTTATGTATGAGTGATTCAAAGTGAAGGACAACATTAGAGAAGGCTGGACTTTTGTGACTCTATGAGTTGCCTATATTTTGGAAAACCCAAAAGTGCCTTATACCAATGGTTGATGTCACGTACATGCATGAGGATTATTTTTACTTTTTAGGGCACAGGAGAATGTGCTTAACTGCTCACAGCTTATATCTCTAGTTTACACTGGGCATATCTGTGACTGGTGAATCAGTATAAGAGGATGACTCTGGGTGACAAGGATGCCATTAAGGAAACAATACCACGAAAATATGAATTACAATAAGGGTTCATGATACTTTGACTATCACAAAGATCACTAGACCCAACAATGAATATGGTCATGCACCTGCTCACCAAGCTCAATGAATCAGGAACAATGGACGCAAGTGAAAAAGGCATGGGTAATGCAAGCTGTAAGACATCAGAGGGAACCATTTATGGCTTGTACTCTTTCATCGCGGATGAGATCATAAGCATTTCACAGGAGGGAGAACAGATATTATTCTGTAAATTCCTCTTCACTATTGGCTTTTCATAAATTAGAGTTCCAGGTGGGATGAAAAATTTTGTTTGGGAGTAGCTAGATGAGGGATCCCTCACGCATGACAGGGATTTGAAAGATACACTTATGATATTATGATGTCCTTCTTACAAGGCATGCCTAAAGAAGTGGTATAAACAAATGCGTGATAGATCTAGGGAAAAGAGGAGGATCCCAAAGTAGTTTTCCATGCTCGTGGATGGAGAAGCATAATTTGCAGTATACCACATTTGTACATTGTAAAATTTACTTTAACAAATGGGATAAAGAGTCCATATTGCAAGCTTCCCTTCTCGCTTAAGAGGTTGCAACACTTCGAGGTAGGGATCAATAGGTGAAAAGAAGCCAAATTACTAAGGTTTGACCTTAGTGAGGTGGACCAAGACCATAGTAAGCTTGCACAGAAAGCATTGTGTACACTAAAAATTATGAATATGTGGATGCATTATGTCTCCCAGGAAGTTCAAATGATGAAACTAATAACACTGCCAATTGTTGTGGTGGTACCCAAATTTATTTCTCTCTTTGTGACAATGACGTAGCACTGTAGTTTGAGCAAGATGTTTGGAGATAGATAAATCAGAGTGTGAGTTTTTTTTGCAGTCTAGGGAAGGATTTAGCTAACTCTTCATTCACTCAGGACCAAGGAAGAAATAGATGAACATTGTGTACAGGGTTTGACCTACCCTGACTTCTTTAGGTTGTGCCTTTAACCAGGGTGAGAAGACCCATTTTTCAACCCATATTGGTGGATAACATCTACATGGATTTGTAGTATTTTTCTTTCCTTTCACAAAATTTATAGGAGATCTTCAGAAGGTATGGTCAATACAACATAGTCTAACTCCCATGAGTTGTCACTTTAGAGGATAAAGAAACCTTCTAGACAAGATCTAGGTTACTAAAGGCAATGGTAAAAACTGATTGCATCCTACATATTGAGGTAAGGGATGGGTAAATCAAATGAATTCCCTGTAGCAATTTATGAACAGATAGTGCAAACAGGGGTAGTTCATGTATGATTATCTTTGGATATGTATTTTATGGTTGGGAAGTTAAGCAGGATAAAGTTGATTATACCAAATGATCTGAGAACTTTTAACAAATGTTGACAAATCCACAAGAGAAAAAAGACGAATAGCTTCAAATAGTTAAGATGAACCTTTCAACTAGAAAATTGTGCATCTATGAAAGCTCAAAGATATGCAAACATTCACACATTCTTCAAGGTTTTACATAAGAACTCATGTTAAAGACTTAATTAAACTTCAGAAAACCCCTGATCTATCATGCTCATGATACACTCATAAACTGACAAATAATCTGTATCACTGAAATGAAAGTAAAGTGAATTTAAATTGTCTTATTACATTATGAAATGAAATCTCTCTTCATAATGTAATTGCAATGCCACAATACTTGTCATGAGGACGAGATCTTGTGTGATTTTCAAAGGATCTCACTAATGTAAGACTACAACAAGCACATAGATAACTATTTGAAAATATCTCAAAATGAAAAGTGGACATAACACAATTCATTGATTACACAAATTACTCAAGGTTTCTCAAATTTATCAACAAGGGAAAGTTTATTCTTACAATCTCAAAGTTTTAGTCAATGGCTGGACATATGCAACCATCTTGACATGATCAATTTGAAAGGCACACAAGAAATAATTGGTTTCTCATAAATTTTCCTCAGAAAATGGATTCTCTTGGCTCTTCTCTCCTCTTTTCTCTCTGAATTAAATTTTAGAAGAATTAACCCCCTTTTGGCATGGATTATTTTCATACTTTTATATCATTCACTTTACTTCAAAGCTTTTTGCCCCCCAAAAACAAGAATATTCCAAGGAATACTTTGTTTGTTACAAAAATGTTCTAGAAATGATATTTATGAACAGGTTCATCCCGTACATGCCAGGTGTACAAAATCATGAGTCTTTTCAATGTATTTCATCTGTGCTGACTGGGACATCTGATCTTCACTTTTGGCAGGTTATCTGAAATGTTCCCTTCTGATTTTGATTAACAATAATTTTATATTGATCACTGAGAATCTCCATATGATTTTTGACATGACGCAAACCTACGCTCATTCCTTAAAATCCTTCTTAGGCTCAGCATAACTTCACTTCACATACCTTACTAGTTTAAACAACATACGTGATGTTTTCAAATCATCATAATTTACCAGTTATGCTCATCTATACTTTCCTTTAATTTTTAATTTTCCCTTGTGAAAACTAAACAAGATCCTTCTCATCTCAGGGGAAAGATTTTTTCAGACCAGAGATATGTGTCACCTTCGGGTTATAAATCTCAATCCCACCCTCTTGCAATCATGCATCTCTTTCCTAATTTTGGGTATAGCATAATCTTTACCAGAAGAATGGAAAAGAAACTTGTGGAACATAGCTTGAAAGAAATATCTTCGGAAGATATGAATCAGATCTTCGATTTGAGTGGCCCATAGATGAGGCATTTTATTAGGGCTTGTTTGAAGTAGAATGTGTAGGAGACACAAAAGGACCTCTAACATATCAACGAGTCCTACTTAGCACTTTTAACCAAGGCTGATCAGAATCAATCCTATGTATTTGCATCTTTCCAAGTTATGTATTTCCATCTTTTTAGATGGGAGCATATGAAAACACCTAGAGATTTAAAAAGATACTGGGTTGAGAGGAGGCCTCAGGTCTCCTGGGAAAACTAGTTTTCAATGCCCCTTCTTATGTGATGAGGAATTTGTATCAAAATAAATTCCTAAGGAATCATACATATTGTATGAAAAAACCTCCATTGATACGGTGTCTGCCATTTCCAAAAAAGTGAATTATTTGGATAAGAGGATTCATTCCTCAGAAAAGAAACATGAAGAAATTGTGCCTCTACCACTAGGTTCAGTAGCAACACTTCCTTCAGGAAATAGGAAGGGAGAAACACAAACTCAGTCTCCAGTCATTATCTCAGATGGAGAAGAAGACCAATCTATTTCTACTCACTCCTCAAGGGCAACCACTTTCTTCACTCGGGATAGTAGAGGAATGTTTTCAACTTGTGCTATCCACATGTTTTATGCATTTTACCCCTCAGTTCTGAGTGGGAATTTCAAGGACCTCAGCCAATTCCTTCTCCCAAAGAAAACCCACCTTTCTCCAAGGAAATGCGAAGTAGGAACTAGTTCTAAGCCTCACATTTCATCCAGTCATCAACATGCAGTATCTTTCCCCTCCTGTCATTCTAAACATCCCCTCACTCAACAGTACCTCCTCAAAGTATTTCGACCCTTCACAAGGGGAAGGGGAAAATGACCTTATTTTCAGGTGGTCTGGACCTCTTTGGATTGGGTATCATCCGACCAAAAGAGAATTGAGCTTGAGGAAATTATGGGTCACTCTAGGATGACTTTGGAGTATTTGATGGACATGGGGATGTCGAGGGACCTGGCAGGGTGGATTGTCTTCATATAAACAGCACAGGACTCGAATGAGTTTGTACTAAGGAAGAAAAAAATTTTGAATAAACTTCCCCTGCTCGAGGGGAAATTATGAAGTAAGGGACTAAAGAATATTTAGGTGTTATTCTTCCTTTCATTGTTTCAATTTTTGATGTATGTACATCTCTTTTTGTCATGGGCAAGGGCCCCTATAGAACCCCATCTTGTTTTTTCTTGGTTCAATATTGGAAGCAACACAAGGATTTCAATACGTCACATATCTGTTTCAAATGTATATTTAAATTTTAATCTAATCCACTATGAGCTACTACATGCATTTTTAACTTTTCAATTGAAACAAAGAACAATAAAATTTCAGAGAGATAATTACATTTAATGTATCAGAAATATCAATTTCAAAATATCAATTCAATGGATGAATATGGAAAGAAAATACAAAAAGAGGAAGAAAGTGCTCTTAAACATGTTCATCATCTTTGTGTGTCATCTTCTTCCTCTTCAGCTTCTACTTCTACATCTTGTTCTTCTGGTAATCTAGCCACATAAACATCATATCTATGGAATAATTCATTTACTTCATCCACGTTAGGTCCAAGGTGATGCTGGAAAATTCAATGTTTTTCTTGATATTAAGTCAATACATTGAGCCATTTTCTACTTATATTCCAGTGTCTTGTCTTTCAATTCCTCAATCCTATTCTCAATCTTCATCATAATTTTAACAGCTTCATGGGAGAAGTCATCTATCTAGATATTACTTTCAAAGGAATTGAGTAAGAAATCAAGTCTTAAGTCCCCATAGCTCTTTTTGGACTTATCCGCCACCATGTCTTCCAATCTTTGAGTCAATAGCATCTAGAGTAGATCAGTCAACCAAAATTCCTTCTAATTTCAATCCTCTTCTCTGATTCCATTTAGGGTCTCTGACCTCTAATTTTTGAACAATCTCTTCAAGAGCTTGTTGGCTCCCATTGAAAATTCAGCTGGTACAATGTCCTTCCTCCTCAACTAACTCATCATTTGAAGCCGAGGTAATGCGGTCTAACCTTGGGAAGGAGTGCCTTCAAACTAGAAGATCTCATCATAACATTCTTCAACTATCTCCATCAATTTTACTGAGTCTGTTTTTGAGATCTTCATATTTTGATCTAGCTTCTGCAATTGCTTTATTTTCCCCTCTTGGGTCAATTTCTCAATCCAGGTGTCTACTGCTTGAACCTTCTTGACAACCTTGTTTACCTTATTCATTCCTTCAGGGGTGTTTATATAGGCACTTGCTTACGTTTGACTAGTCTGCCTTATCAACTACTGAAAGCAAGAACTCAAGGCCTTAACTTGCTCCTTTAGTTTCCTTTTTGTCATTCCATCTTCATCAACCTTTTGCAGAAGATCACTCACTACCTCAGACACTCCCTTTTTTAGTTGTTGTTCTCTTGAAGTTTTCCCCAAGGGAATAATTTTTTAATGCTGTAATCATCATTGGTTATGCGTGTTGTTGTCTTTCCCTTAAAAGGGGTTGCTATCTCTAGGGTTTTTTCTCCCGATGAATCAGTAAGAGTCCTTGTGATGGTTCTAGCCCTTTTTGGGGCTCTCACTATTTTTGGAAAGGATAAGGCCATAAGTTCAACTGCTTGTATAGAAAAATACCAATTCTTCATTTGAAATTAATTCGTTGATCTAATCCCCCTCTTCAAACTTGTTCCAACCTTTGTTTCCTGTGATCCTTGCTAGAATTTCTCAGGAATGACTACTATTTGCTTTGGACATCTCTTGTTCCTGTTGTACCAATAATTTTGTTTTTTTCTTGACCACTTATCCCAATTTTCCCCAATTCAATTTCACCCTATACCATTAATTCCTCTGGATGCTTCCTTTCTTGATCTAGCACTTCAGGTTGATCATAATTAACATCGTCTACATCAAAACTCAAAGGGAGCTCCTTTACTATTTCTCTAGTTTAAAACATGATGGCATGAGTTTCTTCCCCTTCACCCTTTTGTATCAAAGTTTGGGAAATGGATCCCGCTACTCCCAAAAATAGTTGAGTTGCCAAAATATTATTTTCATGACCTAATGATACCTCAGGCAATGTTATGGCAGGTTGTTGTATTGGAAGTGAACCAACATTTCCCAGTAATTATATCTTGTGCCATTTTTATTTTTTCTTCAAAAGACAATTTATCTTCCTGAAGAAAGTCATCACTCTTAGTAGCCTCAACAACAGCAATGGGCACAACATTTTCTACCACCAACCGAGTATTAACATCTTCTTTCACCAATAGTTGTGGTCTACCCATTTCCAAAATCATTCAATTTGGGGAAGACAAATTTACCTCATAATCTATTTCTTCAATTTTTAGTACATGAGGACCTCTTTCTAATTCCTTATTTGGTTCATTATTAACCACTGGTGTTACTAAGGGTTCATCAATAGACAAAATAAGTGCATCTAGCATGGATAATCCCTCATCAAAATATACATAAATCACCTCAGTTTCTATATTTACAACCCTATGCTTTATCTCAGCTAGTGGTAGATTGATATCTTTAACAAGTAATGCTTCAAGAATTGTCATACCTGGGGTAAGAAATTGATTGTCCACCAGATCAACTATAGTATTCCCTTCGGGAACTAAATCTAAATGTATTCCACCTCCTTTTTTATAAAGAATGAATGAGGGATCATGGGACTTGATTAATCCATTACTGGAAATGATGTATCATGTTGTTTCTAGATGTTAACAGTTCTTTCCATTTATGGGGGATCAATTACCCCATCCTTGTGTTTGAAAATTTTGGTGTATGGGCACCTACCCTTTACCAAGATTGGTTAGTGGACAATTTTGGGTTTCTTATGTGTCCGCTCAAACTGATTTAATTCTGGTGGTGCTCTCCTTTCATCTTTGTGTGGCCCGGGTTGAATGTGACCACTTGAAATGGATGCACTCATTAAATTTTTAGTATTATGTGGCTTAGGGGAAACATTTGGGCTAACCACATATGATGTTATACCCTTTCCCTTTTCCTGGAGTGGTATAGCAGGAGTAATAGGGGAATTTTCCATGGACTTCAAAACCATTTTTTAAATTTTTTGCATGAGGGATGACATGGAAGTACCTATCTCACTAGTAGTTGTTGTCCATTCATCAATAATCCAATCAGTAGGCCTTTCTGAGGGTAATAGAGGGGATTTTCCTCCTAATGGTTCCATTTTATCAACTTCCTCCTTCAAAGGTGGGATATCATCATTTAAGTTTCCCAAATTTTTGAAATGATTCAGGACTCTTTTATTTTGTATCGACAAGTCAATATCCATCTGAACCAGCCAATTTATCATTCTCCTCATGACATCAGTTATCCTTACATAGGGATCATCAAACTCCTCATCATTGCAATTTGGGAGAGCTATAGGTTGACTTTCTATTTTCTGATCAATGTAGAATTTACTCACTGTGTGTAAATCATCTACAACCCCCTCTAGAATGAATGTAATTTTAAATTCTAGCACTTGTGATAAAGTCATTCTTGAAAAATCCCTTAACTGGAATTATTCTTCATCTCTACAATTCATCCAATAGTCCTCAAAGTGAGGCTCATTCTCAAAAGTGTTAGAAACATTTTTAAATACCCATTAAATGTCATAATTGGTTCTAGCCTCAAATGTCTCCATTGCCAAATTCTTCATTTCTTCTTCAATTAGTCTAGCCTTTATAATGGAATGGCATAAGTACCTTCTAATTCTAATAGGGAATTTTACATTTGTTTTGTGTCTTCCAGTAATTAAATTGTTCAAAGGTACCAGTTGCCTTACCAATTCAGATATTCAAAACTTGTCATCAACATACCTAAGCAATTTAAAATGTTTTCCCTCAAAACCACTAACCCTGGTATAAGTGCCTTGCCTTAAAATTTTCCATATCAAATTTTTTGCATTTCCTCTTCAATCAAACCTAACCTTTATGATGGAAGGGCATGAATACCTTCCAATTCGAATAGGAAATGTGATATTTGTGTAGATCAAGAATTTTGCGCTTGTTACCTGTCCAAGTTAATGCACCAAACTAAACACAAAAACCCTGAAAAACTCCAATGAAATCGATACCTGATGAAGATGTGGACGGATGAGGAAGCCGATGTAGACAAGACGGGCGCACACAAGCAATCTGCACAATAGATCCGAGTAACCTGCAAAACACCGGTGCTTGACAGAAAAAGATGGCGTTAGAAGATATTTGGGTGGACTGCCCGAGAAGCGGGTCCGGGAAGCGATAAGCTTCCTTGGCGGATGTCAGTCCACGTTTTCAATAAAGAAAAGAAGCATACATGATAAAAGATGTAAATAAAGACTAGATTTTCTTGATTGCAGTAATAAAACAGAAACTGAACAGCAGACAGAAAGTACAGAAAACAGGGAACTGCGAAATAATGCTGGATTTATGTTACCTGTGACCTTTTACTTGTCTGCAGTGAAATCGGCGTCGACTGGGTATAATCGGCGGCGACTGATTAGATCGGCGTCGACCTGGACTGATCGGCGTCGACTGGATAAGATCAGTGTTAACTGAAGGCAGACTGACCAATCAGGGACTGTGCGATGAGATTCGGGGATTGGACGGTGAATGTAGTCTGCAGGATGTGCCGAAGATGGAGAGACGCTGGAACAGAGTCACTAGATGATAGATGGTGGTGTATGATGTTGATATGATACGGGCAGAGTAACGGTGCTCCTCTCAGGGATTGATTAGGACAGGATCTGCCCTAGCTGAGACAATTGATGCTAAAAAAGATCTCTCCTTCTTGCAACCTGTATCTTTTTCGCTCTCTGTTCGTGCGTAAGTGCTTTCTTTCGCTCGTTAGTCTCTTTTTTCGGTCCTTCGAACTGAGCTATGGACCTGCTTTTATAATCGGCGCCGCTCCTAGAAAATCGGCGCCGACCATATGGGTCGGCGCCGATCGCGGAGAAGACTCCCGAGATGGCTAAAAATGATCGATTCGAGAAAGACAAGACTTATCCCGACCACGGGAAATATCCCGCTTAGGGAAGATTAAAAATGGATGTGATGCATAGATAGAATAAATTTGGGGTGGATAAGTGATTAAGATGCATGGGAAGAAGCGTAATTAAATATTTAATATTTAATTACTCATGGGTAAGATGTGATGTGATGAATTAAATTTAGAGTAAGTGATTAAATCACAAATTGGAAAACTATCCCAAGGGGATAGTTGGTGACGCGAACGTGCCCCAGGTTACCTAAGCAGGTAAACGAATGTGAGGGACACTAAATTGGATAACCAATTTTAAGTGTCTACATTTTGCCCCTTTTTGTCAAGTAACTTGCGATAAGCAAGGTTATGAGACAAAAACAAGGAGATGGAAGAAGGGAAGAATTAGTGATGATGTGATCCCCCTCAAACTAGGGAGGGGATGGATGATAGAACAGACGATCCCAAGGTTGAAAAAGGTAGATGAAAAATGCAGGATGCCCCAGTCGGATGTCTGGAGTAGATCTGATCATTGAGGACGCATAAAAAATAAACACAAGGGCAGCAACCTAAGGAACTCACATTGGTAGGGAAAACTAGCCGGTCTCCTCGTGAGACGACGTTAGTGCCTACAGACCCATGAGTGCAAGGAGAACTGCAAAAAAAAAAAAAAAAAAAAAAAGCCAGCATCTAAAGAGAGACACATTGGTAGGGACAACTAGACGGTCTCCTCATGAGACGACGTTAGTGCCTACAGACCCGTTTAACTCTAAGCTGCCGAAAGATACGAGTGTCCCACGCAAAGGGAACAAACCTGAAATAGACAATGACATCTAAAAGATGTGCCAAAAGGCAAGATTCAGCACACAACAATGATCAGATAGATGAGAAAGCCAAGTATCAACACTATGGCAAACAGACATGAAAAATCGGCGGCGATCAAACTAATCGGCGCCGACCAAGACAATCGGCGTCGACCCAAAAAATCGGCGCCGACCAATCCAGACGCATATAAATATGCGAACGGAAAACGTAAACGATTTATTTGCAACGTGACGATTGATTCAGAGAGAGATAGATTTGAGATTTGAACATAATGGAAAGCCTCTGGGAGCGGACAGAAGCGCAGGAGGACACGACCTGGGGTAAGTGATCATTTTCGAACCCACCTTTGTTATTAAATATTATTTTTTTGTTGAGTCTTCATGCGTATGGGAGGCCAGGGTCTGGTTTACGCCTGGCCTGTCAGTCAACGCCGATCGGTAGAATCGGCGTCGATTGTTTTGGATCGGCGTCGATTTTTAGTAATCGGCGCCGACTGTAATGAACGACGCCGATTTGACCAAATCGACGCCGATTGATAGATGTTGAGCATTTTCTTCTAGTTTTGGATGTTATGGTTTTTGGAAGATGTGATTTATAGAGAGACTGATTATGCTTGTGATGTCGTGGATGCAGGCACGAGAGGCTCTTCATATGAGGGATGCCATCCCTGAGTTATTGGAGACGATCCTTCCTGACGTGACCGATGCAGACTGGCAGCATTTAGAGCTAGCCGGGCTCGGGGGTTTCAGATATTATAGACGAGTGCCACGGGATGTGGAACTCATGCGGGCATTAGTGCGACGGTGGGACAGCCACACGTGCACATTTTGGTTTAGGACGGGTGAGATGACTATCACCCATGAGGATGTATACAGGATCCTCCGATTACCGATTACGGGGGACCCGATTGAGATCACACCCCGAGAGCAGCAGCAGAGGGCCCTGGTGCGATTGTACAGAGACAGATCAGATGACTCGGAGATAGTATCTGGGGCAGTGAGGATAGCCTCACAGTACAGGCAGGATAGCCCTCGGAGCAGGCGGATAGCCTTGATTCAGATGGCTATCTCTTATTTTGCCCTGCCAGACTCAGGAAGGTGGGAGATTCCCATTGCTACTGCTAGACTGCGTTTTGCGACTATCTTACAGTACAGACAGGTTTTTGCCTATTGCCGATGCCTTGATAGCTCAGGATATTTATGAGCTATGGATGTACACCACTGGTCGGAGGACAGGGATCGATGTCAGTTTTGTGCTTCATTGCTGGGCATATGAGCACATAGCAGTGATCAGGGCATCCGGGGCTTCCTTTGGATGCCAGCAGCAGTGGGGGGTGTTGATTATGGATTTCGGAGATGGTGGGCTGACATGGGCCGTAGGAGATACAGGTAGATCAGCCGAGTGGTACTCTGAGCGTTTCAGGACGCTTACACCAGATCAGGTTATCTGGAGACCATATCGGGCATTTCCGATATGGGTTGGTCAGGATGCCCACTTGGTAGGATTGAGACGGAGCCGAGTGGTCAGAGGTCCAGACCAGATATGTGGGAGCGAGTCCCCATTCATATGGGATACTGAGGCAGTTCGGCTAGTTCAGACAGTGCCGGCCACATATACGCCATATAGGCGGGATAGCAGAGAGACAGATTTGCCGATTTTGATCCCGGCAGACCCATTGAGAGAGGCCCCACCTTCCACGGACAGTGATGATGACGCGGGGGTGGATGAGGGCTATGTAGCATGGTATGACACAGAGCTTCCACGACATCTCCCGCCCTCTATAGATATGGGATGAGGAGGACATAGCTGCTACTAACACTAGACAGAGGATTGGAGGGAGAGCATGCCACACTGGTACAGACACATCAGGTAGCTCTGGAGGAGATCAGGGCCTTGACAGAGGAGAGGGATTCCCTGATTAGTGGAGAGAGAGACACCTACTCGTCAGGAGCGTGATACAGCGATCCAGCAGAGGGATCGCTACTTTCAGACCACACAGGGAGGCCCTTAGGGCCAAATATGGGGAGACTGGTGCCACATCAGAGTCTGGGTACACAGGGCACGACTCTAGGAGGGGTACCCACCAGCAGCGCCAGCAGCACCAGCAACACCAGCAGCACCTTTACGAGCACCGGGTATGGTGAGCCTGAGCACATACCAGTCTCTCCTTGCTGAGGTGAGATATTATGAGGATGCTCTAGCGCAGCATGCCCAGATGTGCCTCGGTACGGGGCGAGGAGGAGAGGAGCGACAGCTACAGCGAGCGGAGCCTCAGGCGGAGGGAGCACTGGGAGCAGGGACCGAGGTGGGCCGAGACCTCCAGCAGCAGGTGCTTCTAGCTCGATAGGCGGTGGTCAGGAGAGACAGCCGGGTGGAGAGGAGGGTGGAGGGGATAGTGTCCTCCACGCTTCAGATTTCACCATATATAGGGACTTGGTAGATTTTGTATTTGTATATTGATGTAGCCTCGATTGGAAGGCATTGTATAGATGGCTTGATTGAAGCCCCCCATTTTTTTTGTAAAAACACACATGTATATATATAGATTCATCATTTATTTGTCATATGATTGTTCTCATGCCTTTTTGATTTTGATATACATGGATAGATGATATAGAAAAATAGATGTGATATAGAGAGATATCGACTGATAGATGTGATGGAAATAGATGTGATTGGATAGATTGAAATGTGGATAAAATAGATGTGATTGATAGATATTGATAGATGATAGATGGATAATGTGGATTTGATAGAGAATGATTTAATTTGATAGATAGATGTGATGATGTTACTTGGATGGTCAATTTTTAAATATTTTGATGGATAGATATACAGATGTACTCGTTGAATGGATTAGATAGAAAGATTGGTGATGTGCCTTAGATGTAACGTATTTTTCGATATTTTGATGGATAGATAGATAAATGTATGTTGGATATATGGATGTAATTATGAGAAATGAATACAGATAGGAGTTTTGATAGATAAGATGATTTTAGATAGAAGATAAATTTTTTTGATTGAATTAACATGTGAAATGCCAATTTAACAGGATGGCAAGACAAAGAAATAATGGGAATACTCCTGCAGAGCAAAGCCAAGACGTAATGAAAACGACCTTGACTTAGAAATAAAGAAGATACACCCGGATAAGAAGAAAAATGATAAGTTGGACTCCCAACCGACCATAAATAAAATCCAGATAGGGAACCAAAAAGACCAAGCATATAAGGCCCTATATAAGATTAAAATAAACCTGACACTAACTAGTCCGCAAACCAGATCTAGGAGGGAAACGGAAAGAAAAGTAAGTAAGTATCTTGTCGGAATTTACAAGGGACAGAATACATGTTCCATAGTGGGGGAAATAGGATTCTCCATATGATCGACAAAAGGTCCTAAATCTCAGCTTCATGATTTTGACAGAAAGCAAACTGATCAATGCGGGAAGTTTGCTTGATATGGAAAGACTGATCGATGCGGGAAGTCTTTCAGTGATGCTAAAAAAGTGTATAAACTGACTGAAAGGCTGATTAATGCAAGAAGCCTTGAATTTATTCCTTTGAGAAACAGCCGTCCTTCAAGGGAGCGGTCTGTATTTTGAATTTTAATGATAGCCATCCTTCGAGGGTATGGTCTATTTCTTTTTGATTCATTTTGATAATGTATGGATAGCTGTCTTTCAAGGGATCAGTCTATCTTTTTTTTTTGGATAGCATTTTTTTTTTTTTTTTTTTTTTTTTTGAAAACTTTTTGGAAGAAGCTGAGTTTAGACCTAGATAGATCAGATGGAGGGGAAGAAAACATAGAAGAACATGCACTCATGCCCCGAGTAGATCCGATTAAGATAAGTACTTGGGACAGATGAAGTGGTGATTAAGGTATTCCTACCATGAGGAGGAACATATCCAAAAGAAAACGTGCAATGAGTAGAGCCGCGATACTCATATTTAAGGTAAACGAGGCAATAGGCGGAGAACCACATAGTTTCAAATCACCATGAAAGTATATGACTGGTTGTTAGAGGGATGAAAGATCTATCTTGCGACTAGATTTGTGTAAGATATATTTTAACAGTAGAAGGGCCGAAGATGCAAGGCATTAAGAGGTTCCATTTCAGGTATACCATCCATGGAAGATAGACGATAAGCCCCCGACCCATATTTATGAGTGATAACGTATGGACCCATCCAGTTGGGAGAAAACTTACCACGCTAACTCCTTTCGAGTGTAGTGACATTTTGATTTTTCTTTAAAAACAAGATCACCAATTTTGAAGTCACGGTGCTGCAAGTGCTTGTTATAAGCACGTTTGACACGCTTAAGATAGATTTGATGATGTTCAAGAGCGTTGAGACACCGCTCATCTAATAATTCAAGTTGTGCTAGACGATTTTGACGATAGCCCTCATCAGAGACAAATTCTCTGAGAGAAACACTGAGAGATGGGATTTGGACTTCCAAAGGAAGGACAGCCTCAGACCCATAGACGAGAGAGAAGGGAGTAGCACCAGTAGGAGTACGAATGCTAGTCCGATAAGCCCAGAGAGCAAAAGGGATATGTAAATGCCAATCCCTACCAGCTCGACTAGTTACCTTTGCGAGGATATTACGCAAAGTTTTATTGGAAGCTTCGGCTGACCATTAGCTTGAGGATAGTATGGAGAAGAAAAACTGAGTTTGATATTGAAAGCATTGCAGAGAGGTTTCTGCAAATCAGCGTTTTGAAAGACTTACCATTATCTGTGATGAGTTTGTGTGGAACGCCAAAGCGACAAATGATGTGTTGATAGACAAAATCAACTATGGGTTTAGCCTTTGTTGAAGAAAGAGGGATAGCTGAGAAAGGGGACAAAAGGAAACAAGAAATCCACCCACTTAGTAAAGTACTCAGTGGCAGTAATGATAGAATGATGACACTGTGAAGAACGGGGATTGATGAGACCAATAAGATCAAGACCCCATTGCGAAAAAGGCCACAAATCCGCTGCAGGTTGCAAAGCCTGACTAGGGATGTGCGTGAGATTGGAATGTTGTTGACACTTGACGCACATTTCTTAGTGTATTCACAACAATCTCGATTAAGAGAAGGCCAATAATATCCCAAACGTAAGATGCGCATTTAGCTACGGCCAAGCCACTAAAATGTCCACCACAGATACCGTCATGGACCTCCTGGATAGCTTTAGATGATTCATGGGTTTTGAGGCACCGAAGCAAAATACCATCAAAGCCACGTTTGTAGAGGATCCCGCCTAGAATAGTATAGCGGTTAGCGCGTTGGATAAAAGACCTTCTACCATTGGAAGTCAGATCTGGAGGAAGCACCGAATGAGATAGATAATCAACGATCTGTTGATACCACTCATCCTGAGTATGGTTGTGACAGCATGGATTGAAGTTAGTTTGCCCTAAGATGAGATGGTTGATCTAATCGTTGCACAGCCACATAAAGTCGCGAGTCTTCGGTAAAAGGTGGGATAAGGGAGGCTAAGAAGCCATTGTATCGTGAATCGATTTGCAGTGCGAGGAATAGCTGGATAGTGAATTTATCGAAAGATTGGAGTTGGGCAAGAACGATGTCGTATCACGATATTTTTGAAGGATATCATTCTTGCATTGATAGACACCCGTGACTTGATTAACGATGAGTTCAGAATCACCAAAGATGTCAATATGACGAGCGCCGAGATTAATGGCATTTTGAAGACCTAAGACAAGAGCTTCATATTCAGCCATATTATTGGTGCACTCAAAGTTAATTTGTGTGCGACTGGGATAGGCGTACCCCAAGGAGGAATCATCACGAAACCCGCACCTCCCCCTTGCTAGCATTTGGATCCATCAAAGAAGAGTTTTACTTTAAATGGAGATAGACCAAAATCAATTTGTTGGATATATTCATCGGGGAATTGAGCAAGGGGGACTTGAATTTCAGGAAGAGGAGCATCAGCTAATTGATCTGCAATGACCTGAACCTTGATAGACTTTTGTGGGATAAACTCGACATCAAATTCTATCATAAGCATGAGCCAACGAGTGATATGATCATTGTGATAAGGCTTCGCATGAATTGTCTTGAGTGGATTGACACTTGTGACAATGTAATTTTTGTGATTAAGAAGGTAATGACGAAGCTTAGAAGTTGCGAAGAAGAGAGCACAACACAGCTTTTCAGCTTCGGAATAACGTGTTTCATACTCATGGAGGGTGTGACTGATGTAATAGACAGCTTGTTCTTTACCGCAAGCATCCCGATGCGAGATCATGGCTCCCAGAGCATGGTCAGTCACAGAGATATAAAGATAGAAATGCTCCCCCTTGCGTGGAGGTGTAAGCATAGGTGGAGAAAGAAGATAAGCTTTGAGATCATCAAAGGCCTTTCAGCAATGCTTATCCCATTCAAAATGAACATTCTTACGGAGGAGATGATGAAAAGGTTGACAACGGTTTGACAATTGTGAGATAAAACGACGCATTGATTGAAGACGTCCTTGGAGACTGCGGAGTTGCTTTAAGTTAGAAGGGGGAGGCATCTCAAGGATAGCTGTTTATTTTTGCGGGGGTCTACTTCAATACCCATAATGGAAATGATAAAGCCTAAAAGTTTACCAGTGAGAACGCCAAAGACGCACTTAGATGGATTCAGACAAAGACAAAAGTGAATAAGCCTCTCAAAGAGAGGTGCGAGAATGAAAAGATGATCCCAATGACATTTGGATTTACTGAGGAGATCATCGACGTAATCTTCCACAGTTTTTTGTAAGAGATCATGGAAGATGTAGGTCATTGCTTGCTGATAGGTTGCTCCTGCGTTCTTAAGACCGAAAGGCATGACACTGAGAACAAAAGGTCCCCCAAGGAGTTATGAAAGAAGTCTTATGTTGGTCTTCTAGTGTGATGAGAATTTGTTTATACCCAGAAAAACCATCCATAAGAGAAAGCATCTCATGACCCGCCGTTAAATCCATGAGTTGGTCAATATTAGGTAGAGGAAAATCATCTTTTGGACAAGAAAGATTAAGATCCCAGAAGTTGGTACAAATTCAAATCTTCCCAGTAGCTTTAGTTACTGGGTACTACATTAGAAACCCATTGTGGATAATCGATGGGTTTGATGAAGTTAGCTGAGAGCAAGCGCTGTAACTCTTCTTTAACAAGCAGGGCTACTATAGGGTGCATTTTACGCAATTTTTGTTTAACCGGTTTGATGTCGGGAAGAGTAACGATATTGTGGACCACGATATCAGGATCAAGTCCTAGCATATCCTCATATGCCCAAGCAAAGGCTTGAAGATGGTTAGAAAGAAAAGTGGTAAAGTCTCCTAACTCCTGTGGATTAAGGGATTGGCCGACCTTAATGATGCGAGGGTCTTTAGAAGTCCCTATATTAAGGTCGATAGTGGCCTCGTTGAGAAGTGTAGACATGTCAGAAGGAATGGTTTTAGGAAGATAGGAATCCTCTGCTCCCAAATAGGTGAGGACAGAATCATCATCCGCACAGTGGATAGAGTTGATAGTAGGGAGAGTCGTCCTCTAACTATTTCAGGGAAAATTAACGGTATGGAAGCGGACCTGTCATTAGTCTGATAGGCTAGTGGTCCTAAGGAAATGGTATTGAACTAAAAAAAAATTTAGATGGGATGGAAATGGTGTCGTCCACGTCGAGTGATTCTTCTGACCTAGCGGCAGAAGATGGTTCCTCAATAGGAAGAGGCTCATCGAGAACAATGACGGTGGGCTTTTGAAAGAGGTCTAAATCCTAAACCAAATTTTTGATGTGGCTTGAGAGTTGGAATGGATGCGAGGTCATGCACACCTTGTTCATATTTTCCCAAGTGCCAAATCCTTTCCACGCGCATCGATATAAATAAGTTTTTGCAAACGTGGGATTCTGTAGACAATCGAACCCTGTTAAATAAGGTTTGGTCCTAGGAGGAGAATCCAGGTGATAGTGAGGCGTATCAAGACCAACGTAAATGAAATTAGTCTACTGATTGGGTAGACCAGTGGTGACGATGCGACCAAGACCTGGCTGATATTCAAGTTGTTTGTCTGGTCTACCATACTCACTAGGTTTGAGATGGGCGTCAAAAGAAAGGAGAGGAAGCTTTCCCAGTGAGAAACGTTGCAATGTCTCCTCTAGATTATTTGTAAATCCGGCAGTTTGGTTACAGGTATGGAAGAGGATGAGGCCCCGTCAGGAGAACAAGCATTCTCCTTTAGAGGGGTAGACCCTATGGTCATGTCACATTGCACGGAAGGAAAAAGGATCTCCTGGATGAGTATAGATTTTTCCCTCATACTAATATTTTAAGCATCGATGGAGGGTGGATGGGACACAATGCATTACACGAATCCAGGAGCATCCAAGGATCATATTGTAATGGAATTTCCCTTCAAACAATGTAAAAGAGTTCGTGAAGCAAGTTTCTTCTACCTACTCGAATGGGTACGACCACAGTTCCCAAAGTAACTACTAGCTAATTGTTAAATGATCAAAGAGTGAAAGGTGGGGGTGACACTACGTTCTTCGGTAACTTAAGTTGCTCGAATGTGTGCAAGGATATGACATTGAGTGCAGCACCACTGTCAATCATAGTGTGTTTTAATTTAGTGTTGTTGATTTGGACTGTGATAAAGAGGGAAGCCTCCAAATCCTTGAAAGAAAGGGAAGGAATTTCCAAATCTTCAAAAGAAATGGTGGTTGATGGTCTATTCAATCCAATAACCATCTTGAAGGGTTAGGGATCATCTGAATTCATTGCAATGCGATGTAGATTATCAATCAGAGGCTGATGATGTTGCGGAGAGGATTGAATGAGGTCAAAAAATAGACATTTTGACCGGAGCTTGGGTGAGTTGTTTCATAACACTCTCCTCAACCGACACGGGAATTTGAGTCCGATGTGTAGCACAAATAGAGACACGAGGTCTCAAGGCTAATGAGGAAGGAGGAACTCCTTCAGGGGCTGCAGAAATGACAACCCGTGTGGTCTAGATGATGTAGATGAGGATGGATTATCATATTATTTGGGTTATAGTGGCGATATGAATTGTGTCGATTTGAGAAGGTGGAAGATTATTTAGAGTGGAATCACTAGAAATAGAGATCTGCGTAGATCATTGGGGCTTAGATGGAGCTAAGATGATAGGAGATACTTGTTCCTCCTCCTCTTCCAGTAAAAGATCACTTTCTTCCAAAAGGTTGTTGATGACAGATTGAAGAGCTTTACATCCCTCGGTATCATGACCCAGGGTATGGTGGTAAGCACAAATCAAATCAGAGTTAAACCAGGCAGGTTTAACTCCTTTAGGATTATAGGGCTTAATCAGAGGAAGAGATATGGATGAAGATTAGATAATTTGGTGTAGGATTTTCAGTATAGAATCCGGTAGACAAAGATGAGGACAAAGATGATGAAGGTGCCTCTTTTACTTCAACAGACTGCCAAGGTAAAAGAACTTGCATGTTAGGTTTGATAGTCTTTTTAGGGATCATTTTATTTTTTTGGACATCTGGAGGGGCAGCCTTGGGCACTTGAGATGGAAGTAAGTGAGACATGATTTATTTCGATGGAGGAGGAGCCCCTAAAATAGATTTTGAAGATGATGGAGATGTGACAAGTGTTGTGGTCTTCAAAGATAAGGGAGGCTACTTGGTCGAGACTAATGATCATTCAGATAATGTCGACTTAGATGAGGAAGAATCTCCCGAAGTAGGTATAATCGAAGGAACAGAGGGTGCCCTAGTTTTTGGTAATGAAGATGATGATTCTGATAGAAGAAGTGACGACTTTTTAGTAGGTACAGTCCACTTTTCGAGGTGCTGGTGAAGGATGTGTTATAGAAGAAGATGATGGTTTTGATAAGTTGGTAGAAGAAGATGCCTTCTCAGCTGACAAATCCAATCTTTTATGAGGCGCAGAGAGGGATTTTTGCAAGAAAGCACCAAGAGTCTTGATGGTTCGAAATATGGGCTTTCCTTTTTCAGGGATGGTTACAACTTCAACCGCATAAGGTGATTGTAACCTTTTTCAGGGGAAACAAATGGGGAGAGATGCTGATGACGCAACGTTAGATTTCAGTTGTCTAGGTCTAAGTTCAGGCAACCAAAAGTGTGGGTGTCGTTGCTACTTCTTTAGATTTTCCCTTAATAGGCAAAGTAGCATCGGTGATGGAAGAAGTGAGAGATGAAAGAAACAGTTACTTACGAGGGAGCTAATTCTGTTACAGTAATTGTGGATGAAACTACTGTAGGAAAGGAAACAAGAAGAGTCAAAATCGAAGATGCTTCCATCGAAGTCAACACAATTATAGGTACATTTACCAATGGCATAGTCTCAGCAAAAATGGGAGAAATAGAAGTAGATGTATCTGAAGTGGAAACCCGAAGGGATGTAATTGCCTTGAGAATTGAAAGAATATCTGATGATGAGATAGATGAGGATGACACTGTCTCAGGTATGGACAGAAGGTAAGACAAGGAAGCAGAGAGAGGTGAATCCGTATCTAGCAATGTTGGAATATTCAAAGATGGGCTATCTGCAAGATGGTGGAATCCTAACGATTAGTGAAGCAGAAGGAGGCTCTAATTCGGTCGATGTGTTCGCAGATGGCTTAGTTTTAGAAGAAGATTCTTCAATAGAGATGAAGCTGATAGTATGAGTGTTTGGTTTTTAAGGCTCTGAAGCATTATGGTTCGGGGAATGACTGGGAAAAGGTTGTTTAAAGACATCCAAGTGCTTGATTTGGAGGAGCATTCGGGTTATCTAGAATGAGCTCGCCTTTATCAATGAATTTCTAGACAAGATTTTTAAAGGTCTAACATCGTTCAATGTCATGACATTTGGTTCTATGATAATGATAGAAGTCGTTTTCCCTATACTAGAATGGACATTCTTAGCTTTCATCAATATTCCTAATGGGGGGAAGTTCGATCATTTGGAACTTCCAACATTTTTTTCCAGGATAGAAGCATATGATTCCCCCAACGAAGTAAAAGATCGAGATGACGAGGACCCTTTTCGAGAAGATGAGGAGTCTCTTCATGGTGTTTGATTAGAAGTGTTATCGGCTCGTGATGTTTTTAATACAATAGCATTGGTGGATCCCTGATTCTTGTCTTTAGAAGTGGAAGAATTTTATTTGGTAAACCGAGAAAAATTTGGTTTAGATTTAGAGCAAAGTTTTAACTTCCCTTGCTCAATGGCACGAGACTCAAGTTTGTGTGCCATCATAAAGGTTTCTTAAAATGTATGAAAGGTCTAGATCTTTAAAGTGGAAGAAATATGATTAGCACAAGATCGAGTAAACAACTCGATCTGTTGGGATTGAGGAAGGGAGAAAGACAATTGGTCTATTATCCCTCTCCAACAAGAGAAAAATTCTGCAATAGACTCATCATCGAATTGATGAATGTTATAAAGATCTGTAATAGAGATCTTATGCGCGATATTTATCGAAAAGTTTTCAACAAACATCTGAGCTAATTGAGAGAAAGAAAACAAGGAATGTTGAGGAATGTTATTGTACCAGTCTAAAGCAGGACTTGCTAGAGACATAGGAAAAGTACGAAGCATAAGCTCCTGATCTTGGACTATGAGGTAGCAAGCATGTTTGAATGCTCACAAAATGTTGTTGAGGGTCTTCCCGACTATGAAATTTTGAAAATTTAGGAAGTTCCCATTGGGGAGGATAAGGCTTAAAGGCCACTAAGGGGTGAATGGGTTCATTACAAACTTCTTCAAAAGAGTATGAAGGACAAGCCCCTTTGGTGGAGGCTTACAAGTCTATGATTTTCTTAAAAATAATTTGAACCACGTCAGATTGAGGAGGGGGCATGCTGGTATGTCCTACATATAGGAAGCAAATTGGTGGATTGTTATTGAGATGTCAACGGGGGATTCATCTGTTGATTGATAGGATGATAAGAGGAGTAACCAGGCGTTCTGGGTGACACCTGGTGGGGTATTTTCTGTGAAGGAGCCTGTGTATAGGTAGGATGTGAGATAATAAGTGGTTGAGAAAATGAAGGTTGGATAGACGGACGGAGCCTTGTGATTGGTGGACTCCTATGCTTGTTGACTAAATCGAAACAGATTGAGGAATATCTGAGGGTGCCCGATTTGATTGGACATGGTGGGGAAGAAGACCTGAAAGAGGCTTTTTTACTGCTAGATTAGTTATTAAGGGTGCCAATGCTAGAGGATGGGCGAAGGTCACTATTGCTGGAACATTGGAAGAAAAACCCACTGGAGGACGAGAAGCAGGAACCAACTGACTAGTCGAAGGGGGTTGACTCATAAAGGGGTACTGACCCTAGGACACAATGGACGGCATAGATGAGTTAACAACAATATGCAGGTACGTAGATGCGCACTCATTATAGCCAAAGAAGAGGACTTCTCAGAAGTAGGTTGTGGAATAGTCGAGGTAACTGCGGCGTTAGGAATAGGTAGGACTATTTGAGAACTAGTCGACACGATCGGTGGAAGAGAAAAAGGAGGCACAGGTGCGCCACCCTTCTTCCATGGCTTGAGGTGAGAAAAATGATGCTAACTGTTCTACAAAATCCTGGGATGGTTCATGAGAATAATCGTACACTTGTTAGATTGGTGGTCCCTGATCAGATATTTGAATAGACTTGTGTACTAGGTAGTCCATAAGGGCTACTGGATTACAATCGAGGAGTGCCTGAAATTCAGGATCCCCATGAGGAACATACTCTGAGTCAGAAGAAGATGATATTTCTGAAGGACTAGGGGAAGCTGGAAATGATGGGGTTGCTTTGGCCTGATAGAAAGGATTATATGACCAGGATGGGGAACCAACTAACAGCGGTCCCGAGGAAGACCTGGGGGGTGCTGAATCATCCACACTAGTGGTGATCTCGGAGGAAGAAGGTGCTAATTGAGCCATTCTTCTAGATTGTAAACCGAGTGATGACCGTCATAAACACGTAGAAAAGAAGATTGACCAAACTAATGCATAGACAATTCAAGCAGCGTAGGTGATTATCTCTTTTAAGTTTTGATGCTTTTAAGAAAGAAAATATTAGGGAAGGCCTTTTAGAACAGGAACTACTCAGATAGCCAAACTAAGGATGGTTTGGGGATGTTTTGGTGAGGAGTCCCGAAGGCACTTCAGTAAAAGACCGTTACGTGGCTTGATATAGGGGCTACACCGCTACGATAAGGGATTCAGGTGCTTTGCCAATATATACCAGAACTTCCGTGAATTTATAGCGCGGCCCGAGTACCGCGTAGGCTCTTCCTCTTGGATGTCACTTCCAAGTAGGTGAGGCTAGGGAAAGAATTTTTGTTTAAATGCTTTATACCTAGTGATTTTGGCTTTGTGTGCAAGGGTGAAAAATAAAAATCAAATAGTGTCACTACCGATTTTGATCGATTTTCCAGCCTAATTTAAAACTAGATGAAAAACATACAGCAGAAATGACAAAGAAAGAGTTCTTTTTTAAGCACTAAAAAATGAAGTGTTTGATTTCGATGAAGACAAGTCAAAATAGATTCTTTCCCAAATGCGATTAAATTATTTTTAAGCACCAAAAATTGAAATGTTCGAATGTGATAGACAACAAACAAAGAATTTTTTTTTATTTTTTAGTTCCTAAAAAAGGAGAAAACACCGTAAAAAGAGAAATACTTGTAGATTTAGCTCTCCAAGGTGTGTGGACTTCAAAAAGCGCGTTGTTGAGCTCTTCCCCTTGAACAATCCCACAAACAAGCAAAGTGCTTTCGTATAAGAAAAGGTTAAGCAAAACACCAAAAGAAAAATCCAGAAAGATATATCCAGATAATGGTCAATGTGAAACGAAAAATTTCTATTTTTTAAGGAACTAGAAAAATTTCAAGGAAATAACAACTTTGGCATAAAGAGCAAGATTGAAACGATGAAAGGAAATGCTCAAGCAGAACTGATAAAATCAGTGAAGAAAAAGAACAAAGCTCAAAACTAAAAAAAAGAGATGAACTTACAATTAAGGGACTTTGGTTGGGTCCCACCGGGCATGCCAGAATGTTGATCAAGAATTTCGAGCTTGTTACCTGTCCAAGTTAATGTACCAAACTAAACACAAAACCTTGAAAAAACTCAAATGAAATTGATACCTGATGGACAAGATCCGAAGATGTAGATGGATAAGGAAGCCGATGTAGATAAGATGGGCTCACACACGAGTAATTCTGCACAGTAGATCCGAGTAACCTGCGAGACACCGATGCTTGATAGAAAAAGACCACGTTAAAAGATATTTAGGTGGACTGCCCGAGAAGCGGATTCGCGAAGCTATAAGCTCCCTCAGTGGATGTCAGTCCACGTTTTCAATTAAGTAAAGAAGCATACATGATAAAAGATGTACGTATAGGACTAGATTTTCTGATCAAAGTAATAAACAGAATCTAAACAGTAGACAAAAGCAACAGAAAAACAGGGAACTGTGAAAACAAAGCTGGATTTGTTTGACCTGTTTTATTTTCTACCTGTCTACAGGACGATCGGCGTCGATTATGTAGAATTGGCATCGACTGGTCGGTCGAGATCGGCGTCGACTGGTCCAGATCGGCGTCGATCTGAGACAAAGTGCGAGAAGATTCGAGAATCGGGAAAATAAAAATAAGGCAAGATCGTCAACATCTACTGGATCTGCAGAAGCCAGAGAGATATTGGCAAGGCTCCACCTGTGCTGGATGTAGGAACAGAGTCACCAGAAAATCAATGGAGACGTGCGATGTTGATGTGATAAGAGCAGAGTAACAGTGCTCCTCTCAGGGATTGATTTGGACAAGATCCGCTCTCATTCGATAGATAATGTTCACACTTGATGCTCAAAGATCTCTCGCTCTCTCTCTTACAATCTGTGTCCCTCTTTTACCATTTGTGTCTCCCCAGAACTAAGTTCTGGGCCTCTATTTATAATTAGGTGTAGAAATATTAGAGTTCATAACAAATGATACAATGATGCTACAAGATAAATACTAACTCATATATTTCAACTAATATCATTAAGAGAATAACCATATAACATACCACCAATAGAACTAATTTGAAATTGAAAGTACAAAACATATGTATGAAGGCACTTAGATGATTATACATGACTTATGAAGATATTTGGGACTATGCAACAATGAAAATTAGGAGATATGGACCTGGATAAAATTTGAAACTAGGACTGTGACTATGAATCCACCTAGTTCAATACTATATACTATTCGGTTAGGACTATATCGTATAGTATATCCCCTCTTGTACGGTCTTGTACCTTCTCTAAAATTAACTTTTGTAACTTTATGGGATTGTCACTTTCCTGATTTTTTTTGTGTTTTTCAAACCCTATTTGTTTCACATGCAACGAGAGTGAACATGGGGTGAAGGGTAGTGATACAAAATTTTGGTGTCTACATTGAGCTTTTGATGATGTTACAGATCAGAGCATCGAGGTTGACTAGGTTCGAGATGGTGGCAGTAGCCATGGCAACACAGACAAAAAATGAGTTGGAAGAGTGCCTCAAATTAATTATCGTTATAAAAATAGCATGAAATTTTCAAGATAGATCAAATAGATTTGTCGACTTTTTTGACAAAATTTTGATTTCTTGAGTTTTTGGACTGTTTCTGACCTAGGCAAAAGCATCCAGGGTTGCTTAAAATGCTTTTACATGTCAAGGAGGAGTTCTATGTGCTGGTGACTAGCTCCTAAGAACCTACATCTTGGTCCTAGGCACTGATGACCCTAGGAGGTGATTGTAGACCGTAGAGTGTGGAATATGTTGGCATTAAAGTTGCACTTTTTGTAGTATGAAGTCCTCTAGTATTTGCATGTACCTCAGGTGATAACATGGAATGGTCTTTTTTGTGTGGGACATGTTGTTCAGAGGGATACCATCATTCTGAGGGAGTTTCATGGCCAGCTTGAAACTCTCCCTATCTATTCTAACAACTTTGGGCACTATCTAACACTAGGTGGGGTATACTAGACCATTCTTACCTGCAGTACATAGGGAGGTTGGGGAAGTGAGGAATGCATGAATAGGGTAAATGATAAGCTAAGGGATTATAACAGAGGTGGTGTACCAGAACAAAAAGGGTATCATCTCTTGGTTGCACCTACTGGGGAGAAAAACTATGGAAACACAAGATGAGATCGTAGATATATGCCACATATTGAAACTACCAGTTGCTGGCATGAACCATTCCATAACTAGTGCATTGTAAGAGGATAGATAAGAGGCAGATGACAGTAACAAGTATGATACCCACACACAATATGCCAAAAATGAGAATGTACAGGTAAGAGATGTACCCATATTAGCCTAGATGTCACAATATTGACAATAGGTTTTACACAGTTGGTGGAAAGGCATTACAGTAGTTGTGTTACATCACTGGTGGCAGTTAGCGGCATGGTGAGCATGGATTATCTTGTATGACCAGATGTATAGACATTTTATAGCACTATAGTGAAGCAAGAGATGACTGTTTGTATGGGCATGGTGACTTTACATTTGGGAGAGGACATTTTTATAGGTAATTTACATGTTTACACATGAGGAACATGGTATAGGGATAGAGGAGCCACCACATTGTTACATGTATGGGCCTAGGTGCACAACAATGATATTGAGCCAGCCACTCAAGTGACCCATCACCATCAATACTTGCAGGCAGGAGCCCCGGTGTCATTGATTGTAACAGGCCACGGTTATGAACGTCATTACTAAGAGAGTGCACACCATCTACCTATCACCATATATTCATGATCGTATGGTGCCCAGGGGCATCATTAATACCTTGGCCATATCGAGCCTATGGAGGGTAATCAGAGGATGGAGCGTATAGATTCAGTGTGTCCAGATGTACAACTTTATTAGAGGCATCACACTTCCCTAGGGTAGTTCTGAGCTATTTCAGGTAGAGATCTGTTTACAACTGATCAGTTTGATTATGGCTTAGTGATCCACGCCCCTGGAGTCACTTTCTGTCTCTTGATCTGAGAGATCACTAGTTTAGCACCGAGGATTTTATGAGCCTCTTCTGGGACTTCTATGAGGATCACATCTAGTTGCCTGAACTTCTTGTAGACTCGAGATGGATTTATCTCTGACCTTCTCATAGATCCACATTTCCATAGGTGGACCTTGCAGGATTTTTTTACCTTGGCATATAGTTCCTGGTGGGATATGCATGGGTGGGTGTCTATCATTCCACAATTTTCCTCATAGTTCCACGAGGGTTCTCCACCAGTTTTACTGTGTAGAGGGGTAGGAACTTGTTCCATGGACTTTCCGATGGTATAAAAGTGGTGCATAGTGGACCATGAGTATTCCTCTACACTCAGATTCTTCCAATTATGACTTATGCTCTACTTTCCCTTGTCATGTAGTATATAACTTTTGTGATAACCAATGTGGTGTTGCGTGGACTTGAAAACATGCATATTGGAACACTGATCACTGATTCATTCATTTGTACATTGACATGGAATATACCACCAAATTTAGTTGTGGGAGGTGGTATCGTGGAGCAATTATCTTTGTTGAATCGCAGGTGAGAATAATGCCCTTTTTTTCCATAACCCCATGGAGTGACTAAGCATTATCCTACATGTACCATATTGTTGCAGTAGAGTGTAGCCTTTGTTTCGCAAGCTTTTGAAACTCAGTAGAAGCACTAAGTTAAGGTTGTTTTCGCAGGAGCATCCCTAATTTTTTCTCCTGAATTCTCTAGAATACTATCTTTGTAGAGTTACACCTGTCAATTAACGGACTAAGTTTTTCACCTTTGCTGGATTTATTACACAGACAAAATGGAGCCTATATTCCTTAACTTGCAAT
The DNA here is from genome assembly GCA_019776745.2 of Taxus chinensis. Taxonomy (NCBI): domain Eukaryota; kingdom Viridiplantae; phylum Streptophyta; class Pinopsida; order Cupressales; family Taxaceae; genus Taxus; species Taxus chinensis. Next base: position 107,381 of record JAHRHJ020000399.1, read on the forward strand.
GAAGTTGTAAACGTAAAATTGAGTGTTATTTTGGAAAACATCTATTTGGTAGAGCTCCCATAGTTGTATATAGTGTGTTGTCCATCTACAAAATTCCCCTACTCTGTAAGGAAGTGCAATATTTTAATATATCCATTGGGAATAGATTCAAACAGTGTCATCTCTGAAATTGATACTCAATGTTAACTTTAAAGCTCACATTGAAATCTACACGAAGTACTAAACTCTGGCATTGACTCTTGGGTCTGATCTTGTAGAGATTTCGGGCCTAGTCAGACATACCTTGATCCCGCGTGTCCCAAGTTCAAACGGTTGCCCAAAGTCTCTAACTTTCGATCGTGAAGGTTTGAAAGATTGTAAGATTTTGAGTTTAAGTGTCTTTCTCTGTTGTACTGATTCAATGTGAAATGCCAAAGAAATTGAGAAATCTACGTTTTTGGGTCATTTTGTGTGTTTTTTCGGGCCTGTTGACATTTTTGTCCCGCGAATGTCCCTAAAGTTTACTTGGGCCCTCTATTCACCCTAATCGGCCGGTTCAACCCGAAGTCTGTTCCATTTTCGGGCCCGAACCAGAAACTTCGCGCTTTGTCCCAAATGTCCCAAGTTCGAGACCAATTGTTCCATTTTCGTCCGACCAGTTGTTCCATGGCCCAAGTTCACCCTGAATCCAGCCGAGTCGCGTACTTCGCGTACTTTTGTCCCGCATGTTCCAAGAGCATTTGTGTGTCTTTTCCCTGCTTCGCCCGAATCGGCCGAGCCGCGTACTTCACGCTTTTCGCGTCCCACATGTCCCAAATGAACCAAGTGCCATTCGTGCTAATTTTTCTTGCTCTACCCGAATATCTTGCTTATTCAAATTGGTAGGTATGTATTAAATACGCATTCATTACCTTTCTCTCTCCTAAACGGCTATATAACGAGTGAACCCCCTATGCGTTTTTCACACTGCTTTCTTGATATCTTTTGCTCGAACCTTTGCAATCTAAATTTCTGCGTGCGTATCCATTTTCCTCTACAATTCCTTCCCAAGTCTAGCTTGCAGCTTCACCCTCCGAATTACTATCAACATGAAGATCAAATTTCAGGGGCTTTGGGAACAAATCTCACCACTAGAATCTGTCGTTCCCGATATCGGGGACAGTGATTTTTGGTTCAGCCATCTTGACTTTAGTGATTTTTGGTCGAGGATGACAGATGCAAACCCTATGCCAATGGCACAGATGATTCATGATAGCGGTTTGGCTTTCGCTGAGTGGTTTCAAAGATAATCTATTCAAGGAAATCTCCATTTCCAAAGAGAAAATGAAGGAGATCTGCTCTCTTCAATCTGCATTGAAGAAGCAAATAAAGACTATCATACTCATGTCGAGTTTGATAAGGAAATGGAGAAGTGCCTCGGATTTTGGACCAGTCTATAGCCAACACGTCGTGGCAGAGACATAGCCGAGGCATTGAAGAGATTCAGGCAGCGGATTTTGAAGTCAGTGGGTCCCTCCCAGTCATAAGCACCTGTCTTCTTCTCCTTATTCCTCTCTTCTCTTCCAATTCTTTTTCTCGGATTTATTGTAATAAGTTGAGGTATTGCGATTGGCAATCCTTAACTAATCTTTAGTTAAAAGAAGTAGTTACCAAGAGTAACTGAATTGGCTATATAATGGCCTCTCCTCACCATTTTGAAGGAGGAAGAACTTGGCTTATTTTCTGAAAGTGTAAATAAATCATAAAGAAATCAATACAGAAGGGCTTTTCATTCTTTGTCTATCTGATCTCTTTTATCCCTAAGCTTTTCATTTATCTTGTGAAGATCATTTGTCTGTATTATATTAAGAAGCTTTGTATTCTTGCAGATGTTATTTACAGAACTTTGTGTCTTTCAAATTTCATCTTATTATATGATACAAATGATCTTGTTTCAATTCACTGTACCTTTGCATGCATAAAGAATTACTCTGTCATCTATAATTTTGAGTGTTGCCTTTCTGCTCATTCTCGTTTTCTCATTCCTCAGTCCTTTTGTAATTGATGATCCTTATAGAAAACACTTTCGTAAATATCCAAGTTCCACAAGAAAATCATGTTTTGTATATGTGTAAATAGGTTCGTTTCTGAATAAGGGAACCTCTCCCATTAAAGAGGAGGGACTTCTTGTCCCCTGACTGTTGCTCTTCGTGAAGTCCTATTTGACGACCAACAGTTTTTGGCGACTCCGCTGGGGAAATCATATTCCAGTTCTGTAATTATTGATCATCCTTTGATCTGGCGACTCCGCGTTTTACTCGAGGGAGAAGGGCCCTTGGTATTGAAGATTCTCAGTTTCAGCTTTTGGAGCAGCAGGGTTTTCCTTTCCCTTCAACAAGAAATAGAAAGACTCGTTCAACAAGCACTCCACCTGTCCAAGATAGAATCCCTACGGGTGGTATTCCTTCAGAGTCAATCATTCCTAATCTTCGAGCTTTGATTCTTGCTGGTGTTGCAGTTCCTCTTCAAGCCATTTTTCCAAGAATGGCGGTACCATTGCCCTGGGGTCATCGTGTCGGGCCCCTTGCCCTTCCTCAGCCTTTGCATGAGTTACCCAGAGGTAACTGGAAGAACTTCCCTAAATTCAAAGGTGATGGTAAAGTGCATCCTGATGAACACATCGCAGCCTTCATAGTTGCATGCGGAGTTCTGGGAGTTGAACATGAAGATGTCTCCGTAATACTTTTGTTGAGACTTTACAAGATAATGCTGCTGATTGGTTCTATCACCTTCCGGCTGGTGCTATCACTAGCTGGGACATAATGAGAACTAGGTTTGAAAACCAGTTCAAACCAGCAGAAGACGTGCATGTCTTGCTAGCCCAAATCTCTCAAATAAAGAAAGATTCACAAGAACCCATGAGAGAATTTGTGGCCCGATTCAATAGGTTGATTAACAAAATTCCACCAAATACTCGACCTGTAGATCAAATTCAAAAATGTTTTTTCCTAAATGCTCAATCGCCTGAAGTTAGTTATGCACTAAGAAGGGCTAATCTCGCAACATTGGCTGAAGGATCAAACTCTTGCTGTTAGTGTCGAAGATGATTTAATCATGTCAGGGAAGTTGAGGAGAGACCCTTCCAAATCTAAATCTGCTTCTTCCTCCTCTTCCACCCCTGGACCTAATACTGATCCATTGGTACAAAAACTTGCAAATGATCTCATTGCCATTAAGAAACAATTGGCTCAGCATGCTCCCTATGCAGACGTTCCAAGGAGGAATTTTCAGCCCAGAAATCATTTTGCCTGCTGCTCAAACAAGGCTAGCACTTGAAGGACCTCCTATTAAACTTCTTGTCAATGCAACCTGTGAAGTTGAGGAACCTGAGATGAAGAGGTTAATGAAGATTGCAAGGAATTTGTTGAAGAGGTTGATGATGAAGCAGATGAACTTGAGGGATCTCAAGTTAATTTCTTCACCACTGAGGGCATTGATGATGAGGATGATTATGATGAAGTAGTAGCAGACATGAATAGCGAATCATATGTTGTCATGACTCAAGAGCAGACAAATCAGAGGGAGAAAGTGATGCAGCCCACCAAGAAATCTAAGGAGCAGCCGACAACTATCCCCGTAATTGCAAAAAGAGGATCTCCTATCCCCATTTCATCTACACCAAAGGTGAGTCCTGTCAATTCTGCTACTAAAGTTACTTCTTTTTCCCCTAAAATTGATAAACCTAAGATTTCAAATGATGATAGCCCGTCCACTTCTGGGTCTTTTGATATTATTGATCACCTAAAAAAGACTAAGGTTCAAATCTCAGAAGCTGAATATTATCAAACCCATCCCAAGGCTTTTGCTAAAATGATTCACTTTGTCAATTCCCATTCTAAAACTACCTCTAAAGGCCTTTTACCCACTCCTTCTTCTGCACCACAACCTAATCTGGTAGCCGCTGTCACCTCACCCAATGACAAAATCAAACCATTCTATGTGACACTTCTTATAGCTGGCCATAGGCTCAGTAATTGTGTCATAGACTCAGGAGCATCAGACAATGTGATGCCTGCTAAAGTAGCTCATGCCTTAGGCTTGACTCTCACATGCACTTATGGATCTTGTTATTCTATGGAGAGTAAGGAAGTGCCCTTGGTCGGAAGAATTAAAGATGCACAAGTGGCTTTTGCTGCTTTGCCTGAGAAGAAAGTTTTGGCTACTATCTTAGTAGCAGATATTCCTCCTTCATACGGGATGTTGCTAAGCAGAAACTTCTGTAAGGATGTGGGTGGAGAAATTCAAATGGATTGGTCACATGCCCTCATACCTGTTAATGGGACAAATGAAGAAGTTGCTGCCTGAGAAGCAATCTGAGTATATTGTACAAAAAACGGATGATCCCAAAGCACAAATACTCTATGAGGATATGGGGCATGGCAACTACATGATTATGTCTCCTGAAGAAATCCAACTCCCCAAAGTATCACCTAAAGATCCTAATGGTGTTTGGATTTTAGAGTTTGATGGAAGTTGTTCCTCAGCTGGTTCTGGAGCTGGTGTCATACTGGTGTCACCTGAAGGAAGCCTTCATCCTTTCTCATTCAAGTTGCAATTTGAAAATACCAATAATACAGCAGAGTATGAGGCTCTCATTCTTGGACTACAGGTGGCAAAAGAACAAGGTGTGAAGAATCTTCTAGCTCATGGAGATGCGGAATTGATTGTAAAGCAAGTTAGAAACCTCTTCCAGGTAAAAAATGGAAGGTTGAAACATTACAGGAATCAGGTTTAGGATTCCATTGAATTTCTTGATGCTTTCTCCATTGAAGCAATACCTAGGGAGAAGAATACCAGGGCTGATTCACTAGCAGTCTCAGGGTCACTGCTTATACCTCATCCTGACTTTTCCCAAGATAAGTTCACCATTGAGATGATCCATCGACCTAGTGTACCTGATAATACAAATAACTGGCAAGTTTTCAATAATGATCAACACTTGCTTTCTTTCTTAGAACTCAAGGATAATTTTGAACAGCTGTACTTTGAAGGAATTAATAACTTGCCTCGTGAAAGTGTGCCCTTTGACCAAGTAGCCACCCAAGGAGAAGAAACGGATCAGGATGGATGTATCAAACTCAAGGGAAACAAGATTCCTAAAGGATTGGTGAGTTTAGAGGAACTGTTTGATAAACACGACAGGTATGTAAAGTCTAGAGCTTCTACTGGACCTCAACAATCAGCTGAATATGACAAAATTAATATTGGGAGTTCTACTGACCCTAAGCTCGTGAACATTGGAAAATGTTGCACAGCAGATGAGAGGAAGAAAGCAATTGATCTTTAAAGAGGTATAAGGATGTTCTTGCCTACTCTTATGAAGATTTAAAAGCTTTCCAACCAAAAGAGATGCAGCATTTTATTCCTCTCAAACCTGGAATTAAGCCTTTTAAACAAAAGCAGAGGCAATACAATCCTAAAATAGCTGACACCATTTTTCAAGAAATACAGAAGTTGTTGAAAGCCAAAATCATTTTTCCTATCCATCATTCAACATGGATTGCCAATATTGTACCTGTTAGAAAGAAAAATGGTGAGATTCGTATCTGTGTTGACTTCAGGAATCTGAATCAGGCTTCCTTGAAAGATAATTATCCTTTACCTATGATGGATCAGGTCTTACAAGCAGTAACAGGATCTGAAATGTTGTCTATGCTTGATGGATTCTCAGGATATAATCAGGTAGAAGTTAATACTGCAGATCAACACAAAACAGCTTTCACTACCCCTTGGGGTACCTTTGCTTACAAAAGAATGCCTTTTGGGCTCATTAATGCTGGTGCCACTTTTCAGAGAGCTATGGATCTAGCCTTTGGAAGTTTGAAAGGGAAGTGTATTGTTGTATACCTTGATGACTTGACTGTGTATTCTAAAACAAGGGCGGATCATTTTCAGCACCTGGAGACAGTTCTGCTAAGATGTAGAGAACATGGGATCTCTTTGAATCCTAAAAAATCTGTCTTTTGTGTCACAGAGGGGAAATTATTAGGGCACATCGTCTCCAAAGATGGTATTAAAATTGATCCTGAGCGAGTTCAAGCTATTCAGCAAATTCCTCTCCCAACCAGCAAAAAGGGCGTGCACTCTTTCTTTGGTAAGATCAATTTTTTGAGAAGATTCATCCCTGATTTTGCAGAACTAACTCTGAATATCTCCCAAATGATGAAAGGAAAACAAACGTTTGGTTGGTCTTCTGAAGGGAAAGAAGCCTTTGAAGATATTAAAAGAGCCATTGCTAAAACTCCTGTTTTAGCATGTCCAGATTTCAGCAAAGATTTTATTATCTATTGCTACGCCACAGATAACACCTTGGCTGCTGTTTTGACTCAGGAAGATTCTAATGAGCATGAACTCCCAATTGCATTTATGAGCTATATTCTGAAAGATCATGAGTTAAAATACACCATGATGGAAAAACATGCTTTTGCAGTGGTTAAAGCTGTTAAGCAGTTTCGTTTTTACATTCTTAACTCTCACTCCATGGTGTTGGTACCAGATACAACTGTTAAGTCAATTCTTACACAGCAAGAATTTGGATCCAAGAGAGGGAACTGGGTGGCTAAGGTCCAAGAATATGATATTGACATCAAACCGACCAAGCTCGTCCGTGGAAAAGGCCTTTGTGAACTCATCGCTGAAGGAGCTAGACATGAGTTACTGGAGGATAAAGTTGGTCTTCCTACAGTTCTGTTTCTTAGCTCAGTTGACGAATGGTATGCTGATATCGCCCATTTTCTCACCTATGGAGAATGCCCCTCTCATTTGACTGCCAAAGAAAAGAGGACTGTTAAACTAAGGTCAGTGCAATATGTGTTGTGGGAAAATGCCTTGTTTAAACGTGGGTTAGATGGAAGGTTTTTGAAATGTGTGGACAAGGAACAACAGAAAAAGATACTCTCAGCTTTTCATGATCAGGCATGTGGAGGGCACTACTCATCAACTGTCACTGCTCATAAGATACTTCGTGGAGGATATTACTGGCCTACCTTGTTCAGAGATGCATCCAAGTGGGTTGATAAATGTGAGGCTTGTCAGACTTTCGTGGGTAGACCCAAATTGGCCTCTTTGCCTCTTAAGCCAGTTGTAATTGAAGAACCTTTTCAACAGTGGGGTTTGGACTTCATTGGAACACTTAATCCCTCTTCTAGTGCTGGTCATACTCATGTATTAACTGCCACAGATTATTTCACAAAATGGGTAGAAGCCATTCCAGTAAAGAGTACTACTTCTGAAGTGGTGTGCAGTTTCATCAAAGAAAACATCTTGGTAAGGTATGGTGTACCAAACAAGATTGTGACAGATAATGCTTCAGATTTTTCTTCAACTGAGATGATGGATTTTTGCTATGGATATGGCATCTCTCTGGCTCACTCTTCAGATTACTATCCTCAGGGAAATGGACAAGCAGAATCCACTAATAAAAATCTGGTGACCATAATAAGGAAATTAGTCAATGAGTCTCAACGAAACTGGCACAAGAAACTCTATGATGCTCTTTGGGCAGACAGGATCACACCTAAGAGAGCCATTGGAATGTCTCCTTTTCAAGTGGTATATGGAGTAGAAGCTCAATTGCCAGTAACAGTGGAGCTGCCAGCCTTGCATCTAATGAAGGCCATTGAAGATACCAGTTTCAATGATGCTTTGGATAAGAGAATAATGTACCTTCACAAATTGAATGAGGATAGATTGGAAGTTGCTGATAAGATATCTGCTCATCAACAAAAAGTTAAGGTCCTGTTTGATAAGAAAGCCAGGTTCAGAGATTTCCAAGTTGGAGACACTGTTTTGTTGTGGGATAAAAGGCATGAACCTCGTGGCAGCCATGGCAAGTTTGATTCCCTTTGGCTCGGACCTTTCAAGATCAGGGACTTTGCTGGTAAGAATTATTTTTACCTTGATTATATGGATGGTTCTTCTCTCCCACTTCCTTATAGTGGGCAGTACCTGAAATTGTTCAAGTCATAGGTGATTAGGGAGTCCTTTGTATATTCTGTACAGCGTTTTGTTTTTCTTTCCCTTTGTTTTGGTGTGTTGTCCTCTGTATTGGTTTGATTTTTTGACTCCATTGCCTAATGGATAAGGTACTGGTCTACTTCCCGAGTTTGTCTAAGTTCTTACCTTGTCTCATTCCTTGAATTTATGCCAAGTCATCCCCAGAAGGAGCCAGCTGTTGTCCACTCAAAATTCCCCTGCTCTTAAGAAAGTGAAAATTTAAAATTTTGAGTTTAAGTGTCTTCTCTGTTGTACTGATAATGTGAAAAGCCAAAGAAATTGAGAAAATCTACATTTTTGGGTCATTTTGTGTTTTTTCGGGCCTGTCGGACATTTTTGTCCCGCATGTCCCAAGTTCAATTGGGCCCTCTGTTCCCCGATCGGCCGGTTTACCCGAAGTCTGTTCTTTTCGGGCCCGTCGGAACTTTTTGTCCCAAATGTCCCAAGTTCACTGCCCGGACCAATTGTTCCATTTTCGTCCGATTCGCCCGAGCCGCGTACTTCGCGTACAAATTTCCCTTTCAGGACCAAATGTCCCAATGTTCCAAGAGCATTTGTGCATCTTTTCCATTTTCGCCCGATTCGGCCGGCCGAGTCGTGCGTACTTCGCTTTTCGGGCCCGTCGGAACTTTTTGTCTGCATGTCCCAAGATTGAACTTCACATAAGTGCATTTGTGCGTCTTTTCTGTTCGCCCAAATCGGCCGATTTTTCCCGCTCTACCCGAATATCTTGCTTTTCAAATTTAGTAGGTATGTATTAAATGTGCATTCATTACCTTTCTCTCTCCTAAACGGCTATATAACGAGCGAACCCCCTATGCGTTTTGCACACTGCTTTCCTGCTATCTTTTGCTCGAACCTTTGCAATCTAAATTCCTGTGCGCGTATCCATTTTCCTCTGTAATTCCTTCCCAAGTCTAGCTTGCAGCTTGCCCTCCGAATTACTACCAACATGAAGATCAAATTTCAGGGGCAGGAACAAATCTCACCACTAGAGTCTGTCGTTCCCAATATCGAGGACAGTGAAGTTCACCATCTTGACTTTAGTGATTTTTGGTCGAGGATGACAGACGCAAACCCTTCGCCTATGGCACAGATGATTCATGACAGTGGTTTGGCTTTCGCTGGTGGTTTCCCAATCTCTGTTGCAATGTCAGAATTTCAGATACAGTGCTTTCATACTCATGCGGAGCTCATTTCAACCATTGATTCGAGTGAATTGACCAATATACACGTGGCAGAGACATAGCCGAGGCATTGAAGAGATTCAGGCAGTGGATTTTGAAGTCAGTGGGTCCCTCCCAGTCATAAGCACCTGTCTTCTTCTCCTTATTCTCTCTTCTCTTCCAATTCTTTTTCTCGGATTTATTGTAATAAGTTGAGGTATTGCGATTGGCAATCCTTAACTAATCTTTAGTTAAAAGAAGTAGTTACCAAGAGTAACTGAATTGTAAACTATATAATGGCCTCTCCTCGCCATTTTGAAGGAGGAAGAACTTGGCTTATTTTCTGAAAGTGTAAATAAATCATAAAGAAATCAATACAGAAGGGCTTTTCATTCTTTGTCTATCTGATCTCTTTTATCCCTAAGCTTTTCATTTAATCTTCTTGTATTGAAGATCATTTGTCTATATTATATTAAGAAGCTTTGTATTCTTGCAGATGTTATTTATAGAACTTTGTGTCTTTCAAATATCATCTTATTATATGATACAAATGATCTTGTTTCAATTCACTGTACCTTCGCATACATAAAGAATTACTCTGTCATCTATAATTCTGAATGTTGCCTTTCTGCTCATTCTCATATTCTCATTCCTCAGTCCTTTTGTAATTGATGATCCTTATAGAAAACACTTTCATCAAATATCCAAGTTCAACAAGAAAATCATGTTTTGTATATGTGTAAATAGGTTCGTTTCTGAATAAGGGAACCTCTCCCATTAAAGAGGAGGGACTTCTTGTCCCCTGATTGTTGCTCTTCGTGAAGTCCTATTTGATGACCAACACATCTACAAAACATAATACTCTAGAAGGTTCTTGAGTGAGGCTAACTTTACTCATTAATCCATTTAGCAATCTGGTCTCAATAGACTTTTGACTGTTGATTTTAAATAAATTCCTCATTACCGACCATCTTGCACCCATATTGACTTTTTACCTATCATGATTTTATCGGGGTACCTTGTTACACATGGCACATTGGTGGGCATTTCTTGATGGGGCTCCATACGTCTTAGCCTATATTGGGGGCCCCCCGATCATGTTTAACCTGAGGTTCCCTCATCCATACACAATTTTCCCGCCAGATTTTTTGGGCTCTTTCTAGCCATTTTTCAAGATCCTTCCATTTTTCGCATGGCCACTGGGATTAACATAAAAAATTATGATCAAGTAACCAATATAAATATAAAGTTATGAGACCATAATGAAGGATGACCAAGAGTGTCATCCATAGCTACTACTTATCACTCATCTAGTTTGCATCACGAATTTAGACATCACTGAGCGAATCATCCACAATAGCTCCTTCATACCACAAGGCTAGGACATCTGCATCACACTTCATAGGGGGAGGGATTTTATTTTCTTCCATACACACATTCTATTAAATTTTCTCATTTAGTTATTTCTCGCTACTTCACATAATGGTTGAAAAATGACCTTGGCACAAGATCACCTAGGAACTATGCACACTCACCATGAACTACATTTGGGTCCGTGAAATGTAGTGCAACGTAGCCATTTTCCCTTAGTTAGTAAACCCACTTTTATTGCACCAGGAGCCCGCTGTGGATAGATGAGGTCAATCTGACCCATTCATTTACATTTTTTTTATTGTTTTTTTACTTGCTTCTAGAGGTTTTCTTTTTCATGTCTTCAACATCATCTTGGATTATTTGTGACATTCAACACAGGAAAATGAAGTGTGCAACAAACAAAAGGTTTCAGATTTTTCAACTTTGTAAATATTAGTTTTAGAGATTTTACATAGAGACCAGGTGCCTAGAGTTAGGCACCCCATCCTCTTCAGGTGCTCAAGTCCACCTAGATCCTCCAGCTACATCCTCCATGAATTCCATAGTCATGGCCTTAGATCTGTCTACATTGGTCCTTTCAGTCACTTCAACGATTCCTGAATAGCCATCAAATGTTCCTGCTTCTGATTTATTTCCTAAACTCTTGACATTTCCATCAGGGTTTAATCACTTGAAGTTACTTCTCACTCCATAAGTTATTTCCTTGCACTTAGGGTATTTACTACTATTAATTTTAAGTATTTAGCTTTTTCATATTTAATTTTTTGTTAATCAACTCTTAGCATTTATTTCTATGCATTTAGTTAAATTTTTACAAATTTTAAAAGGATCACCAATTTTAATTTAGTTCCATTTTTAGTTAATCACCCTAACCTCCCCTTGAGAAAGGTAACTTCAAGTGATTAATTCCTTTATTACGAACAATTCAATGATATGCTTTCTTGGAGGAAAAATTTCATGTTGAACAGTTCATGAATATCCATTTTGGAAGATTAGTATTTTGGCTAAAAATTTCAAAGGAAAAATATCAACCTAAGCCCACAAAGGATTAATGGTTTAAATTGATTAAGGCCCACATTTCCTTTTCACTGTCAAGGTCCAAACTTTGATTTCTAAAACATTCAAAATGTTTAATGCAATTAATTTTCAGTCATTACATTTTAGGATAAGCCTCCCCAAACAATCAAATGGACATGCTTTCCACGTAAATCAAGGTGGGAGTGAGGCATCAGGAGGATTATGGAAATTAATCCAAAGTGATGATACCTCCTACTAGTTATTATCTATCTCTATTCCTATAGAATCTAAATCATCCATGCCATTACATCCACATAGCAGTGGAGTATCGGGGCTCAATTTTGGGACTTTATTTCCCAATTTCATCAACAACATAAAGGGCAAAATTTACAGTAAATGTAAGATCAACTATTCAGGATGCCACATCTCATCATAATCTAAAAGAATGGAGAATTACTGAGATCATTTTTCCAATTTGCAAATTATGAGTTTCAGCATTTCGGTTGTCAGTCAACTGCCCTACATTTCTCATTTCTTTCCCTTAAATCTTCACATGGCATATCTTACAGAGTCATTGATTACCAAGCCAGATATTTAAGAAAAAGTTTTAAATTTGGTGGCCTGTCATCACCAATGGCACTATGATAATTCTTCACCGGGAACTCCTCGTGCTATGATTATTTACTAATGCACAAGCCTTTAGTTTGGTGGATGTAATCTGGAAACAAAACAACAAACATAACACAAGAATACCATAGACTATGATAAGACGGAATGATGACAAATCTGAAATATCAAAGTAAATTATAATATTAACATGAAATTGTTACAATCTCACCCATGAGGTACTTCAAGTGTTATTGACTTCACTTGCCTTTCCACCAAATACTATGGGAGAAACTTTACAATTACACCTCTTAATGGCTTCTTCAACACACCTTTAAACTGATGGCTTCCTTTTACACACTTCTCATACAATATTTCTCACTACTTCCTTCTATGCTAAATGAGGGGGGTGGCCTCTCTATTTATAGAACTTCCAGGCTTATCCATCTTATCTCTAAGATAGGATAAGAAATCCACTCTGACGAATCATATTCCATACCTTAACTCTTATCTGTACATGTAAGCTTATCTTTTAAGATAAGATAAACCTTATCATTTCACATGGGTTCCACATTTTTAGACTTTTTACAAATAAAATACACAAAATATTTATGACCTCACTCCTTGTCCTTATTACCAATATAATATTTCTAATTCCTAATCATGTAGACCCTACTTCTCTACTTACCCAAACTTTGACATTTTAACATTACCGGACCACTTACGACAAATATTTACTTTTTACCACAACATTCCTATTGTACTTTGACTATTACCGTACTATACATTATTGGCGGCATCGTACTGACAGCGCCGTTATCTTCTATCAGACGCTACTACTAATTATACTTAACAACATCCTATTCCTAATACATACATTAATGAAATAGAAATTACGGAGGAAAATTTTAGTGTCGACATCTTCCCCCTTCCTAGCTTCTACTCCGTCCTCGGAGTAGACTATTCTGGTGCTTGGAAAATCTTCAACTTGTCGTGGTTGACCCATTTCGTAATGGGAGTGCCATCCAATTCCTCCAGTCGGTACGTACCATTTTCATGCACAGCTGCTATTTTGTAGGGCCCCATCCATTTTGGAAGAAATTTTCTCTGTCTTCTTTTTTTGTATCTGGAATCATATACTAGAACCAAGTCATTCACATGAAATGGAGACCACCGGATCTTTTGATCAAAGTATTCCTTCTGCTTCATTTTCTTCTTATAGCTTGTATCCTTTGCTATTTCCCTCATTTCCTCTAGCAAATGAAGATGTACCAACCTTTCTTTTACTGAATCACTTTCATCCATCCTTTCATTTTTCATAACTCTCACAGTGGGAATATCAAACTCAATAGGAAGAACTGGATCAATGCCATAAGCCAACTGAAATGGGGAGTATCCTGTTGCTGACTTTGATGTTGCCCTATATGCCCACAATGCTGCATGAATCCTTTTATCCCATTTATGTACCTGCAAGGCTGCATCTTTTGCTAGAATTTGACACAACACAAAATTTGTTCGTTCCACCTGTCCATTTGTGCTTGGCTTGTATGTTGTTGCCTTCCTGTGCTTAATAGAAAACTTATTGACTAGGGCTTCTACCACCTCATTAATGAAGTGGCTTCCTTGATCTGTTACAATTTCTAATGGACAACCAAATCTGGTGACAATGCGTTCATATATGAACCTTGCCACTTCATCCATGGAAGTTGTTTTCAATGGCCTAGCTTCAACCCACTTGGTTAAATAATCTGTGGCAACTACAATATACTTATTTTGGCGTGAGGTAGTTGGAAGTGGACCTACAATGTCTATTCCCCACTTTTCAAAGGGACCAAGTGGAAGAATAGGGCATAATGGAGCTGATGAAGTCTTACGGTTACCATGTGTTTGACAAATATCACATGTCTTACAATAATTATAACAATCTTTAAAAAGAGTGGGCCAGTGATAACCTGCATCCAAGATCCTTCTTGCTGTAAGTTGTCCAGAGAAGTGCCCTCCACATGTACCATTGTGGAATTCTTCTAGCAGTTCCTTCCCTTGATCACGTCCAACTGCCCTCTTGTACTGTCCATCAGGTCCTATTCGAAATAATACTCCATGCAGAATAGAATATGGACGACTGGCTTGAGTAATCTTTCTCTTAGTCTTTGCATTGGCACCATCAGGAAACTTGAATTCATTCAGATAATTCCAAATATCTATGTATTCACTAGGGATTGTGTCAAGGGATAACAATGCTGCATCGGGGAAATCATCATCATCACAAGATGATCCTAAACCATCATAGGCTCGAGAGAGTGCATCTGCATTGACATGCTTCTTTCCTGGCCTATCTATAATATCAAATTCAAATTCTTGTAGCAAAATTATCCATCTTGCTATCCTCCCTGATGGGTTAGGCTTATTTACAATATATTTTAGAGCCTGATGATCTGTTACAACTAGAAATTTTTTCCCTAGCAAGTAATTTCTAAACTTCTTTACAGCAAAAATGATAGCCAGAGCCTCTTTTTCAGTTACAGTATAATTTACCTCAGCACTGCTCATTTGTCTGCTCCCAAAGTAAATTGGATGTTCATTCCCATTTTCATCCTTTTGGCTCAAAGTACTTCCTAGTGCTGCATCTGAGGCATCAGTGTACACAATGAATGGCTTGCTCCAATCTGGATTCTTTAAAACAGGTGAAGACACCAGGGCTTCCTTCAGTTGTCCAAAAGCTTCATGCGCCTTATTTCCTGGTTCATAAGTAACATCCTTCTTCAAGAACTGGGTTAGTGGCTGTGCAATCTTTGAGAAATTCTTGATGAACCTTCTATAGTAACCCACATGGCCTAAAAATGATCTCAACTTACTTCTATTCATAGGAAATGGTAAATCTTTGATTTTTGAAACTTTATCAGGATCAGTACCAATACCATCTCTGGATACAACATGCCCTAACAAAACACCTTTAGAACATCCAAAGACACACTTTGTAGGGTTTAGTGAGGCTTGTGCTTCATCTAACCTTTGAAATGTTGTCTCCATCTGGTGCAGGTGGTCCAACTTGCTCCCATAGATGCAAAAATCATCCAGAAATACTCTGATGAAGGTCCCAATGTAGGGTTCGAACACCCTATTCATCAAACGCTGGAATGTTGCTGGAGCATTACACAACCCAAAAGGCATAACTCTATAAGCAAACGTTCCCCAAGGAGTGGTGAACGTGGTCTTCAGCTGATCTTTCTCTGCTATACGAACTTGGTTGTAGCCGCTATATCCATCAGCAAAACTATAGCACTCCTGGCCAGCTACTTCGTCCAAGATCTGATCTGAAAATGGAAGAGGGTAATGATCCTTCTTTGTTGCCTTATTGAGCTTCCTGTAATCAACACAAATGCGTAGCTTCCCATTCTTTTTTATTGAGATCACAATGGGAGAAACCCATTCTGAATTCTCCACAGCAAATATGAATCCTGCATCAAGCAACTTATCTATTTCTTCTTTTACAGTCTTGGAAAAATTAGGATTCATTCTATATGGCATTTGCTTTATGGGCTTAGCACCATCTACCAGCTCAATAGAATGTTCTACCCAACTTACTTGACGGAGTTCCTTGTAATCAAAAGTGAATATGTGTATGTACCTTCGAAAGAGCTGGAGGTAGGATTCCTTCTCACTCTCCATCACAGCATCACCAATCTTTATTTGTTGGAGACGATCATCAACTTCTTCTTCAGATAATTTTATGGGGTCATGAGTTGGTGTGACTGGAAGGATATCCATGACTGAAACATCAACCTCACTTTCTTCATCTTCAGTGTCCACTTCACTGGTACTAGAGTAATCAGAGGATGTCCAATCATCAGTTTCATCACTTGAATCCACAGGTTCTGCCTTATGATGTCGAGGGATCACGTTTATCTTCACCCTCTCTCTACCACGTCCAAGTGTCATGAAACCTTCATTCCAGTAGTTTCTTGCATGAACTCTCCTTAGCCATGGTCTTCCCAGCAACATTGGGTACGCAACAGTACCATTTTTCATCACCTGAAAGTCTACCACACATACAACACCCATAACAGATATTGCCACATTTGAAACTACACCTTCTGGTTTAGTTTTTCCTTTATTTAATGACCTTAACATAAGTGTTGAAGGGCGATCAATTTTTAAACCCAACATATTCATTACAGACTCGGTCATTACATTAACTGCAGCACCTCCATCAACTAAGACATCATGAATTGAAATACCATTACATAATACCTCAGCTTGTGGAGCATAGGGATCCGCCTCTGCCTCCAAAACAGGGACCTCAACCTCCTTCCTTCGTCGAGCATTGAGTCCACTTCGCAGCTCCCGCCTCTTCTCAGAAGACATAGCCAAGAGTTGACCATATGTAATATTTGCAGGCCTTTTGGACAGATCTTCCAAGATGGAGTATGGTCCTTGCCCCTGTGAAATCAGAAAATCCTGCACACCCAACTTTCTTCTCCTATGTTTCTTACTAGTTTCTCCTTTCATCTTCTTAGGATCATTTCCATCTTGATTATCTTTTTCTTTCTTTCTTTTTGTTACAAACACATCTACTTCATTATTTCTGCTCTTATCTACTACATCAAAAGAATTCACAGGTGCTTTTCCTTTATCATTATCTCCTTTACCAGATGTAGAAGCTCTATCTGGACAATTATACTTATAATGACCCTTTTTATAACAACCATAACATACAACTTCAGAAATATTTCTTTTTGGACCTCTATCTCCTCCCTGAGAACTAAATTCTTTTCCTTGAAGAAGATTAATAGTTAACTGACCCATCTTTTTGAGCAGATCTTCATACTCAGTAGATGTACTAGGAGAAATATTTGTGCTCACCGGGAGTGGTTGTGGATTCTGGACCAAAGGTGCTGGTGTAGGCTCTACTTTAGCAACAATTTCTTTGGGCTCCTCTTCCATGCTTTCTTCTTGCCTTCTTGCAATCTCCTTTGCTTGTTCAATGGTAGCTGGGCGGTCATACTTCACTCGTTGTCTGATCTCTGGCTTCATCCCAAGAATGAAGTGCTTACATAGGAGATTATCCACGCCATTCATCAACCCATCCGCTAATCCTTCCTTCCGGATCTGGGCATCGAGCTTCCTCCTTAGCTCTAGAACACGAGCATGATAATCCCTTATCTTCTCCTTCTCTCCTTGGGATAGCTTTGTGATCTCGATCATGAGATCTGCATATTTCTGTTGTTCACCAAATTCTTCAAGAAAACTTTCAGTTAATAAATCCCATGAATTTTTCACATTATCACCTAGTGTTTCAAACCACCTAAGTGCTGAACCATCCAAAAAGGTAGGAAAAAATTCAGTCCATTGTTCCCTTCTTATAAGGCCATTACAAATACAAGATCGTTTAAACTCTTGAATGAAAGAGGAAGCATCTTCATTAGATTGGGCTGAAAAAATAGGAATCTTCCCCATTTTCAAAAGTAACCACCGTGAAATACCAACCCACAAGTACAATCAACAAGACTTATGTGCACAAATAATTGGAATCACTATAATAGAAAGTGACTTTACACCTTTCTACAGTAAAATAGAAATGACCACGGTAAACTATGGTAAAACTTGACTTACTGCGGTAAAAACTGACTTTACTGTGGTAAACACTATTCACAGTAAAAAGTGAAGTTACTGCGGTAAATACTATTCACGGTAAAAAGTGACTTTACTGTGGTAAATACTATTCACAGCAAAAATGACTTTACCATGGTAACTACTATTCACGGCAAAAATGACTTTACCATGGTAACTACTATGCACAGTAAAAACAAGGTTACCCTCCAATTGATTTTTGACTAAGTGGGAATATCTCTCCAGAAAATCCACCAACGAGGAATGGTCCCGGCAACGGAACCAAAATGTCATCACCAATCCGGCACTATGATAATTCTTCACCGGGAACTCCTCGTGCTATGATTATTTACTAATGCACAGCCTTTAGTTTGGTGGATGTAATCTGGAAACAAAACAACAAACATAACACAAGAATACCATCGACTATGATAAGAAGGAATGATGACAAATCTGAAATATCAAAGTAAATTATAATATTAACATGAAATTGTTACAATCTCACCCATGAGGTACTTCAAGTGTTATTGACTTCACTTGCCTTCCACCAAGACTATGGGAGAAACTTTACAATTACACCTCTTAATGGCTTCTTCAACACACCTTTAAACTGATGGCTTCCTTTACACACTTCCATACAATATTTCTCACTACTTCCTTCTATGCTAAATGAGGGGGGTGGCCTCTCTATTTATAGAACTTCCAGGCTTATCCATCTTATCTCTAAGATAGGATAAGAAATCCACTCTGACGAATCATATTCCATACCTTAACTCTTATCTGTACATGTAAGCTTATCTTTTAAGATAAGATAAACCTTATCATTTCACATGGGTTCCACATTTTTAGACTTTTTACAAATAAAATACACAAAATATTTATGACCTCACTCCTTGTCCTTATTACCAATATAATATTTCTAATTCCTAATCATGTAGACCCTACTTCTCTACTTACCCAAACTTTGACATTTTAACATTACCGGACCACTTACGACAAATATTTACTTTTTACCACAACATTCCTATTGTACTTTGACTATTACCTTACTATACATTATTGGCGGCATCGTACTGGCAGCGCCGTTATCTTCTATCAGACGCTACTACTAATTATACTTAACAACATCCTATTCCTAATACATACATTAATGAAATAGAAATTACGGAGGAAAATTTTAGTGTCGATGGTGGAAGGGAGTATTGACTAGCTACACTCTGGAATACACCAGTTCCAAATATTCTTGTCCAAAAGTTGCTGAGTTTGAGTTCTTATGAGAGCCCAGGGGATCATTTCTACATGTTATCCCCTTGCGATCAAAATTTTGATGGTAACCATGGGTTTAGAGGCATTTCCTATGGCTGGCTAAACCACCCTGAGTACTTGGCGAGGAAGCCAGGTTAGGGAAGGATGATTGATCTAACGACTAAACAGGAGAGGGAGGAGAGACGGCTCAAGTATAATGAAGCACGTGAAAAGGATATCGATAGATAGCGTAGGATTACAAGTGGGTTATGGAGCCAGACATGGTGGAAAGGAGTTGAGGTTCACGTAGAGGATGTGGAACCCAAACATTCTATGGTACCCCATCTTGGTAAGCATGGGAGAGAAAACCTTGCGGCTTCTGATGAGATTCCATCACGTAGAGAAAGAAGATTCATTGGCGCGCATCTTCTGATCCCACCTAGTGACCAAACCTTGGCACTTGGTTTGTTTGAATGAGGGAAAAGTATAGTTGATCCATTTGATATCAGTGGAAGTAACCGATTGGTGCCTAGAAGATACAACTTCTCGTTTGGGAATTCTATGGCTTCACACACTATTCCAGTATTTGGTGGAATTTTTGGACAAGGCATGTATACAGCTTGTTTTGGAAATGAGTTAAGAAGTGGTGGAGGAAATACAACTGGGAGTGGTACTAGTTCACAAACTATCGGTGTGTAATTAAGTGGGACAATGGGAGCATTTGGCATGACAAACACAGGCCTTGTACCGAACACAGGAGCATCTGGAGGTGGAAGTGGTGGAGCTAGTGGCTCAGGATCTACTGGGTCTGGTAGAGGAGAAAACCCTGGAGGAAACCAAGGGACTCAGGAGGACAAGGGCCTCAGCCACCTCCTCAAGTCTTTTTTGAGATGTCTCTACACTTACCAGATTACAGTGGGATAGAAGATGTCACGGAGCATGTGCATAAGTGCGAACTACTATGGCGCATGAAGGGGGTCACAACCTAGGATTGAAAGGCTAGTCAATTTGCAACGACCTTGCAAGGACCCGTGCATAGTTAATATAGAAATTATGACCCTCATCAGACTGTTGTGGATTATACTGCATTGAGAAATGCATTCTTGGTGGAATTACACATACCTGAGTTTGAAAAAAAAAGCATCAACTCTCTCAAAGAAATCCAACAGAGCATGGTAGAGAATGTGCGGGAATATGATGCATGCTTTAAAACTCTTTTGTCTAAACTATCTTATGATATCCACCCTTCACAACATGCTCAGTGGTTTTTTGGAGGGTTGATCATGCCCTTTAGGAGGGCATTATCTAATAAAACATTCATGGACCCGCGCGAAGCATTTGAAGCTACTTTGCATGCTAAGGTAGTTGGTAGTGTTGACACTGGTGTTGGCCCCTTTCTAGAGGCTCATATCGCTGCCATGACTAAGTAATTAGAGAAATTATCTACCAACACAGTTCTATAGATTCATGGAGGGATGTGGTGCACAGATTGTAACGTAGAAGGGCACACAAATGATAATGGTGGGGTATGTACTCGGAAGGCGGTGCATGTCATAGAGGTAAATTGTGAAATATGTCACAATGACCATGATGCAAGTAGGTGCCCCTTACTGCAATGCGTGATCCACAAAAATGTATCTTGTTATTGTAAGATATGTACCTTAACCACACATGACTTCAAGGATTATAGATTGATTGACTAGATTCATGAGGTAATTGATCTTGGTGTGCACCAAACTGGCATTACCAGCAATTCCAAAGGAGATGACCGTGGGTGTGGAGAGCATGGAGATGGAGGTGCATGTGGAAGAGGGTTTCGTGGAGGATTTCATGGTCATGGTAACCACGGAGGAAGAAGTGAGTTTCCGTGTGGGACGTGTTTTAATTGTGGGGCCACAGACCATTATAAGCGCAAATGTCCAGATCTTATACAATGCTCATGGTGTGGAAAAAAACATAAGTACGAAGAGTGCCCAAAGTTATACAAACATATGAGTCAGCAGTACCAAAAGGATAAGGGCATTGCCATGGTGAGTATTAAGAAGGCTGACGTGCAATGGCTTCCGCGAGTAATACATGAATCAGAACTAGAGCCTGTTATGGTAACAACAAGGGTGGAGTCTGCACGCACAAAGGAATCACCTAGGAAGAGACCTCTGGTTTTGAGAGAAGAAGTAGTATATGGGAAGTATCCAAACCTGGCTTACCAGAAAGAAGTCTACCAGGAAACCATGGATGTAATTTGAAGTTTACAAGGGGAGATCCAATGCTTGAAAGAGCATACTAGAAAAGATGAGCAAAGAAGAACCGTAGAAGTGCCAAAGGATGACTTGGACGAGGTTAAGGAGGTATGTAAACTACTGAGGTAGGAGAATATTATTCACCTTCTAGGAGCATGGTTGAGGTGAAGCCAAAGGTACCACGCACCGGGGAAGAACCAAAGTCACCTAGATCCTACATGCAAACCTCCCACCTTTAACAGCCTTGATTAGTTACAAAGAGATCACCTTGAACGTGGATCCTTAGTGCAAATCGTTTTTAGCAGAAATCCTGGATGACATTCTTAGGCAAGGTTCTGTTCTCAATTTCTGATGCATTGCATCCAGGGCTTCCATCAAATGGGAATAGGACGAACTACAGTGTCCACCCAAATGTGTTGTATATGGCAAATAAGACAAAGGCAATGCCCATAGGGGTATTGAAAGATGCTAACCATTAACCATTCAATGGACTAAGTTCACTAGGGATTTTGAAATTCTTGGTGCTTTCCAAGGTAGATAATTTCCCCAGTGTTACTTGGGTGCCAATGGTGTCCTGCTAAGGGAAAATAATGCAGATCTCTGATTCATAACAAGGGGACATAACCTTTGAAAACAAGGAAGAAGATGATTCCCATCACTTGATTTTGATGGATTTGGCCCCTCTAGGTTATGCCTGAATGCCCTTGGAGAGGAAGTCCTGGATAGAATTTGATTGTGCACCCCAGAAGAGATCTCAAGAGTTTTTCCCTACAAAAGGAGGTCATCCAGTTTGATGATGCTCAATCTGTCAGTGATACTACCCATTTAGCATGAATTGGGTGCATTGTGATTATGAATTGATTTAGGTGACATTGGAAAGGATCGGTGACCAAGGTATTTTACTAAAACCGTTTAGAATGCCATTTTCTGGGGATTTGCATTCCTGATTTTTTGCAAAGAAGTCAATGGATGGAGGACGAGCAATCTCTTGTAAGGATTTCTAAGATTCCCCATTGTTTTGAAGCACAGTTGAGGTCTTTGAAAAAAAAACAGATTTTTTTTCTGGAATGGCAAGCGATCTCAAAGTCTATTTGCTCACTATTCTTCTCTGAAGCACTCTGACCACTAGCAAGGTTATATGGCTTTTGACCTAACCTCTTGACCCAAGCATTTGATGGGATGACGGGGTCCAGAAGGATGGGAAAGCTTTTCACCCTCCTTTGTCAGTGTAAGAGCTATATTTGACATTGTATAGGTTGGACGCTTGGGAGAAGGACCAACAAATAGAACGGGGCAACTGGTAGGAATTAGAAGGGACTTACGTTGGAGACACATTCAGGTAGCCATTGAGAGAGTACCATGTAACCGAGTTGAAGGTGTCGTAACAGCTATCAAACAGAGATACTCTAGGGGATTAAGAGCTACTTAGGATTGGAAGATAGAAGTAAACCTGAGAGATGTAGGACTTTCAAAATGGTAGTTGGAAGGGACAGATCCAGGACCGAGATATACAATTCGAGATGGTGGGAAAGGACAAACCAAAAGATGGTTGCATTGTCACTCGAGGAGGGGAAGGAGGAGAGGGAGAAGGGACAAAATTGAACTCAACCATTATAGTAGTGGTGACATCCAAAGTGGATGTGTCTATCAGTTGTGATCTTCCACTGCACCTTCTTCTTGAAGCTTCTCAAGGAACAAAACCTTTAACGTTTCAGCTTGGAGAAGGATCCCAAGGAAGCTTCATTGGGGGAGCTTGGTCTTGGGAAAGAGCTGGATCATCACCTTTTTTCTTTCCCCTTGAGGTATTTTTGACCGACGGTGTGTTGCCGCATGAGTGATGTGAGAATCAACCATTCTAGAGGAGATGAGGACCATTCATTCGGCACCAATGCTCTGTTCTTCGAGCCGTTTCCGGATGACAAAAATGTATCCCTTTCCTCTATATGCTGAGGAGATTTTTTTCTTTCGTGGATTATAATCACATGGTTGAAAGGCCAATCATCCCCCACCCTTGTCAAGGTACATTTGATCAATTCTTGCTCAGTCAGGAAATAGCCTTTTGGGATGATGGCGACACCATACTGGATGATTTCATCCAAGGCCCAGACGGGAATGATCCTTTCCTCTTGAGCTCGACCTCATGAGGAATGTCATAATATAAGTCCAATGGTTTCGATCTAAGGATGGATGGGTGGATAGGATCGATTTTATCCCTGTGAGATTATAGGGGTTGAATTGGGCCTTGCTGTATCATAGATCCTTTTCCCACCCCCTTTAGCAGCTCAGGAGTTACTGGGCACAAGGTCATTCCTTACAGACCTTGTGGTGGATATTCAAAAGTAAGGATTTCCAAGTGAGGGGGAAAGAAACAAGTTCCACCACTAAGTTTCTCTTTAATACACAGTCATGCCCTTTGGGTTGGTGATAATGTCTCGACCACTCAATAGGACTCATGCTTTAGTGGGCCAAGCAATCATCTCGGTTCCTTCAAGTTGGTTCCCCCAATTGGAAGTTTGGTTTTCCCTGTTATCTTAGATAAGTAAAGGTAGGAATTGAGTGAACAAGGCCCCCCATTTCTCTGTGGCTGTCGATACCCTTGGTCATACGACCGAGAGTCATATGGCCTCAGAAATATAGATGATGCCGTAGAAGAAGGTATCGTTGATCTTTGTGAACGTTGGTGATGCTATTTTCCAGCTTACAGTTCCGGATCCCAGTATACATATGTTTAACTTATGGGGTTACAAAACCTACCAAGCCACCGCATTCAAAGCTGGATAGTTCTTTCTGAAGCTTGGTAACATAAAGTTACATAAGGATACGCATAGAACCTCCCATTTGGTAAGTTGTTGGAGCTACTCAGACATTGTGTGCTTATGATCTCCACCCACTCAAAGCGTTGATCGGGTACATTTTGTTCACGTTTCTAAGTATCGCAACATCCACTTGTGAAAGTATGGGCATCAGGAAGCCCAAATACTCTATTCCTAGGAACGGAGGATTGTCAATCATGATCTTCCTCTGAAAAGTCACTGCGATGAATGACTTGTGGCCATCTAGTCACCACCTTTTTGTTCTTCAGTATACTTCAAAATTTCAATCAGCTGCATACACTGATCCTCATTATCATCCCAAAGCCTTGATGATAAATCTTCCTGGCTTCACGGCTACACAAAGTGACGGTTGAAGGAATGCTGAGTAAACATCATTTTCAAAGTGGGGTAGTGATGTTCATTATGTACTCGCGCTTCTTTCATGGACACATTTGTGTCTTGGTGGTTAAAGCAACGGAACAATTGTGGTCTACCATCATCCAGAACTCATTGTTTGGGAAAAGACTGGGATCCCTGCAGTAAATGCAACCCACTGCCCATCAGTTTGAAATCCATCCATGCATTCTTGTGACCTTCTAGGTTCTGGCCCAGAAATCCTCCATATCTAGTTTTTCTGAGTCTCTGATTTGTCTAGGATGACACTCTGCTTGGGAGAAAATTCGGGCATCCTGACCCTCTGATATTTGTACTTCATTTCTTCCTCTGTTTAAGCTTGGCCTTGCCCTTAGATTTGGTAGGTCTCTTGCTAGAACATGTTGACATATGTATACTAAAGAACTCAGTTGCTGATCTGAAAGAAGGACAGTGCGGTGAAACCCAATGCAAGAAAGTCATATCAGCTGTTGATCTTCCATTAAAGTTTTTTCAGAAGGAAATTAGAGAATTTTTAAGGCCTTCATAACTGCCAGCACTGGTGCATGAATACTAGAAGGCTAAGGGATAAATACTCTTGAGCCCCACAGAAATGGAACCTGCTGCAAGGATAATCAGATTTTGTCAAACCAATCTCGCAACTGGCCATAGAATAACTGCAGGTTGCATTTTGTTGATTTTTGACAAAGGGCAGTGGCCTGCGCCACTAAGTATTACATTTTATATAAAGCCAGGCTGCTAGATATTTTTTTCATGTTACAACAGGTAATGGAGCCCTTTACAACATGCACCAAAGGGCATAGGTTTAAAATGCCATGTACGATTCTTTCATTTTTTCATGTGCCACATGAGATGAAGTCATCAAAACACCTTGTCAACATCTCTAAATGATTTGGTGCGGCGCATGAGAAGGTCTGCATAAAATACTATGTTGTTGTAAACAATGGATTCCTTACACCTTTTAATAAAGTTTTGTGTACGTGGGTAGGCAGATTGGTGTTACATGGATCAGGGTGCGCCTTTGGGCATATTAATATATAAAAGGTTGAACAAGGCCACACCATTTCAATTGGGTGTTCAAGATCACAGGAAAAGTGGTTTTTCCAAGCAAGGGAATGCTACCGCACTTGATGCACATGCAGGAGATTGGATGTAACAAGGCACTGGAAGATGTGCCATTGCATTGACTGTAATTGGATGATTTGCGGGTGGCAGATGGCGCCAAAAGACTAAAAAATAAGAAAAAGTGTCTTATTTTCAAGCCCTTGATTCAAATTCTCCTGAGGTTACATGCATTAAACTTCTTTTGCAGGATGTCTTTGGGTGATGAAGAAGCTTAATCAAAGAGTTTCAAAGCAATCCTTTTCAAGATAGTTCCCCTCTACCAGAAGATATGGAAAAGAGGGGGAAAATGAATGTGAGAAGAATAGAAGATTCCGTGCCAGTTACACAGGGGGGATGGAACAAAAAGTTCATGGTTTCACAGCCTATGCTTCTTGGTGTTTAACCCAATCCACACCATTAGCAGCCAATAATTTCCTTTTAAAACTTTTCCTTTTTTGTTTTCCCTTTCAAGAGCAATTGTTTTGGCCTTGTTCTGGTAACCCTTATTACTTTTATAATATGAATGCGTGAGGACCACACATCGATTTAGGTGGGGTGAAGTGATTCAGAAAATGACACGGTTAGGTGCAGCTGATAGGACAGAGGTTGAGAAAATCATTGTGATTCTAATGATGAAAATTTAGATGCAGATTGCCTATGGAATATAGGAGACTGGGTGGAATAAATGCGCCAACCACTTTTTCAAGTGGCGCACCAAAAGTGCTGTCGACAATGGAAAGCATGCGCCCTTTGGTGAATCAAAACACTTGCCAACACGAAGTTAGTGCACCTTTGGTACTGGTCAAAAGCTGTCGACACAAAATATCCACGCAAGGTAGGCACACCAAAACTCGGCACAACAAAAGTATTATTGACATGAAGGCGCATGCGCCTTGGCATGCATGCAAGAAAGGCCAACATAGTTTGAGAATGCACCAAAACAGGATTATTTGAAACTTTCAAGGATTAGGCGCGTAAGGAAAAGGATTAAAGGGAAAATGCCACCAAAACTTGATTATGGTGGTAGGTAGCCATTATGTGCGGAAAGGGAAAAGTAGGAAAAAGCTACCATAAAATGGCTAAGTTCATTTATTAGATTTGCCCAGGAAGAATGATTTTGCATTTCAAGAGATGCAGGTTTCGATAGCCTACTTGTGGAACAGACCAAAATAATTCTCAAAAAATTACGTAAAATCCCTTCCATTAGATTACAAAACTAAGCTGGCTGTCTTTTCATGGTGTGAGGAATCTTCAGAATGGGTGAAAAAGTGTCACGTGCCTATCATTGGTAAAGAGAGAAAAACAAGGGGGTTGTGCTTGGAAAGGGTGTAACATCCTCATTTTATACATTAGAACAAGTCAATTTTTTTTTTTTTTGATAAATGCTTCCAGGTTCTAAATACATAATTTAGAACTCACAAATCAAATAACCATTCTTATAACAGATAACCATATGCAGCTGTAATGACTCGGAGTACCTCCGATCTATTCATTCCATGACTCGGTAATCTACCGATCTATTCATGAGTAATAAGAGTTGGAGTTTTTATTTAACACTTCACTCTCGCGGTTCTCTTCCCTATTCTGGGATTCAGAATGCTCTGTCCAAGGAACCTAACTGAATAATTGTTACCATTATTCATCGGCATCTCATCCCTTAGACCAGGTGACTCAGGACAACGCAATCAGCAGCTTGCGATACTTTGGCCAAAGATTTGAAACATACTGCTTATGTCTCGTATTCCTTAACGGCATACTCGTCAATCTGGAATACGTCCTTCACCCCATTCTTATGTTATATAGAATGTCTTATACCGACTTCTGTCAGTCCCCCTTATCCCAAGTTATTCACTCGGAAACGGATTAGTAAGGTGACAACGTTATATGGATGCTCCCGAGGACTAGGGATAAGATGACATACTGGGTCAACCCTAGTTAAACCAGTGTGTCAAGATACCCCGAGTCTCCTAGGCAGCCTTATAATGTGACCACATTCCTAATCGGTCCCAGAGTAACTTGTTCGAGTTAAAGGTGTAAATCTTAACGATCAATGCAAAGGGTGTCGTCATAAGTCACCTGCATTGTTGTATCTTCGAGAAGATCCTAATCTTCTCGAAGGTACAACCCTGCAGTTGACTTGTGCCGTCAACCTTTAAATCCGCCTCGAAAAGATCTACTTATTAATAAGCGTTACGCACATTGAGTTTAAATTATATTAAAAGACGTTCCCCTAAGGTTAGCCTTTCCCGATCCCTGGGTTCCTCACCTTAGAATGACCTTTCTTAATAAAACCCTTTACACAGAGAAGTTATTAAGGCTATGGTCCCATCAAGGAGTTCATAGAATATACATAATTCTAAATCAACGAAATTGGACAATAACCCATAATCTTCACATGTGATTGCCAACCGAACCCTTTTTAGGTTTATTCAGTTCTCATAACTGAATTTATATCTTACTTATTAGTATCGAGATATAATGATTAAGAATCCAATTAAATGTTGTCCTGGCTTAATCAAGACTAGGAATTAATAATTTAATTCAGCTTGTTTAGCGTTCTGCTTAGGTTTATTTTAACCCTAGCTTTCTAGAAAGACAGTGATCTAAATTTCAATTTAGCTTTAGATAGAACATACTAAGAACTGCTAAACAATCATAAATATTCAGTCACATATTCTTGCAAGCTTACATTGATAATCACAAAAGTCTCCAAATATATACAATAATAACAATGCTCTTTAGATCATTTGAACCGAAGAAGGTCAAACTATCAAGATAAGAATACAAACACATAAGTATCAAATATCTATTTCCATTCCTTTCAGAACTAATCAAATACATTTTATGCATTCAGCATACTTGATACAATACTCAACGGAAAAAGAACATCTTTCCTCATATAGTACATTTAGAAAATCAAACTGTAATTCATCATAAACCAAGTTAAACAATCTGAACATCCTATCAGATCTGCGTGCTTTTACCACTTACGGCAACCATCTGCAAAATTGTCAACATGGGTCAGTTCGATGAACTGAGCATGATAAGCACTAACTCTTAAAACAATTGCAATCCACCAACTGTTTTCATTAAACACCCTGTTTAAATGAGATCATTTCACCAAACAAGTAAACATATTTCAGACTATGCTTTTGTAAAACAACATGACTATAAACGCGTAACTCAATTATCGTTACAGAATAGTCCTAGATACTTTTCAAATATTTCATCAAAATATTAGGGATCAAGAAGAACGAAAGTATCCAAAACAACTATCCATCTGAATTCCAAGGACAACAAACATCAGACAGATCATTACATTCAACAGTAAAAGGAATATCATAACAAATCATGATTCCATCAATATGTTAAAACAGTTCCAAAAGTTAGATAAAAATATCAACATATACTTTATAACAGAAGAGAAAGAAAACAAGTCATTCATATTTCCCTTCAACAAGTTCATGACTGTACCATCTCCTCAAAAGGAAAGCATTCACCTTACATGCATACGAATAAGTCAGACGAGCCACAAGAAGAACCACAGTTTTGTTAAAATCAAATATAACAAAACTCCTGTAGCTTACTAACAGTACAGTAGCTCTCACGCCAAAACAGTGATGAATATCTACCAAACAGACTCCACATGACCTTCCACACGAAGCGACATACAAGAAGATATTCACTGACATCACCTGTCGAGGTGCAGTCGACAGCTCCTTAGTTCATTCAAGCTCAAGACTAGATATACATGCAACAGAAAGTAATCGTAAACACGACAACAATCCCTCTACATCAACCTACAACCCATTCTAGTCCCTACTAAACACTGTAAGGCTTTAGACCCAAGGTCGAAATCAAAGAACTTCTCTTTTATCGCAGTCAACAAGAGACTCAATAACATTAAAGCAATGATGTTTCCCTAAGACTATGCAGAGATATTTCATACAAAATCCCGCAACATGCACAGCCTCATCTAACTGGAATTAATCAGAAAGGAAACATAACATACCGTATTCACATCTGGACGCATTCAGAGTTTGAAAGTATGGTATTCACGACCCACTTTTACAGAGCCAAGATACATGATATCTATCTATACTTAAGGAATCCAACAGAGCCAAAAACAATAGTGTTCCAAATCAGGCTTAATTAGAGGCAGATACACTGGTTACCTATCAAGGATTCAACTGAATCCGAACAACAGTATTCACGATAAAGCTTCTACAGAAGATATACAAATAAATACAAGTTAATGATTCCAACTGTGCCAACAATGGTAAACATTCAAAATCAGGCTTATACAAAAGCTAAATACTGATTTCGTAACAAGGAATCCAACTGAGCCTCTTCAACATTATTCGCTCAAGCTTACACAGAAAGGAAACATAATAAGTACACCAATTGAGTCTGTACCAAAAATTCATTACAACACGAAGGTATTCATTATAAAATAACAGAGGTCGTATTACGTGTTACTCCTTCAAGACTCTGAAAAAATCTAATTACCAATATTCAAATAAATGTATAGCTTCAACAGTGGTCCATAATATACGAATCATTCAATGGACTCCACAGAGTCGTTTTGAATACAATAAATATATATATTGCATACTATCAACGGGTTGAATCCCATAACCTCAACGCAAGGGAGGGAAAAACAACTTCAACAAGGTCGCAATGAAATACTGTAACACAACAAGTTATCCATTCACAAATAACTTTAAATATCATAGCGAAACCCAACAATATTCTGTAACCACAATCTATAATAACCACGACAGAACTTACAAGGAAGTCGAGTTATACTGAACATTCAATCAAAAGTCCAACAGTATATTTTCCAACAAGTATCGACAACAAGCATTAACGACAAGTATCAGCTGTAACCTGAACCCAACAAGGGAACAATTCATGGGTTCTCACAGAGCAGGTCTAGTATCTTTCTTGCATATATTTCACAAATTAAAGCCGGAATGCAAAACACAATGAAATAGTGCAACAGTTCGAAACACAATACACACCCATCAAGGGTTAAATTGAAAAATCGAACCAGCAAGAAGATACAGTAACAAAATCACACAAGCTACCATAAAAACCATCTAATTCCAAAAATCATCTGAACAGAGTTGTTCTAATGAAATCATTTGAAAGAGAGCAAGATTTTTAAAGGTTAGGGCCTAACATGCCTGGTTATTTGCTTAAAATTTCGAAGCAGACCACTGAAAGAGCTCGAACCTTCTCCTCCTTTTCCAAGTTAGATCCACCAACAAAAATTTGCTATTTCCATGACTTATAAATTTTCCTTGCCAGAGAAAAGAGCTAGTTACGCTCATACTTGCCATGCAACACCAAGAAGACTGGTGCGAAGAACCAGTGATCAGACAGAGGGAAAACCGGAGCGCATGAAAAACCAAACAAACTACTAACTTTCCATTTTGCATGCCTTCCCGTGAAACCCGAGCTCGAAGACCGAGTTCATAAATGCATTTACTCCAAATTTCCCGCTAAATTTCCATTGCCACCGACCGCCATAGTTGGCGATGGATAAAACCAGTTCGAAGACCATTTCCAACTTTGGCGACCTGCCACGTCGGCTCTAGCTAGCCGTTTAAAAACTTCTACCAAATTACCTGTCCTTCATACTTATCCCTGCATTTAATGCCATAGAAACTGCCGCCCATGGTTCGCACCCTTCCATAGGTCCCCTTCTTCCTTGTTCAATAGTTAGGTTAGTAACTTAGGTTAGGATTTAGGATAACACTTAGTCTAACCTCTTAACACATAGATACTAACTTAGAACATTAGCTTATAGCCTAGGCCTAGGTTAGATTAACACTAATCTAACCCCTAGGTTATAGTTTAGTTTTAGGTTACTAACCTTAATAAATCCAGTTAGGTCTAACATTTCAAATGCTCAGAAAAAGAACCTACAACATACATTCACGAACAGGGTTCACTCCTGTACTGCCAATAGGCTAGTGAATTAAATGTAACTGAATTATTACCTGGTCCACGATCAAGACCTTCCCGATATATCACGATATCGGGAACCAATTCATTTAACACGATCGGCCTGAGTTATACTCCGGACTAGCTTATTCAATGCATCCAGACCTTGCAACCTGCGTAAGGTCTATAATTTTAATTCATCACGAATAAACTTAAAGCATCACTTGGATCAATACCACTGATCCAAGGCTAGGTCTTATAGATGGATAACTCCATAATTCATTCCGAGATCAGATTAAACTCAGGTGTAAAATGAAAGAAATAAAAGAGTCCAATCATATTCTGACTCAGTCAAAGATCTGCAATCTCAAAGAAGATACAGTCCATATCAAGCATGACTTCTCAATCAAAGGAACACATCCTTTTTACAAAAGAAATCACATATCAACACTTGTATGCTCAGGAGGAAGTAACAACAGTTCAGGGTGTTACATGCTTCCCTCCTAAAAGATTCATCGTCCCGATGATTACATATTCAATTAACCTTCAGGTCAACCAATTTATTAGTTCACAAAACAATGCGACTATTTTCCAACTTGAATAGTTCCAGAAATCAATGTCACAACACATTTTATTCAGCCTGAATAATGTTTGCCTTCATCTGGCTTTCATAATTACTTAAAAAAAATAAGTTCATAAAAGAAATGTTTTGTCAACAGATTTCATTCTGTTGAAAAAGAGAAGGAAAAGCAATTTTCATCTCTTCCAGATTTTCCCAAGTTGCACTTTCTTCGTTAAACTGGTCCCACTGGACCTTACATTGCTGTATTTCACGATTTCTTAAATGCAATTGGCGAGTTTCCAGCACTCGTGTGGGTTTAACCACGATTATTCCTGGGTCTTGGACCTGCAAGGAATTCCAATTTAAAACATGTGACAGATCTGAAACGTATTTCTTAAGCAAAGAAATATGGAAAACATCATGCATGCGAGATAAAGCAGGTGGTAATGCTAAACGATAAGCTACAGGATTGATTATTTCGACAATTTCGAAAGGTCCCACGAATCGAGGTGACAACTTGGCAGCCTTGCCAAAAGTTATAGAACTCTTTCTGGGTTTAACACGAAGAAAAACCTTCTCACCAAGCTCAAACCTTCGATCAACCCGCTTAAGGTCAGCATAGCTCTTCTGCCTATCCGCTGCTTCCTTTAATCGTTCACGAATCAGCTTAACTTGCTGTTCCATTTCTGTGAGAATCTCTGGTCCAATTACCACTCTATCCTCAACACTATCCCAGCTAACAGGAGTTCTGCACTTTCTTCCATAAAGTGCTTCAAATGGTGCCATTTTGAGAGATGAATGATAAGTGTTGTTGTATGCGAACTCAACTAATGGAAGATACTCTTCCCATTTATACTGTTGATCCATGCAATACATTCGCAACATGTCCTCCAACACTTGATTTACCCTCTCAGTTTGTCCATCCGTTTCCGGATGATATGCAGAACTGAAGTTTAGTTTCGTTCCAAGAGCTGTATTAAGCGTTTGCCAAAACCTTGACGTCATTCTTGGATCCCTGTCAGATATAATCAATTCTGGTACACCATGTAATCTGAAAATTTCGTGTACGAATCTTTTGGCCAGCACTGGTGAATCATCCTTTAGATTTCCAGCGATGAAATGAGCTACCTTAGTCAGTTTATCTACAACTACCAGGATAACATCATGTTTATTCCTGGACATGGGTAATCCTTGTACAAAATCCATGGTTATTACTTGCCATTTGTACTGCGGTATGCTATGAGGATATAACATTCCAGCAGGGTGCATATGTTCTGCCTTAACCCGCTGACACTCCAAACAATGAGTCACAAAATTAATGACATCCTTTTTCATACCTTTCCAAAAGTATTGTTGTTTCAGATCAGCAAGCATCTTTGTGATACCCGGGTGTCCAGAGAAAGGTGAATTATGAAATTCAACTAACAACTTCTTTCTCAAATCATTCAACATAGGTACATATACTCTGTTTTCATAACGCAAGATTCCTTCATTATCAAAATGAAAACCTTTATACCTTTCATCATTAGGTTCTGCAGCAAGCGCTGCTTTTACTTGCTGAAAGTATGCATCTGATTCTGAGGCACTTTTTACCTCATCCTTGAACTGAGTTCTTAATGTTATAAGAGCAGAAATGTGCCTCCTACGACTTAGAGCATCAGCTACTCTATTCTCCTTCCCTTTGATATAGCTAATATCAAAATCATATTGTGATAAAAATTCTAACCACCTTCTCTGTCTGGCATTAAGATTAGGTTGAGTGAAAATATATTTCAACCCCAAGTGATCAGTTTTCAACTCAAAAGGTTTCCCAAGTAAATAGTGTCTCCAGACTTGAAGTGCATGAACAATGGCAGCAAGCTCCAAATCATGAGGAGCATAATTCAGCTCATGTAACTTAAGTTTTCTACTTTCATATGCTATGACTTGATCATTTTGTAGCAAAACACCTCCAAGGCCTTCCCCAGAAGCATCCGTTACAACTGTAAAACTCCCATTAGGGTCTGGTACCGCTAATATAGGTGCAGAAGTCAACTGGTCTTTCAGACTTTTGAAAGCCGCTTCGCACTTATCATTCCATATGAATTTCTTATCCTTCTTCTGCAATGAAGTTATTGGTGCAGCTACTTTAGAAAAATCCTTTACAAATTTTCTATAGTAACCAGCAAGACCCATGAAGCTTCTTACTTCGTGCACATTCTTTGGTGCAGGCCACTCAGTTATTGCCACTATTTTTGAAGGATCTACAGCAATTCCTTCTTTACTTATGACATGACCCAAATAGTGAACTTCTGAATCAAAGAAAGAACATTTGGATAACTTACCATACAACTTTCTTTTTCTCAAAATTCCCAAAACTATCTTCAAATGCTCATTGTGCTCCTCAACGCTTTTAGAATAAATGAGAATATCGTCCAAGAATACAAGTACAAACTTGTCCAGATATTCTTGAAAAATATTGTTCATTAAGTTCATAAAGGCTGCGGGTGCATTAGTTAATCCAAAGGGTAGAACCGTGAATTCATAATGTCCGTACCTTGTTCGGAAAGCTGTTTTATGAATATCTTCCTCTCTAATCCTTAACTGATGATAACCAGATCGAAGATCTATCTTAGAATAAACCGCTGCTCCACGCATCTGATCAAATAGATCGTCGATCCTTGGAAGTGGATATCTGTTCTTGATTGTTGCTTTGTTCAACATCCGATAATCAATACACAGCCTAAGTGTTCCATCCTTCTTTTTCACAAATATTACAGGCGCTCCCCAAGGTGAAACACTTGGTCTAATCAAACCTTTAGTCAAAAGTTCTTACAACTGTGCCTTAAGCTCGACTAACTCTGTAGTAGTCATCCTATAAGGTGCTTTGGAAATAGGTTCTGTTCTTGGTTTGATTTCGATGGTGAAGTCAAATTCTCTCTTGGGTGGTAACCCTGGTAATTCCTCAGGAAAAACATCCCTGAAACTTTGTAACAGAGGAAATTGCTTCATGTAATCACCATCTTCTTCTGAAAATTCAGATATCTTTACTGCATAAAGGGTACATCCTTTATTCTTAGCCTTTTTAAGCTGCATAGCTGACAGTTTTCTAACTGAAATTTCCCGTTTCACACCTTGAATCTCTGCTGTTTCCAGCTGATCATCTAAACATTTTATGTTCTTTTCATAGCAATCTACCTTTGCTTTATGGTCAGCTAACCAATTGACACCGATGACAATGTCATACGATCCCAAAGGTGTAACATAGAGGTCAACTTCCGTGGAGAAATTAGGTAAGTCAAGGACTGCCCCAAAAAGACACATACTCACTGTATGAACAGAGTTATTACCATACTGTACAGTCCAAGATTTATCCATTTTTCCAGCTTTTCTCTTAAGTTTAGAAGCAAGTTTATTAGAAATAAAACATTCAGTAGCTCCTGTATCAAAAAGAATAGTGACAGGTATGCCAAATAACTTACCCGGAACTTCTATAGGTGTCACTTGCTTTTCAGCTTGCTTGTCTGCTACTGCAGCATGTATCTTATGCTGCTGATTACGATCATCCTTCTTCAAAGGGCACTGATTTGCGTAGTGGTCTTTGCCACAATTGTAGCAGCCTCCTACAGGTCCCTTTTTAGGCTCAAAATTGCCTCCAGCCTTGTAATTGTCACGTTGTCCTCCATAGGGCTTCTGCCCATTGTTATAATTTTTAGCAAAATTATCCCTTACATTTCCAGCAGGCTTAGTTGCCACTGCTTTCTTACTATTATCCCCTGGAAACTTACTTTTGTTTCCAAACTTTTTCCATGGTCCCTTTTTGGGTGCAAGAGAGGTTGAAGAAGGGTTTGCAGTCTTCTTCCGCACTTCCTCTTTATGAGCAGAAATAGCCTTTAATTTCTGTTCTTGCCTTATGGCCTTTTCAACAACTCCTTCCATAGTGGTTGGACTGTGAACATCGACCTCTCCCCCTATCACGGGATTCAATCCCATGATGAATTTCCGTATTCTGAACTTCTCGTCAGTTTGATACTGCGGTACATACTTGAGGAGTTTTGTAAACCGCTCCCAGTATTCAGTTACCGTTAGCTTCCCTTGAGCTAAGTTCTGAAATTCTGTCATTTTCTGATCATAGAAAAGTTGTGGCAGCCAACGTTGCCTAAAATAGCCTTTAAATTGATCCCAAGTAATATTGGTCTCATCAATGTTTAGTTCAGCTTTACGGCTATCCCACCACGAAGATGCTTCGTGGGAAAGCTGATAGGCTCCCCAAATAGCTTTGGTTTCCTCTGAGAAGTTCCTTATTGCAAAGTACTTCTCCATTTCGCTGAGCCAGTTCTCAGCTCCATCTCCTAATGTGGTGCCATCATACTTAGGTGGGCTTATCCTTTTTATATCATTAGTGAGTTCTGCTGCCAACCTGGCCTTTTTGTTTTCTGGTTGGACAGGTGCATTCCCAGCATTAACATCAACACCCATATCGGGGTTGTCCTCAGGAGGTGGCTGATTGTCATTACCAGCTTCTTCATCCTCCTCATTTCCCATCACCTGCTGTTCAAGTACAGCTAAACGATCTCTTGTGTCCAACAGGGCAGCAAGGATTTCATCAAGTTTCTGGGTTGTTGCCGCCCCTCCTTCAGGTGGAGCATTATTCGCAACGTTCCCCCTTGTTCTAACCATTTTCTGTTACAAGAAAATTCAGGTTTTTATCAGATTATGGACACAATAGGCCCAAGAGCTGCAACCTTCAGCTCTGATACCAAGATGTAACATCCTCATTTTATACATTAGAACAAGTCAATTTTTTTTTTTTTTTTTGATAAATGCTTCCAGGTTCTAAATACATAATTTAGAACTCACAAATCAAATAACCATTCTTATAACAGATAACCATATGCAGCTGTAATGACTCGGAGTACCTCCGATCTATTCATTCCATGACTCGGTAATCTAGCGATCTATTCATGAGTAATAAGAGTTGGAGTTTTTCATTTAACACTTCACTCTCGCGGTTCTCTTCCCTATTATGGGATTCAGAATGCTCTGTCCAAGGAACATAACTGAATAATTGTTACCATTATTCATCGGCATCTCATCCCTTAGACCAGGTGACTCAGGACAACGCAATCAGCAGCTTGCGATACTTTGGCCAAAGATTTGAAACATACTGCTTATGTCTCGTATTCCTTAACGGCATACTCGTCAATCTGGAATACGTCCTTCACCCCATTCTTATGTTATATAGAATGTCTTATACCGACTTCTGTCAGTCCCCCTTATCCCAAGTTATTCACTCGGAAACGGATTAGTAAGGTGACAACGTTATATGGATGCTCCCGAGGACTAGGGATAAGATGACATACTGGGTCAACCCTAGTTAAACCAGTGTGTCAAGATACCCCGAGTCTCCTAGGCAGCCTTATAATGTGACCACATTCCTAATCGGTCCCAGAGTAACTTGTTCGAGTTAAAGGTGTAAATCTTAACGATCAATGCAAAGGGTGTCGTCATAAGTCACCTGCATTGTTGTATCTTCGAGAAGATCCTAATCTTCTCGAAGGTACAACCCTGCAGTTGACTTGTGCCGTCAACCTTTAAATCCACCTCGAAAAGATCTACTTATTAATAAGCGTTACGCACATTGAGTTTAAATTATATTAAAAGACGTTCCCCTAAGGTTAGCCTTTCCCGATCCCTGGGTTCCTCACCTTAGAATGACCTTTCTTAATAAAACCCTTTACACAGAGAAGTTATTAAGGCTATGGTCCCATCAAGGAGTTCATAGAATTTACTTAATTCTAAATCAACGAAATTGGACAATAACCCAAAATCTTCACTTGTGATTGCCAACCGAACCCTTTTTAGGTTTATCTCAGTTCTCATAACTGAATTTATATCTTACTTATTAGTATCGAGACATAATGATTAAGAATCCAATTAAACGTTGTCCTGGCTTAATCAAGACTAGGAATTGATAATTTAATCCAGCTTGTTTAGTGTCTTGCTTAGGTTTATTTTTACCCTAGCCACTAGAAAGACAGTGATCTAAATTTCAATTTAGCTTTGGATAGAACATATAAGAACTGCTAAACAATCATAAATAATCAGTCACATATTCTTGCAAGCTTACATTGATAATCACAAAAGTCTCCAATATAAACAATAATAACAATGCTCTTTAGATCATTTGAACCGAAGAAGGTCAAACTATCAAGATACGGATGCAAACACATAAGTATCAAATATCTATTTCCATTCCCTTCAGAACTAATCAAATACATTTTATGCATTCAGCATACTTGATACAATGCTCAACGGAAAAAGAACATCTTTCCTCATATAGTACATTTAGAGAATCAAACTGTAATTCATCATAAACCAAGTTAAACAATCTGAACATCCTATCAGATCTGCTTGCTTTTACCACTTACGGCAACCATCTGCAAAATTGTCAACATGGGTCAGTTCGATGAACTGAGCATGATAAGCACTAACTCTTAAAACAATTGCAATCCACCAACTGTTTTCATTAAACAACCTGTTTAAAT
The DNA here is from genome assembly GCA_019776745.2 of Taxus chinensis. Lineage (NCBI taxonomy): Eukaryota > Viridiplantae > Streptophyta > Pinopsida > Cupressales > Taxaceae > Taxus > Taxus chinensis. The sequence goes on from JAHRHJ020000399.1 coordinate 146,003, forward strand.
GAGATCATTTCACCAAACAAGTATACATATTTCAGACTATGCTTTTGTAATACAAAAATGACTACAAACGCGTAAATCTAATTATCGTTACAGAATAGTCCTAAATACTTCTCAAATATTCCATCAAAATATTAGGGATCAAGAAGAACGAAAGTATCCAAAACAACTATCCATCTGAATTCCAAGGACAACAAACATCAGACAGATCATTACATTCAACAGTAAAAGGAATATCATAACAAATCATGATTCCATCAATATGTTAAAACAGTTCTAACGGTTAGATAAAAATATCAACATATACTCTACAACAGAAGAGAAAGAAAACAAGTCATTCATATTTCCCTTCAACAAGTTCATGACTGTACCATCTCCTCAAAAGGAAAGCATTCACCTTACATGCATACGAATAAGTCAGACGAGCCACAAGAAGAACCACAGTTTTGTTAAAATCAAATATAACAAAACTCCTGTAGCTTACTAACAGTACAGTAGCTCTCACGCCAAAACAGTGATGAATATCAACCAAACAGACTCCACATGACCTTCCACACGAAGCGACATACAAGAGGATATTCACTGACATCACCTGTCGAGGTGCAGTCGACAGCTCCTTAGTTCATTCAGGCTCAAGACTAGATATACATGCAACAGAAGACGTAATCATGTTTAAACACGACAACTATCCCTCTCAGCAACATACAACTCATTCTAATCCCTACTAAACACTGTAAGGCTTTAGATCCAAGGTCGAAATCAAAGAACTTCTCTTTTATCGCAGTCAACAAGAGACTCAATAACATTAAAGCAATGATGTTTCCCTAAGACTATGCAGAGATTTATACAAAATCCACGCAACATGCACAGCCTCATCTAACTGGAATTAATCAGAAAGGAAACATAACATACCGTATTCACATCTGGACGCATTCAGAGTTTGAAAGTATGGTATTCACGACCCACTTTTACAGAGCCAAGATACATGATATCTATCTATACTTAAGGAATCCAACAGAGCCAAAAACAATACGTGTTCAAATCAGGCTTAAACAGAGGCAGATACACTGGTTACCTATCAAGGATTTCAACTGAATCCGAACAACAATATTCACGATAAAGCTTCTACAGAAGCCGATATACAAGATAAATACAAGTTAATGATTCCAACCGTGCCAACAATGGTCAATATTCAAAATCAGGCTTATACAAAATCTAAATACTGATTTCGTAACAAGGAATCCAACTGAGCCTCTACAACATTATTCGCTCAAGCTTACACAGAGTGGAAACATAATAAGTTTACCAATTGAGTCTGTACCAAAAATTCCTTACAAACGAAGGTATTCATTACAAAATAACAGAGGTCGTATTACTTGTTACTCCTTCAAGACTCTGACAAAATCAAATTACCAATATTCAAATATATATATAGCTTCAACAGTGGTCCATAATATACGAATCATTCAATGGACTCCACAGAGTCGTTTTGAATACAATAAATATATATATTGCATACTATCAACGGGTTGAATCCCATAACCTCAACGCAAGGGAAAAACAACTTCAACAAGGTCGCAATGAAATACTGTAACACAGTCAAGTTATCCGTTCACAAATAACTTTAAATATCATAGCGAAACCCAACAAGATTCTGTAACCACCATCTATAATAACCACGACAGAACTTACAAGGAAGTCGAGTTATACTGAACATTCAATCAAAAGTCCAACAGTATCTTTTCCGACAAGTATCGACAACAAGCATCAACGACAAGTATCAACTGAAGCCTGAACCCAACAAGGGAACAATACTTGGGTTCTCTCAGAGCGGGTCTAGTATCTTTCTTGCATGTATTTCACAAATTAAATCCGGAATGCAAAACACAACGAAATAGTGCAACAATTCGAAACACAATACACACCCATCAAGGGTTAAATTGAGAAATCGAACCAGCAAGAAGATACAGTAACAAAAACACACAAGCTACCATAAAAACCATCTAATTCCCAAAAATCATCTGAACAGAGTTGTTCTAATGAAATCATTTGAAAGAGAGCAAGATTTTTAAAGGTTAGGGCCTAACATGCCTGGTTATTTGCTTAAAATTTCGAAGCAGACCACTGAAAGAGCTCGAACCTTCTCCTCCTTTTCCAAGTTAGATCCACCAACAAAAATTTGCTATTTCCATGACTTATAAATTTTCCTTGCCAGAGAAAAGAGCTAGTTACGCTCATACTTGCCATGCAACACCAAGAAGACTGGTGCGAAGAACCAGTGATCAGACAGAGGGAAAACCGGAGCGCATGAAAAACCAAACAAACTACTAACTTTCCATTTTGCATGCCTTCCCGTGAAACCCGAGCTCGAAGACCGAGTTCATAAATGACATTTACTCCAAATTTCCCGCTAAATTTCCATTGCCACCGACCGCCATAGTTGGCGATGGATAAAACCAGTTCGAAGACCATTTCCAACTTTGGCGACCTGCCACGTCGGCTCTAGCTAGCCGTTTAAAAACTTCTACCAAATTACCTGTCCTTCATACTTATCCCTTTATTTAATGCCATAGAAACTGCCGCCCATGGTTCGCACCCTTCCATAGGTCCCCTTCTTCCTTGTTCAATAGTTAGGTTAGTAACTTAGGTTAGGATTTAGGATAACACTTAGTCTAACCTCTTAACACATAGATACTAACTTAGAACATTAGCTTATAGCCTAGGCCTAGGTTAGATTAACACTAATCTAACCCCTAGGTTATAGTTTAGTTTTAGGTTACTAACCTTAATAAATCCAGTTAGGTCTAACATTTCAAATGCTCAGAAAAAGAATCTACAACATACATTCACGAACAGGGTTCACTCCTGTACTGCCAATAGGCTAGTGAATTAAATGTAACTGAATTATTACCTGGTCCACGATCAAGACCTTCCTGATATTACGATATCGGGAACCAATTCATTTAACACGATCAGCCTGAGTTATACTCCGTACTAGCTTATTCAATGCATCCAGACCTTGCAACCTGCGTAAGGTCTATAATTTTAATTCATCACGAATAAACTTAAAGCATCACTTGGATCAATACCACTGATCCAAGGCTAGGTCTTATAGATGGATAACTCCATAATTCATTCCGAGATCAGATTAAACTCAGGTGTAAAATGAAAGAAATAAAAGAGTCCAATCATATTCTGACTCAGTCAAAGATCTGCAATCTCAAAGAAGATACAGTCCATATCAAGCATGACTTCTCAAAGGAACACATCCTTTTTACAAAAGAAATCACGTATCAACACTTGTATGCTCAGGAGGAAGTAACAACAGTTCATGATGTTGGGTGATCTTGTCGACCACCCTTACTCTCTTTTATTTGAGCTGTACTAGATACATGATCCTCTTTTCAAGGGAATTTTAAAAAGTTTCATCTTCGGTTGCCCGTGCCAAGCGCAGAGTAGGGAGTTCAGCGGAAATGGGAAGCTCGGCATCAGTGCCATATAACACTTGAAAAGGTGACATACTGAGAGATATCTTGGGAGTAATGCAATCTTCCCATAAAGCATCGTATAAGGACTTGTGCCACATTCGTTGGTTCTCATCCACTAGCTTTCGTATGATGGTCACCAAGTTTTTTGTTACTAGATTCTACCTGACCATTTCCCTAAGGGTAATAATCCGAGCGCGAGCTAAAGTTATTCCGTATTCATAGAAAAAACTAATAACTTCCCGTGAAGAAAAGTTAGAAGCATTATCAGTAATAATATTGTTTGGAACGCCAAACCTGACAATGATATTTTATTTGATAAAACTGCAAACAACCTCGGAAGTGGCATGTTTGACAGGTATGGCTTCCACCCACTTGGTGAAGTAATCTGTTGATGTTAGGACATAATTGTGTCTGGAACTTGATTGGGGATTGAGTGCACTGATAAAATCAATTCCCCACTGCTTGAATGGTTCGTCGATGATGACCGGTCTGAGGGGAAAAGTAGCTAACTTGGGCTTGCCGACGAACTTCTCGAAAGGCTCAAACTTTGCTACCCAGGTAGCTGTATCTTGGAAAATCTTCGGCCAATAGTACCTGGCCCGGATGATCTTGTGTGCTATCATAGAAGAGGATAAATGGCCTTAATAGGCTGAATTATGAAAACTTTTAAGTAACTTCACCTGCTGTGGCTTGTTGACACATCGCAAGAACACACCATCTATCCCACGTTTGTATAAACCGTCATCCCAAATGACATATTTGGCTACTCTGAGCTTTATAGCACGCTTCTCCTTTGTAGTTAGGTGAGCTGGGCATTCACCGTAGGTGAGGAAGAAAGCAATATCGGAATACCACTCATCGCTGGTTGCGACAAATAGGACCATAGGCAGTGAATAGGGTTTTTGCAACTGACTTTGTGCTTCATTGGTACAATCATATTTTTCTCTGGAAACTTCTGACCCTTGGTTTTCGGCCATAAGTTGACATAGGCCTTTACCTCTTACCAACTTGGTTGGTTTTATATCCAGATCTTACCAAATTGACTTGACTACTGTGTTAGGGACCAGCACCACTGTATGAGAATTTAAAATGTAATACCTGAAGTTTTTGACTGTTTTGACAACGGCGAAGGCATGCTTTTCCAACTGAGACATTTTTAATTCATGAGGCTTGAGGGGAGAGCTCATGAACACAATTGGGGATTCAACATTCTCAGAATTCTTTTGCATCAAGATGGCAGATACAGTATGTTTAGATGCATAGCTATACATGATAAAATCCTTGGAGAAATCAGGACACACCAGGACTGGCGCATGAGCGATGGAAGCTTTTATTTCATCAAACGATCTCTTCCCTTCTTCACTCCATCGAAAAGTTGGTGACCCTTTCATCATGTCTAATATATGATGAGTCTTTTCAGAAAAGTTGGGAACAAAGCGCCTGAGAAAGTTCACCTTTCTGAATAAAGAATGGACATCGATCTTGCTTGTAGGCAAAGTAAGGCTTTGAATAGCCTTAACTCTTTCAGTATCTATCTTCGTTCCTTCTTTTTTAACAACATGTCCTAGAAACTTTCCTTCTGTGACTCCAAAAACAGATTTTTTTGGGTTCAGGGAAATCCCATGCTCTCGGCATCTGGCCAATACTTGCTCCAGATGATCACAATGATCATTTCGTTGTTTAGAGAACATAGTTAAGTCATCCAGATAAACCATAATGACCTTCCCCATCATACCTTTGAATGCAAGGTCCATGGCCCGCTGAAAAGTGGCGTCAGCATTGGTCAGGCCAAAAGGCATCCTACTGTAAGCAAACGTGCCCTAGGGAGTAGTGAATGTTGTTTTAAATTGGTTTTCAGGTGAAACTTCAATCTGATTGTAGCCTGAAAAACCATCAAGCATGGACAACATTTCTGATCCAGTTACTACTTGTAGAACTTGATCCATTATAGGAAGTGGGTAGTTGTCCTTTAAGGAATCCTGATTCAGGTTTCGAAAATCTACGCATATGTGTATTTCACTATTTTTCTTACGCACTGGCACAATGTTTGCCACTCAAGTACTGTAATGGATAGGAAAAATGATTCTCACATCTAGTATTTTCTGAATTTCAGCCTGGATAGTACCTGAGATATTAGGGTTATAATGCCTCTACTTCTGGCAAAAGGGTTTGACGTCCTCTTTCAATGGAATGTCATGTTAGACATCCTTTGGCTTAAAAGAATTTAGATCAGCGTAGGACCATGCCAATACATCCATGTATTTCTTCAACAGTTTGACAAACCTCCACTTCTCTTCAGGTGTGCAACATTTTCTGATGTTCACAAACTACGGATGTTCTACCGATCCTAAATTAACCGGTTTGGTTTCTGGGGAGGAGCTAGTATCATCTCACCTTTTCTTTTTTACAAAACGATCATGCCTATCGAACAACCACTCTAAAGAAACTAGGCCCTTCGGAATTTTGTTTCCTTTGAGCTGACATATGCCGTCGTTCCCTTCGGATTCCCCGTTTTGACTGGTGACTGATTCACTGCACGTAGAAGTGGATCCTTCAAAGTGAAGTTCCTTAAAATTTTTTGCCTTTTCTAGAAAGGCAATGAGTTGATTGTCATTGTTGAATACTTGCCAATGCTGAGAATTGTCTAGGATGCTTGGGCAGAAAACCACCTCAATGGTGTATTTGTCTGTTTTCAAACCTGGGTGAGGGAGCATGAGGGATGCTGAAACAGCCAATAAATCGGCCATGTCATTTTGAGCTCTTGGAATGGATTCTATTGAAAAAGTGTCAAATTATTCGATGCCATCTCACACTGCATTGCGGTAATGCCTGAGCCTCTCATTATTTACTTGATATATCCTCTTAACTTGATTCATGACTAGCTCTGCATCACCTTGTACTTTCATATTTTTGATCCCTCTTTCCTTTGCGGCTTGCATGCCAAGTAGCAGAGATTCATACTCAACAGTATTATTTGTGTTGAAAAACTGTAACTTGAAAGAGAGAGGAATAATCTCCCCTTCGGGAGATATTAGCACGGTTCCGGTGCCACATCCACTAGTCACGCAACTACCATCAAACTGCAAAGTCCAGATCTTGTTAAGATCTTCTTTTTGGATGAGAACAACCATTTTGTCAGACTCGGTAGACAAGAAATAGTTCCCCATTCCTAATGATTCAAAAATAATTTAGGCTTTGGGGTCCTCAGAGTTAGTAACCAAGTACTTCTTTTGTGATTCTGGCTCCAGTGTTTGCATTACACCTTTGACGGGGATTCTAGCCTTAGACCAGTCCATATGAATCCCCCCACCAACTTCACTGCAAAAACTTCTTCCCAGCAAAATTCCATAGGCTGCTGGAATATCGGCAACAAGGACGGTCATCTTTAATCTTTTCTCTGGGAACACCACAAATGCAAACTATGCGTCTTTGATTTGACCAATCAAAATAACCTGCTTGGTTTCCAAGAAATAACATCTACCAAAAGGCTTGGTAAGGGTGAGGCCCAAAGCATGGGTGAATTTTGTCGACATGACGTTATCAGAAGCTCCAGAATCAATTATGCAATTATTTAATTTGTGGCCATTTATTAGGAGGGAGAGATAGAAAAGTTCTATCTTGCCTGATGCAAATGTTGAGGCAACATTTATGCAGGATGCAGGAGGAGTGGAGAGGATTCCTTTTAGGGAGATCTGGGGAGATATGACAGCTTGAATTTGAATATACTTGGTCAACCTTACAAGCTGTTTGGGGTTTGACTGAAGATATTCAGCTTCAGAAATTTGGATCTTAGTCTTCTTAGCATGATCTATGATGTCAAACGCGACTAAGGGTTGCGCTGGTGAAGGAATGAGTCCCTCACTTCGCGATGGTAATGTAGGATTACTGGTCTTTATGGAAATAGAAGAAGGCTGATTTGGAGGAGAGATGGGGGGAAAAGATTTCTTTGTAAAAGACTTAACAGGGGGTTGAGTAGAAAGAGGATTACCTCTTTTAGCAATGGTTGGAGGCATGTTTGACATGGCCTTCTCTTTTTGCACATGGGTAGTGACCTCTGCTTCTTTTCCTTGCGAGCGGGTAAAAACAACATATGATTGTCCACTTGCATACCCCTGTGTACCCTCTTCTTCATCAAACTCTTCCTCATCAAATTCCATATACTCGATAGTAGAGTCGCCAGTCAATTCACTGATGTCTTGATCATCTTCACCTTGAGACGAAGCTTCTTCGTAATTTTGTTCCTCTTCTTCGATTTCGACTAAAGTGTTGACCGGAGGAGCCTCAAGTGCCAACCGTGGAGCAGTTGCAGGTAAACGCGGCCTTTGTGAAACATTGTTGGGAACGAAATTCCTCCGTGGAATATCCCGGTATGAGGAACTGGGGGAAGCTTGAGCTAACTACTTCTTTAATGTAACTAAGTCATTCGCCATCTTTTGAAATTCCGGATCAGATGAAGTAGTGGGAGAAGGGCCCGAAGATTTAGGCTTGGATGATTCCCTTTTTAATTCGCCAGATATTAGAAAATTATCTTCAATTCGGATGGCAGTGGCCTGGGTGAGAATCAAGGTAGCTACTTGCTCTTGCAGGAGTAAGAAACTTACTTTTGAGCTCATAGCGTTCACGAAGAAACACTTCTGATTTTCTGGTGTTGGAAGCATGGCAACAGGGACACGGTTGATTAATGCATTGAACCTGGCGATAAAATCACGCATGGTATCATTGGCCTACTTTTTTAGGTGAGTGATCTGAGATAGCAATGTAGATGCATCTTCCGAAGGCTTGTACCTGTCTTCAAAAGCATCCTGCAAGGTGGCCCAACTGGTAATAGATCCGTCCGGTAAATGCTGAAACCATTCTGCTGTGGGCCCTTGTATAGTTTCTAGAAAAAGGTGAACCAACCCATCTTCATGGGTCACATCCAGGATACTGCATGACATGATGAATGCAGATATGTGTGAATCCATGCTTTGGTTTCCGCTCCCATCAAATTTGAGAAAATTCTTTTGGTTTCCATGTGGGAGCGCGTGAACAGGATACGGTAAAGCCAGGGGACCCATAGCATTTCCCCATGTTACCACCATCTAGATGGGTGGAAAAAGTGCGCGAGTTGGAAGTACAGTTCCGCTGAGCAGCAAGGCAATACAAAGGGATGTGGAGGCTCCTTGTGAAAACCGGTTCTTTCGTGGAGGTGAGGCACTTCTAGCTAACCGCTCAGCTGAACTTAGTGATGAAAAGCGTGCTAGTGTTATACTAAAGTTATGCCTTTGAAGCAGATTAAAATTGGGATCGATTTCTCCACGAGCTCTCCTGCTACGAGTAAATGGTTCACCTGCCAGCGTACCTTCCCGATATGTAATATTGGGGAGTAGATTTAAAAACTCTTTTTGGTTGTACTTACTGATTTTCTGATTTTTCTGACAAAAATCAGTAGCATGTACTTTTCTAAATATTTAATTTTATCCTTTTCTGAAAACCGATTGCGGTTTAATGATAAAGAAAAATGAGGATAAAATGATGGTGAAGCTTAGTAAGCTGATTTTCAGATCTAGAGTTGACTTTTCAAAGAGTTTGAAAATTTTGGTAAACTGTTAAAAACTCAGATCTACGGAAAAATACAGATTTTTATAAAAATTCAGTGAACTAAAGATCTTCAACTAGGCCAGATCTATGGATCTCAGAAGAAAATTTTCAATTTGGGTAACTTTTGCAAAAAATTTGGATATTGAACAAAAGTTAAAATTTGCAAACAGGTAGTGATTTTTCTGATTTTTACTGATTTTCTATCATACCACCATCATAGATCCGATAGATCTGTTCGTTCCCCAGTGGAGTCGCCAAAAACTGTTGGTTTGAAAATATGTCGCTTGGGTAGATTTATGGATAGATGAGCCAACAATGTGCACGACATAGCTCCTCTTTGAGTCAGCAAAGCAAAAATGGTTTATGGCTATTCTACCAGCAGGAATCTGTGCAAGTCTCACAATATTCTGCCTTCGGGGGTTTGGGATCTCATCCCGGTAGGGGTGTTTCCAACTACGAAAAGAAAGGAATGAAAGAGAGGATGAAGAAAGATAAGGTCCGAAGGGAGAAAAGAAATGAATTCCAAAGCAGAAAGGTCAGAGGGTTTATGTTTTGGGATTGGTAGTAAACAAAGCCAAACCTACTTGCATAAACGAATAAAGTAATACTGATGAATAAATGACAAAAAAGTAGAGATATATTCAACATAATAAACGCATAGATCTGACATAAGAAAGATCAGATGCCCATAACACATATTCAGCACAAAGTCTTAATATTTGCATTAATATCTTCTTCTGTTAAAAAAAGTACAAAGCCTTTTCTTCTCACTTCTATTTTTCATCTAAAAATATATCCACCCTTGAATACAACAAGTATTCAAGTATATATAGAAGAGAGAAGAAAAAAGAAGACAAAAGCAACCAACCACTAATTACAAAAATATCTTACAATAGATTCAAAGTCATTTGTTGACTTTTGACAACTTTATGGATGACATCATCCCATGGTGCAACATGGATGATGTCATCGTTTTTGTGCCAACACACTTTAGATATTTACAAGGAGAAAATAGGAAGAAGAAACTATTCGTCATCGTCCCGTGGCTGAAAGGGGGTATCCTGATATTGCAGCTCGGGCGACGAGATGTGAACTGGGCACGGTATTCCATGAACTTGCTGATCATCATTGATCTTTGAAGTTGATCCTTGTGTCGATCGCTGATAGCTTCGCAGGTCTCCCACTCGTCTGTGAGCTTTTCTAGGAGTTTTGAATAATCATTCTCTACCTCTATCAGGTACCCAATGAAGTCGCAACAAGTCAACATGTTATTGATGGATTTGGCGTCGAACATGACCTCTAGCCCCAGCCCCTATGAAATGATCTCCTTGAAGATCTGAATAGTTTCCTCAACCTTTCTTAAGGCGAAAGAAGAAGTGAGAAATCCTGGAGACATTCTTAGACAATTTGTTCCATTTGATGCATTGCATCCAGGGCTTCCTCCTTTCACCTTGTCGATCTTCTCTATGATGAACTCCAGCTGATCCACCCGATAATCCAGAGTAGAAAGGATTTTATTGAGGGATCTGGGGTGTCCAAAGACGCTGAACTTGACCAGATCTTCGACTGAACAGTCAACATTTTTTGAAAGGTCTCGTGTTGCATCCTAGCATGATCCAGCTCTTCGGAGATGGGTCCTGCTATCGCCTGGAGTTCTCTGTTAGTCTGATTTATGTTCTGATATAACCCGGTGAACTTTGCGATCACTCCCTCACTTTCTTTGAGGATTTGGCTCCTCCAGGTGGAAACTACCATGCCCTGCTCACCGATTTTGGCATATTCATTGATTTTATCCTGACTCAAAGGCTCAGGAGTTTCGGCGGTAGTTGTAGGAGGTGCACTGCCCATTTTCTGTAAAGCACGTGGAGAAGATATTTATTTTTTCTCCTTTAGCATCGTTTTCTCTTCCTTTGCTTCCTGGAGATTTTTGCAAATGGCGTCAACTACAAATAGGGCCTCTCTTTGTAGGATTTCTGAAGATGTCCCCATTGTGACTTGAGTCACTGTATAATCTGTTGAAGACAGATCCTTTTTTATCCTTCAAAGGATTGGGGTATGTGATCTCCATTACCCTCTCCCCTGAAGCACTCTGAGAGAAGCGGGTTATAGGCTTTTGCTTCTTGGCCCCCTTTGATGGGATAACGGAAAGTCCATCGGTACGATGGGAACTTTCCTCTTTTCTATTGACTCAGGTGCTGGGAGATCCAGGCTGGACTTATGGGAGAAGGACCAGAAATAGAGAAAGGGAGCAGCTGTAGTAGTAGAAGGAAAAACGTGGAGACACTTGGAGGTGGCATTAAGAGGGAAGCCAAGGAAGTGCTCATGGGAGGAAGGGATACTGTAGGGGAGGTAGACATAGGAATGGAAGGTAGCTGAGAGATGAAGGAAGAAATGGTGGGAGACAACTCTGCGAGAGAAGAGAAGATGGATGATGAAAAGGGGGAACAATAGAAGATGGGGGAGAGGACACGACCAAAGGAATGGTCACTTGGGTCACTTGAGGAGGGGAAGGAGGAGAAGGATAACGGATAGAAGGGACCTCAATAGTTTATAGTGTGGCACATCCTGAGTGGATGTGCCTATGAGAACATCTTCCACCGTTGCTTCTTCTTCTAAGCTTTCCAAGATTACAACCCGTTTTTGTGAAGCGGAAGGAGGAATTTCAGGAGCTTCCTCTTGGGTGGAGCTGGATTCACCCTCTTTGCCTTTCCCCTTGCCCTTTGGTAGCTTTTTTTGCCAAGTAGGTGCATTTCCCAACAGAGATGTGATGAAATCAACTCCGAGGTAGATGAGACCATTCATTCGGCACCAATGCTCTGTTCTTTGCAGAGTTTCCTTGACCCTTTCCTCTATTATTTGAGGAGCTTTTGGTTCTGTCAATCACGGCGAAAGGCCAATCATCTCCCCACCCGTGTCAAGGATACACTTGATCAACTTCTTGCTCAGTATTTGGTAGCCTTTTGGGATGATGGCCACCCTGTACTGGATGATTTCTGCTAAGGCCAAATGGGAATGATCCTTCCTCCTGAGCTCGACCTCATGATATATGTCGATATAAATGTCTTCGATTTAAGGGATGTGGATCAGATCGAGTTTAGCCCTGGGGAGACAATATCTTGGATCGAAATTGGGCCTTGCTGGGAAGTTATGTTTCAGATTCAGCAGCTCCAGTTCTGCAAACATGTCTTTCACCTTGTGGTGAGAGAGACAGTATACCTACCCACTGTGAGGGGAAAGGAGTTCCACCCTTCTTTCTCTTTAGACACTTTTCATGGTAGGTGATAAGCTATCTCGACAGCTCTAGCAGGATCAACTTTGGGACCGCATATCTTGGCAGTTTGGTTGGTTCCCCCAAGAAGTTAGCTGCCCTTAGATAGGTGAAGGTGGGGAATTGAGTGAACAGGCCCCCCCCCATTTCTCTGTAGCTGCGACGATACTCTTGGTCATAACGACCATGAGTCATATTTGGCCTCAAAAGGTAGATGATGCCGTAGAAGAAGGCATCATTGATCTTTGTGAACTGGGGATGCTATTTTCCAGCTTCAGCTCTGGGATAGTATTCATATATATTTTAACCTGGGGCCAAACCCCGCATCCGCATCAAGCTGGATAGTCCCTTTCTGAAGCTGCAACATAGACACAGACACGTAGGAGTTCATATAGAACTCTCCCATTGTGTTAAGTTGTTGGAGCTGCTCAGAGATTGTGCTGCTTATGATTCCGCCCACTCAAAGCGTTGATCGGGGCACATTTTTGTTCATTGTCATTTCTAAGTATCGCAGCATCCACTTGTGAAAGTAATGGGCATCAGGAAGCCAAATACTCTGCTCAGGAACGTGATTGTGTTGCTGAGTTCCTCTGAAAATCCACTGCGATGAATGACTTGTGGCCACCGAGTCACCACCTTTTTGTTCTTCAAATATACCTCGTTCATCAGCTGCATGCACTGATCATCATTTTTGTCCTAGGGCTTGATGCAATATTCCCGGCTTACGGCCACAAAGTGCCGGTGGTGAGGGATGCTGAGCATTATTTCAAAGTGGCGGGAAGTGAGGTTGATTATAACCTCGCCCCTCTCATTATGGACACATCTTGTGTCTTTGTTGTAGCATCGGGCAACAACCATCATGAATTCATTGTTTCACGGCACTAACTGGGATTCCCACCAGCAAAGTGCAGGCACTACCCTATCAATTTGTCCATCATGGACTTCTTGTGACCCTCTAGGTTCTGGCCCAGAAATCTTCCATATCAATATGACCAAGTTCTGAGTCTCTGATGTCTAGGTCACACTCTGCTTGGGACTCGGGCATCCTGACCCTCTGATATTTGTACTTCATTTCTTCTTCTGTGAGCTTGGCTTTACCCTTGGATTTGGTAGGTCTCTTGCTTGATGTTGACATATGTAACTCTGAACTCAGTTGCTGATCTGCAAGAAGAAGAAGTGAAACCCAATGCAAGAAGGTCATATTAGTCATTTGATCTTCCATTAAAGCGTCAACAGAAGAGAAAGAGTTAGTGATTTTAAGGCCTCAGGGTGTAGGGCGCATGAATACTGCAGGTTACAGGGTTAAAAACAAGGCGCATAGGAAAGGGCTGCTGCACAAGGGATAAATAACAAGGTGCCAATAGAAAGGGCTGCTACAAGGGATAAATCAACACCAAAGGGTTGCATGGCGCATGGATACTGCAGTTACATTTTTTGTTTTTGTAAGCACAAAGTGCGCCTGTGCCATATGTATATATTTTTATAAAGGGCGCACTGATATATTTTCATGTTACAGGGTGCAGGACGCACCAAAGGGGCGATTTTAATGCGTGTAACATCATTTTTTTCATGCGCCACAGGAGAACTTGGCGTGACGCATGGAAGGTCCACATAAACATGATTTTGTTGTAACATAGATGCGCCTGCACCGTTTTAAATTTTTGCACTTGGCCCAGGTTTAGTTGGTGTTGCACAGAAGCAGGGTGCGCCAAAGGGCGCAGGTTTAAGCTGATGCAAAAATAAGTTTTGGTGTGCCAAAAGGGGCAAAAGGAAAGCGTTTGCAACAATGAAGGAAGTGCACCATGAGGGCGCGGCTGTTCTTAGTGTAACAGGCACGGGAAAGTGCGCCATTGGTGTGACTGTCTATCATGTTGCAGGGAGTGACAGATGTGCCAAAGAGAAAAAAACAGTGTTTCCCTTTCAAGCCATGATTCTTTCTCTGAGGGGTTTCATATGTGGTTAAGCTCCTTTTGCAGGGTTCATTGGGTTATGAAAGAAGCTTGATCAAAGAGTTTCAAGCAAACTTTTTAGGACAGAGTCCCCTTTACCAGCAGATCTAGAAAGAGGGGGGGGAAATGCATGGGTGCAAGGAAAAATAGCAAGGGGGTGGGGAGTTCATGTTTTTGATAGCTTGATTAATTCAAACCCCACACCAACAAGGCAGCCAAAACCAAAACACAAACACACAAAAGAAGTGGGACCTCTTACCAGGATATATATAAAGGAGAAATGTACAAACGGGTCCACAAAGATTTCCGAAAACGACGGGCAGGTGCGCTAACAGGTACAGAGGCGAGAGAAAAATCACGTGATTGTGTCGGATGACAATGATAGTACAGACGCGCCTATATATAGGTGAAGGTGTAATAAATGCACCACCACTTTTTCAAGTGGCGCATGAAAAGCATTGTCGACACTAGAAAGCATGCGCCCTTTGGCGCACCGAAACACTTGCCAACATGAAGTTATATGCGCCCTTGGTGCACCGAAAGTGATTTTGACACAAGAAAATGTATGCCCTTGGTGCACCAAAAAGTGGCACAACAATGTATTGTTGACATGAAGGTGCATGCACCTTGTCACATTCAAGGAAGACTCAACATAGTGAGGCGCATCAAAATGCCTGTTTGACACTTCAAACCATGTGCCAAAGGATTTAAAGGGGGTGCATCAAAACTTGATGTTGCATAGTCATTATGTGCGCCTGACCAAAAAAGACCAAAAATGTCTAAGTTGGGGAAAACTAGATTTCTCGGGGAGGGATTTTGCAACGTTCCAAACGCAAGGGGCCCTTGATGAGGGACCAGAACAAAATTTTGGTAGGGTTATCCATAAAATTACCCTTTCCAATTTTACGGGATAACAGGGATATAACCCTCAATAATCCCAATCCCCAGCTAATCAAAATTTAAAAATCTTCAACAAAAACCATTTCCAAACCATTCATCTAACAGTAACAAAACTAAGAAACCTCAACCGAGGAGTGTGCATGAGATCCATGCGGTTTTCAACTCCCGACCAAGGGCTTCCATCAAGGAAATTCTGAATCGAGCCTCTTCACCAATGCAGGGGTCCTCACCCTCTTCTCCTTCATCAGGACAAGAGGACAAACCCACTATTCCTTTACCCATAAAGGAATCAACTGCCTAGAGTTCTCTTCTCACAGAAGAGCCTTCTACAACACCACATCCCTGCAAAGACTGTGAGTGGATGTTTATCCAACCTATCTATTTTCCCAAAACATCTCCTTCCACCACTCTTGCTGTAAAAGAGGAAGGATCGCCACTTTTTCTATCATCCTTAGAGGAGAAACCACTCGAGCGTACATCACCAAACTCCTTAACCATGACAGATCCTCTAGAACATGCCCTCCTCCCTATCAGTTCTTCATCGCCTAAATCTTTCCAGCGACTGGTTGACCTCTTAACACCCATTGATAGAGCACCTCATTCACCCCCTGTATCACACTCATAGTGGACCGGAATCACAGCCCACTTCTCTTCCATACCAAAATTCCTGTCCACATGTGAAGATTGTCATCCCCTAGAAGATAGATGAGTCTTATGGGAACATTTGATTACACCATGCTCTACTCAAATGCAAATGACTAATGCAGACACCTCTACCATATGCCTGAAGTTTTTACAAAAACTTAAAATTCCTATTTCCTCACCTTCACCCCCCTCATCTCTACCAAATACCTCATCCACCTCTATTAACCTAACCAAACCTTCCCCTATGCTTGGGACTTCACCAATACCCAGCCTGACACACCCACCTAAATGGTTAGATTTTTCCAAAAATAAAGTCGCTAATCCACCTAGGAGAAAGACCCAATCTCCTCGAGTCCAATCTATGCCTCCACCACAACAAAACCCTCGCCCCTGATCACACCGGTATAGTAGAAATGGTTTCAACCCTTGCCGTCACACCTACCTTCTATATTAGGGCCTCACCCCTCCACCTTGCCTCAATACACAATGCCTCCCACATCTTCTTTAACACGACCTGCACCTTCTGCACCCATATAGAAATCCACGAGCATCTCAACACCGTCACCCCAAGTATCTTACCTACCTACCAACCCTAAGAAAACTCAATCATTGAAGGACTTGTTTGTTGTTACTCCTCTTTTCCCATGGTTGTTTCCTACCACCACGTCATCTATGACCTCATCATCTAACTAGCTAAACATGACTTATGCATAGAAGAAGCCACGCCTAGTTAAACCCAATCATCAAAATCCCTTTCCTAAACCACCACCCATACGAACCACTTATATGAACCACTCATACCCAAAAATTACCAAAAAAATCAATAATCTCACTCACTCAATCAATAGCCTCATCTTTATCTAGATAAGACCCACTCAAAGGATCTTACGCCAAGATCCTTGATATGTTGGTAGGGGATGCGACCATTTCCCTACCCCCACTCAGACCCTATGATCCATCTAAATCTCAACCAATAGGTTATGATGAATCTAAAATTTTTGCCTACCACCGCACACCAAGCCATAATGTAGAAGGATGTAAAGATTTGAAAGCCATCTTTCGCCAGTTTCCTATCCCGGATAGAAAATATAAGAAAGACAACTTACAGAGGGAAAAGCCCTTAGCTTTGATCCCTTCTCCTATACCACCTATCCACGCCTCGCCAAAATATATCATCATTGCAACCCCACCTCTTGAAAATAATGATTTATCCTTGCCATCTTCCTCATCTCGTATTCACGAGATCAACATGATTAGCATTGCTACTCGATGTCAGAAAAACAATGGAAAAGCTAAAGAGAGAACACCTGCGGCCTCTCTTTCTCCTTCTACCATCCCTATCGCACCACCACCTAAAGTGGTTATTCTTGGACCTGCCTATCCAGTCTCTGATGGAGCTACCCATCACAGCATGATCAAACAACTTCACCAATATCCTGTAAAAATGACACTCTATGATCTCATTCAAACATCTGAATCTCATCGGCAAGCTCTAATTGAGATCCTCCAAGTGATATAGGTTCTACCTAATGAAACCCTTCTTGTTGTCTCAATCTTAACACCCAACCACATCACTTCTCTCACAAAAAAACCTACCTCCACAACCACCTCTGTCCCTGTACAACAAGCCGCTACTGTCAGTTTTTCCAAAGAAGAAATTGTTATCTTTGGTGTAGAAGATCCTAAACCCACTCTTTTCATCTCAGCTTACATTCAGGACATCAGGGTACATTGTGTTATGATCAACGGGGGAACTAGCCTAAACATCATCTCTTCCAAAGCCTTCCAACAGATGAATATCCCTCCTAGTTGCATGTGTGCCAACCCCATCATGTTACGTTCATTCAATGATGCAATTACTTCTACACTAGGCACCGTGATCCTTAACATTCATGTAGAGCCATGTACCCTGCCCGAACTCTTCTATGTCCTTAAGGGAGAGTTCCAATACAACATATTGTTAGGCCGCCCTTGGATCTAGGTTATGGGATGCATTCCCTCCACCTTACATAGATGCATAAAATTTGAGTATGAGGGAAAGTCATACACCATCACAACTAATGCTTCCCCCTTCAAAACCTATGATATGTTATACCACCCTAATGATGTGCTTTTACTAGTCAAGGCACCCATTGATCTGACCCAACCATCTACTTCAACCATGCCTCAACCATTCACCTTAGCCGCACCCACACCATCGACCAATGAAAACCACCAATGTGAATACCTCTTCCTTCCCCGTGGACAACATCCCAACGTTAGATCCCTTGGTAGGTGTTTTTCAACGTCTTACACTGGGGGAGTACCACCTATACAATGTTAACACCTTCCATACCCCACAAGAGTATGGACAGTTACATGTGCATCCTACCTATGACCATCGTGTGCGGGAGGTGATCTCCTACGGACCACCTAATTACCGCACCAACCTAACATATGGGGGTGTCAACACATCCTCTGTCACCCCTAAATCTCCCCTTAGTGTGGTTCCCTTCCAATCTGATTTTCAACCAAATGGGTGGAGGTTGTTCCACTCATTTCAACCAAAAAAATAAAATCGTTGACTTCATCAATCATCACATTATCTATCATTTTGGTGTTCCTTATCACCTGATAACCGATAATGGAAAATATTTTAAAAATAAGCTATTATGAGCCCTTTGTGACAACTTTGGTGTCAAACTTGGTTTCTCATCACCCTACTATCCACAAGCAAATGGTCAAGCTGAATCTTTTAACAAAACCTTAACCAAAATTCTCATGAAAGTCGTTAACGATTCTGGGAAAAACTAGCATGATCACATCCCCTTTTCCCTTTATTCTTATTGTACCAACATTCATACTTCCACTAATGTCACTGCATTCTCTTTGGTGTATGGTACCGAGGCTGTATTTCCTCTCGAAATACAAATCCCTTCCCTCAGAATATCTCTCCAGGATATTCTCACCAATGATGACTTCCGCCAAGAGCGGTTAGCCCAATTGGAGCTTCTTGATGAGCGTCATCTTACAGCTCTTGACCACCTTCAAATTTATCAAAAGTGCATCAAGCATGCTTATGATAAGCGAATTCATGAGCATACCTTTAAGATTAGTGATCTTGTCCTCAAAGAGAATCAACATGTAACCAAACTAGAAAAGAGAAAACGTGGAAAATTTTCTCCTAATTGGATTGGGACTTACATTATCACTCACACTTACAGATCAGGTACTTATCATTTAGCTTTGCTTAATGGTAAACCTGAGCCTGAACCCCTTAATGTCTTACATCTCTGACCATTCTACTGTTGAATTTAGTGTTACATCACTTCTTATCTACCTTGCGCTTGTCCCTTCAGCTCATTTACCACCTCATACACCTTGTTTCATGCATCTCAAAGTAGAATCAAACTCATGTGGTTTGATCATCACCTTCTCTTAAAGATTCCTTCCCCTTTTTAGTCTAGTCCATGACTTAAAAGTATCAAAATAACAAGTTCTCAATTATACAATTCTGGGATATTCTTGAGTCAAACTTCCTGCAAAACTAGATGCTTCATGCCAAACGGACATCTAGACCTCTAAGCTATAAACTAGACTGCTCCCTTGAAGGATAGTTATGTGTAAAGCCGCATCTGCTACTATAAGTAGACTGCTCCCTTGAAGGATAGCTATACAAAGTCATCCTCTATCAGAAACTTCTCACATTGATCAGCTTCATGAAGACCTCAAGAACAACAAAATGCATATCGCATATAGACTTCCCACATGGATCAATCTATATCTAGAAAAATATTAGCCGTATTCAAAAGTACTTTTGAGTCAAGGACTTGTCTATTTAGGTTTGGTTCTCTTTCGTTAGAATAATTATAACAAGTTCTCTAGGCCCCAGCTATACCATCCACCTCACCTCACCATTCTTCAAAACAACAAAACTCAAGGTATGTGACGTATATCCGATATATTATGATTATACAACTCTTTTCACCTATCGACTTCTCACCTATGCAAGGTACCTAGGGATTCAAGCTCATCCTACAATAATACGTGGTTTGTTTAGCTCTTTCGAACTATGAGACACTTTTGCCTCTTTTACCAAAATCTAGGATTATGTGTTGACCTTCATCAGGACATGGTTTCCTATGCTTGGGTAAGCTAACCCTCACTTCACCTATACCCACACCAACACCAACAAAATTACCCTACCAACATCAAACTTTTACCATTCAAAAAATTGCCTAACCACAACCAAATTGCCTGAATTCACCTCTCCCTGGTCCTAAGGGAGAACTACATCAGTCTGAGGCCCCTAATTTCTTTGTGCAATGGGCTATGTAGAAAGCACTTAGGAGACATGGGGTCTCCCAAGGTTAGCTCGACCATCCCCTACCATAACCTATCATGTGTTGTGTTTTCCGTAAAAATATAAATATTTTCACGTATTTATATTGACAACACTAACCAATCGGCCCAACCTAAGGCCGAAACAAACCAATCGGCCCAACCCAAGGCTGCAACCAATCAATTGGCTCAACCCAAGGCTGTAACCAACCAATTGGCCTGACCCAAGGCCGTAACTAACCAATCGGCTTGACCCACAGCCGTACCCAACCAATCGGCCTGACCCACGGCCACACCCAACCAATCGGCCTGACCCAAGACCACACCAATTAAGTACCTTGACCTAGGCCCATAAATTAAAATTCTATCCATCCATCATGTAGCTATTTATTCAATCCAGCTCACCTGTTCATGTTTTAGCATGACTAGGATACTTGAATTGATTAGTCGACCAGCTTTTCCTAGATCAAGACCGTGACGTTTATCTCAACCAAACCATCCATTTGGTACTGCCAAACATGCCTAAACATTCTAGTACCTTACCCGTTATATCCCTTGGAGCCTACTTCCTATGCTTTGGATACCAGGATTATATCAACCTTGTTTGGATAAGCTATCAACCTTTGCCTATGAATTACTTGTTTGCTCTTCAAATTGTGTACCCTGGTCACACTACTGCATTTCAATGTGCGTCTGCTTCCTTGAACTTACCTCACCATCTTACTATCATCTCATCATCATTGACCCTTTATCAACCCTATCCTTGATTTCAAGTCACCTCAATCTATGATAGATTTGAGGGGGATTACCTATACCCTTAACTGGGGTAACCACTTCTTATTATTGTCAGTGCAGCTTTACAAGACAAGCTACACGACAACAAGGGGCAAATGTAGACACCAAATTTGGGTCTTACGACGCCCTGTGCCCCGCATCTCGTCTCGTAACCTAACCCTACCTCACCACCTAAACCTTACAAAATTATTTATTAATTACCTTATAATTAATAAATCCACATCTCCAACCCTGCCACCTCACCTCGCCACCTCACCATGACCTAGCCCTAACCCTAAACTAACCTAATTAAGACCTATAACTTGGTCTAGACCCACACCCATGACTCATCACCCCTCACTCGCACCAAAATGAACCTAATAATGACTTGACCAAGCCCACAACTGACCCCTTAGGAGAAAAGGAGGGAAAGTTGGCTATTTTACTAAAAATAGCCAACTTTGACCTAACCGACATCGGTCCCTACGCGACCGGCATCGGTTAGGTAACTGCCATCGGTTCCCTGTAAATGACCTCCCCCAACCAAAAAATAAAGGGATCGGGAATTCATTTTGCAAGAGAGGGACAATTGAGAGAGAGAAGAGGTTGCAGAGAGGAGTATTGAGCCCAAGACTGTAACTAAGCAACTAGATCATGGTCACACTCATCCAAACATTGGGAGAGGAGGATAGCTTCATCAGCTCACTTCCAATTACCGGATCATCCCAACTGAGCCTTGCCTTCGCCACTGCATTCCTTGGACCTACATCTGCATCAGAAACTAGTAAGTAGTCTCTTTTATTACCTTGTATGCTTCTAGACACTACTTTGTGAACTTTTGATTCATAGTGATTATAAGCTCACTCCTGGATCTACCACCCGACAGCACCCTCCACCTAACCTTCATTCATCCATCTCTATATTTCCCCAAAGACAACTTTTTCACTCTCTGAGTCTTCTCTATCACCCTACTACTCCCCTCAACCATCTACCAACCTTCTAAACCCCATAACCACCTTACAACCAACCTCCATTTAAAAGCCCCTAAATCACTACCCCTACCGATATCGGTTATCCCCTACCGGTACTAGTTTTATAACCGCGGTCGGTTATCCAGTAACCGGCATCGGTCACTATGACTTATACCAAAAACCAACCTTTCACCTGTTTATCTCCAAACAATCTCATATCTAGCCTTGTCTATTCCTGTAACTTGACTTGAATGTATCAATAACCAGTGACCAAACAAATAGCATGACATTTTATTATTGGTAGTTTAGTCTCTATTGCTTTTAGTAACGAGGTACCTAAATCGTGATTTCGCAATAGCTTCTTTATTATCATTTGCATTAATTTGTATTAAAAGGGAACTGACCACCTTCGAAAGGAATTCTAATATTTCTTGGGCCCAAGATAGTTCCCTCACTTATTGTTTAACAAAATTCTGGTGGTCTTGCATTCTTATTTACAGGTAGTCCTTCCCAGACAAAAAGGAGCTCTTCACAATCATTCTGATCTCTCTACGGTATGCGCACACCTTCCCAACACTCAACAGGTATTCCTCCTAGCCCTAACCCTTATCTTGTTTCTCAAGAGAATGAAAAGATAGAAATAACTCTATTCTGGAACGAAAAATTCTATGCAAAACATTTTAGCATGAAAGATAGGACCCTTCTCGGGTTTCTTTATTTCTTGCTTGTCTTTCATATAGGGAGCACACTTGCTGTTTCTGAGAAGGTGTAGGGACAGATCTAAATATTCACAAAATATTTTGTCATTTTGGCAAAAGAACTTGTCTTTCTTTCACATCTTTAAATTAGTGAAAGTCATCTGGTGGGCTTAACATCTCTTCTCTTTCTTTACTTCAACGAATATCATTTTCGATTTGGGTTTAAAACACGTGCATCACATTCTTGCTTGTTGTTTTTATTCTAGTGAACGTAGATTAAGTAGGTCTTCACAGGGTTTTACACGTGGGGGTGATATCCACGGTATTAAAAAGAAATTAATCTTACTCTCACTACACAACACATGTCCAAATCACATCATAATCTACACAAACATCTCAAACATCAAACCCTTTCTGGTTTGGTATTCCTCCGCCTGATTGAGGTAATGCCTTACAAACCAAAACAATGGTGACATCTCCCTTAGGACTTTTGTTTAGGATTGACATCATCTTGCGTCTAAGGTATAGGTGTCTGAAGAAATTAAGAACTAATCCTAGGGAATGGGTTAGTCTCTTGATTTGGTATTGTGTGGTCTTAGGTCTTTGCATCTTTTGTTTTTATTTCAGTTCTGATTTCTCTTTTATACCCTATTTCAGTGATCTACTTCATTAGTTTGGTGGGTGTACTTAGCTTTGTTACCCCTTGGGTAAAGGTGACAGCCTCTTACATGATCTCTCTTTTCCTTCACAGTGGACTGAGGACTGGTTACCTCATAGGGGAAACCGAGTATTGGTTACACTGACCAATGGCCAGGTACTGTCTGACCGACATTGATTACCAGACTGATATAGGTTAGTGTGTTTGTTCAGGGTGACAAAGTAATGGCAACCTACCAATTCCAACATTTTTTTATTCATGTTCCTAGATTGTGCTAATTTCTTGTTGTGTCCTCTTGTCCATGGTTGTTATCACCCGGTATAACAAGCTAGGGCATACATGGTTTCACATGCTTGTTGCTCCATGTCTTTGCTTGAGTACCAGATTTTTTACAGGTTATTGGATGAATCCTACGGACATGAAAGGGGGTGAAGGGTCCCACAATCCCTGTAGGAGATCCAGACTTTGTACAACTTTTTGGATGCTAATCCTAGCGTCGTACATTATACTATTTGTCTCATACCCTTGACCGATACACCCGATGTGTTAGCTCCTTTTGGTATGCCTATTAGTAGGTAGCTGAGTAACTTAGCCATCGAACCCTAAAAGTAGTGATGGCACCTAGACAAGTGGAGATGATAGGCGTCTGGGTATTTGGGCTTCAGTAGGTTTGGGATACCATCTTCATGGAGGTGGGGATGATTAGCCCCGTCTGCCCAGATAGTGGCTTCGGTGGTTACCGATACTGCACCAATTGGTAGATCCTGGAATTAATCTAGGGCCCCACATATCATTTACCATCAAACTGCCCCTACCTAGGAATCTCTCCTGCAGCATTTCCTGATATCAACATAACTCACTCTGATTCCAACTATCCACATGAACTTTCCCTCTGGAAGAAGAGGCTCCGCCCACCTTTTCACAGAAATTTCTGTACACTCATTCTGGTGAGCCTCAAATTTATATAGGACACCCTTATTCAGCTGCCCCAACACATATCATCATAGGTTACCTGAAGGATCAGGGGACATTCAACCCCACAAGTTGTGATAGTAGTGGCTCTTAGCCCAATCCTCCAGAGGTAGAGGAGAGTTTACGCCAAATGAGGTAGACATTCCATCATCAGGTGACCCAACCAATGATTTAATCAAATAGATGATAGGAACAAGATGCAAAATCTTGAGGCCTTTAGAAGTTTGAGGAAGCCATAATGACCCTGACATATAGAAAGTCCATTTCCTTGAGTAAAGGGGCATGATCAAACATCCTTTTGGCCACCTTCATACATATCCTCCTCACTGGGAATGTACTAAAATTTACTTTCAATAGTGAAGTAAGGAGGACCCTCAGGAACACTTGCGCATCGATTTGGAACATGCCTGCTGAATCTGAATCTTGCTATCACTGATGTTGATGTCTTACTATTGCGTACCTTCCCCATGGTCCTTATCAGGGGACCTGCCTTGAAGTGGTATAGTGATTTAGCCTAGTACTCAATCGGGTTCTCCTGAAATGAGGTCTCCATTGTCTTAGATCACTTCTTGATCAATATTGCCAAGAAAGTATCCAGTTACCGACCTCTATGTCCTTTCCGAAAATTTGAAGATGAGTCTAGTCACATATTTCGTTAGATGATGGCGGGGCCTCATCAACCAACTTACTTGAAACCTGTATCAGGCCAAGCTTATCAGGAAATGTAATGGATCTTCGAGCTTTAAAACATTTTTCCAAGACTCAAAATTCAAAATTTCCACACCTTTGAAGTGTACTTTACTATGGCTTGAAAACTAGAGATTCGAAAGCCTTAGAGGAGGAGAAGATTGAAGGTTGGTTGCAACAAAAACTTGAATTTACGAAGGTGGACTCCACCTTGAGGACTAAACCCAGATCACCACCAACTTTCAATAGTTATTTTGGGGTCTTCAAAATGAAAAGGAGCCATGACACGAATGTGGTGTTCTTGTCAAATTCAAGCTTCTTTTCTTTAATACCCAGCCAAAAATCCACCTATAAGTATAAACCCGAGCCCATCAAAGTACACTCCCTTGGGAGAAACTTATGATGTGATCTTGGACAAATTGCTTAAAGTCAATAGATCTCACCTTGCCTCACGTTGTCAAACCTCACTCTGGGTTTGATTCCACTCGCACTATACCTTCTTGGTAAAAGAAAATGACTTCTGTAACTTCCATATTGTGAAGGGACATAGAGACAAAAACTGCAAGATGTTGAAAAACATAGTGCAGGAAATGGTTGATCTAGGGGATAAACCCTGGGATAATCCTTGATTAATCAAAATTAAAAAATCTTCAAGGTAAACCATTTCCAAACCATTCATCTAACAGTAACACAAACCAAGAAACCTCAGCCAAGGAGAAGAGTGGTGCATGAGATCCATACCATTTTCAACTCCCAACCAAGGGCTTTTATCGAGTTGAAATTATTGAATTTAGGCATCTTCACCAACGCAAGGGTCCTCGCCCCCTTCTCCTTCATCATGGACAATAGGACAGCCCCATTATTATTTTACCCATAAAGGAATTCATGAGACTGCCAATCAAACGAGTTCTCTTCTCACAGGAACCTTCTTACACCACATCCCTACAAGACTTGTGCGGATGTTATCCAACCTATCTATTTCCCAAACATCTTCTTCCACCACTCTTGAATGCAAAAGAGGAAGGATCACCACTTTTTCTATGGTCCTTAGAGAGAAACCCTACAAGCCTACATCACCATAACTCCATAACCTAGTGATGGATCCTCTAGAACATGCCCTCCTCCCTATCAATTAGGTCATCAACTAAATCTTTCCAGTGACCGGTTAACCTCTTAACACCCATTGATACAGCACCTCAACCCCCTGTATGTAGTGCCCACTTGATGATGTAACACCCTGAACTGTTGTTACTTCCTCCTAAGCATACAAGTGTTGATATGTGATTTCTTTTGTAACAAAAAAAGGATGTGTTCCTTTGATTGAGAAGTCATGCTTGATATGTACTGTATCTTCTTTGCAGATTGCAGATCTTTGACTGAGTCAGAATATGATTAGACTCTTTTATTTATTTCATTTTACATCTGAGTTTAATCTGATCTCGGAATGAATTATGAAGTTATTCATCTATAAGACCTAGCCTTGGATCAGTGGTATTGATCCAAGTGGTGCTTTAAGTTTTTCGTGATGAATTAAAAATTATAAACCTTTCACAGGTTGCAAGGTCTGAATTCGTTGAATAAAGCCAATCCCGAGTCTAACTCAGGTTGATCTTGTGAAATGGATTGGTTCCCGATATCGAAGTATATCTGGAGGTCTTGATCATGGAGCAGGTAATAATTTAGTTACATGTAATTCTGTAGCCTAATGGCAGTACAGGAGTTAACCCTGTTCGAGAATGCATGTTGTGGGTCTTTTTCTGAGCGTAAGAAATGTTAGACCTAATTGGAATTATTAATGTTAGTAACCTAAAACTAAACTTAACCTAGGGGTTAGATTAGTGTTAATCTAACCTAGACCTAGGCTAAGAGCTAATGTTCTAAGTTAATATCTATGTTCTAAGAAGTTAGACTAGGTGTTATCCTAAATTCTAACCTAAGTTACTAACCTAACTATTGAACAAGGATGTAAGGGGACCTATGGAGGGGTGCGAACCATGGGCGGCAGTTTCTATGTTATTAAATGCGTGGATAAGTATGAGGGACAGGTAATTGGTGGAGGTTTTAAAACGGCTAACTTGAGCCGACGTGGCAGGTCGCCAAAATTGGAAATGGTCTTGGAATTTCTTTGTCTATCGCCAACTATGGCGGTCGGTGGTAGTGGAGTTTGAGCGGGAAATTGGGAGTAAATGCAATTAATGAGCTCGGTAGTTGAGCTCAGATTTCGCGAGAAGGCATGCAAATTGGAAAGTTAATGGTTTGTTTGGCTTATCATGAATTCCGGTTTTCCCTCTGCCTATTCACTGGTTCTTCGCACTAGTCTTCTTGGTGTTGCATGGCGAGTATGAGCGTATCTAGCTCTTTCCTCTGGCAAGGAAAATATATATGTCATGGAAATAGCAAAAATTTTTTGGTGGCTCTAACTTGGAAAAGGAAAAGAAAGTCCGAGCTCTTTCAGTGGTCTGCTTCGGAATTTTGAGCAAATATCCAGGCATGTTAGGCCCTAACTTTTAAAAATCTTGCTCTTCTTCAAATGATTTCATTAGAACAACTCTGTTCAAATGATTTATGGAAATAGATGGTTTCTATGGTATCCTTGTGTGATTTTCGACACTGTATCTTCATGCTGGTTCGGCTTTTCAATTTAACCCTTGATGGGTGTTTATTATATTCGAACTGTTGCTATATTTCTTTGTGTTTTGCATTCCGGCTTTTATATGCGAAATATATGAAAAGAAGGTATGCTCGGCCTGCTCTGCGAGAGCCCATAAATTGTTCTTGTGATGGGTACAGGCCACTGTGATGCTTGTTGATTTATACTCGAAGTCGATGCTTGTTGTTGATACTTGCCGTTGTTGCTTGTTGTGGGTACTTGTCGGAAGGGATACTGATGGACATTTGTTTGATTGTTCAGTTAAAATTGAACTTTTTGTAAGCTATGTCGTGGTTATTATTTAGTGGTGGTTATGGATTTTTGTTGGGTTTCGTTATGAATTTTATAGTTATTGTGAAGAGGTAACATATTGTGTTACAGTATTCATTACGACCTCACTGGAGTTGTTTTTCCCTTTCGTGAAGGTTAAGGGGATTCAACCCGTATTATATATATATATATATATATGTTTATTATATTGAAACGACTCTGTAGAGTCCATTGAATGATTCGTGCACTATGGACCACTGTGGAAGCTTTATATATCTTTGAATATTGGTAATTTGAGTTTCGTTGGAGTCTAGAAGAAGTAACAGGTCATACGACCTCTGTTATTTGTAATAAATTTTGGTACAGACTCCCTGGTTGTACTGTTACGTTTCCTTCTGTGTAAGCTTGTTCGAGAATATTGGAGAGATTCAGTTGGAATTCTTGTTACGAAATCAGTGATTTGTTTAAGCCTGATTTTTAATGTTTATCATTGTTGGCACAGTTGGGAATCATTGTTTATTATTTATTTGATATACTGTTACTCGGGTTCAGTGGAATCCTTTCTAGGTAACTACAGTACCTGTCTCAAATTAAGCTTGCTTAGTTACTATTGTTTCGACACTGTTGGGTTCCTTGAGTTTGGAAAGATATCTTGTATATCGGCTTCTGTAAAAGCTATATTGTGAATACTGATATACGGATTTAGTTTTAAATCCTTGATTGGTAATCTGTGTCACTGTATCTGTATAAGCCTGAGTATGAACATGTAATGTTTTTGGCTTTGTTGGATTTCTTAAAATAACTTGACATTATGTATTATGGCTTTTATAAAGTAGGTCGTGAATAACATACTTTCAACTCTGGATGCGTTCAGAAGTGACTATGTTATGTTATGTTATGTTTTCTTTCTGATTACATTCCAGATAGATGTGGCTGTGCATGTTGCGTGGATTTCGTTTAAAAATCTCTCTGCATAGTCATAGGGAATTGTCATTGCTAAAATGATTTCGAGTCTCTTGTTGACTGCGATAACAGAAGAGATCCTTTGAATTCGACCTTGGGTCTAAAAGCCTTACAGTGTAGAAAGGACTTGAATGAGTTGAAGGTTGTCATAAGGTATTGTTGGCGTGTTACGTCTTCTGTGCATAGATATCCATTTCTGAGCTTGATTGAGTTTAGGAGTAGTCGATTTCACCCTAACAGGTAACGGCATTTAATATCTTCTTGTCTGTCGCTTCTTGCGTGAGGACATACTGAGTCTGCTTGTTGATAGACACCGTTGTTTGGCATGAGGGCTACTGTACTGTAGTTGCTTTCTTGTAAGCTTTAACAAAACAGTGGTGTTGTTGATGGTCTCGACTGATTTATTTGCTTGTGTATTAAGTGAATGCCTTGCTCTTGAAAAGACGGTACAGTCATGAGCTAGATCTGAAGGAAATAAGTATTATTCGTTTATTTCTCTTCTGTTATAAAGTATAGGTTGATATAATTGTTTATCTAACTTTTGGAATTGTTCTATCATGCTGATGGAATCATGAAAGGTTATTTATTTATTATGTTGAATATATAATCCGTCTGATGTTGCTGTCCTTGGGATTCAGATGGATAGTTGGTTAGATGCATTTGTCTTCTTGGTCACTAACGTTTTAATGATTTGATCTCATTTAAACAGGGTGTTTAATGAAAACAATTGATGTATTGCAATTGTTTTAAAGGTTAGTGCTTATCATGCTCAGTTCATTGAACTGACCCATGTTGACAATTTTTGCAGATGGATGCCGTAAGTGGTAAAAGCATGCAGATCTGATAGGACGATCAGATTGTTTAAATTGATTTTATAATGAATTACCGCTTGATTTTCTAAATGTACCATATAAGGAAAGATGTTCCTTTTTCAGTTGAGTAATGTATCAAGTATGCTGAATGCATAAAATGTATTTGATTAGTTCTGAAAGGAATGGAAATGGATATTTGATACTTATGTGATTGTATTTCTATCTTGATAGTTAGTATTTCTCCGGTTCTTATGTCGTGAGAGTATTGTTATCATTGTATAATTGGTGACTTTTGTGAATACCAATGAAATCTTACAAGAATATGTGATTGAATTCTTATGAGTGTTTAGTAGTTCTTGTATGTTCTATCGAAAGCTAAATTGAAATTTAGTTCACTGTCTTTTTGGGAAGATAGGGTTAAAATATACCTAAGCAGAACGCTAAACAAGATGAACTAAATTATTGATCCCTAGTCTTGATTATGACAGGACAACATTTAATTGGATTCTGAATCATTTATATCTTGATACTAATAAGTATGATATAAATTCAGTTATGATAACTGATATAAACATAATGGGGTTCAGATGTCAATCTCATGTGAAGTCTATGAGATATTGACCGATTTCGTTGTTTTAGAATTATGTATATTCTAAGAACTCCTTGATGAGACCTTGGCCTTAATATCTCCACTGTGTAATGGGTTTTATTGAGAAAGGTCATCCTAAGATGAAGAATCCAGGGATCGGGAAAGGCTAACCTTAGGGGAACGTCTTTAATGTAATTTAAACTCAACGTGTGTAACACATATTAATAAGTAGATCTTTTCGAGGTGGATTTAAAGGTTGACGGCACAAGTCAACTGCAGGGTTGTACCTCCGAGAAGATTAGGATCTTCTCGAAGTTACAACAATGCAGGTGACTTATGACAACACCCTTTGCATTGATCGCTAAGATTTACACTTGATCTCGAACGAGTTACTCAGGGACCGATTAGGAATGTGGTCACGTTATATGGCTGCCTAGGAGACTCGGGGTATCTTGACACACTGGTTTAATTAGGATTGACCCAGTATGTCATCTTATCCCTAGTCCTCGGGAGCATCCATATAACGTTATCACCTTACTAATCCGTTCCCGAGTGATTAAGTTGGGATAGGAGGGACTGACAGAAGTCGGTATAAGACATTCTACATAACATAGGAATGGGGTGAAGGACGTATTCCAGATTGACGAGTATGCCGTTAAGGAATACGAGACATAAGCAGTATGTTTCAAATCTTTGGCCAAAGTATCGCAAGCTGCTGATTGCGTTGTCCTAATTCACCTAGTCTAAGGGATGAGATGCCGATGAATAATGGTAACAATTATTCAGTTAGGTTCCTTGGACAGAGCATTCTGAATCCCAGAATAGGGAAGAGAACCGCAAGAGTGATGTGTTAAATAAAAACACCAACTCTTATTACTCATGAATAGATCGGTAGATTACCGAGTCATGGAATGAATAGATCGGAGGTACTCCGAGTCATTACAGCTGCATATGGTTATCTGTTATATGAATGGTTATTTGATTTGTGAGTTCTAAATTATGTATTTAGAACCAGGATGCAATTATCAAAAAAAAAAAAATTTTGACTTGTTCTATTGTCTAAAATGAGGATGTTACACAGAGCTTCCTTTTGGCTAGGAGGAACTACCTGAAATAGAAAACAAGACCACAAAAGAAGAGTTAAACAATATATGGCAGTGGACTGCCTAGTGTGTGCTAGATCTGGGAAGTGTGATACTCCCTAGATGGCTGTCAATCCACTGTTTAAAACAACTTAATGTGAGAAATAAACAAATTCCTACTGTAGTTGATATGATTTAGGTATCTCATTCAAATACAATAAGAAAATCTAATCATAACAGGCTAGGCTATAATCAGATCTGAATGGAGGGGTAATTGTCAAGGTACTGGGACTGGTCAGGGTCAGGTTCTAGGTCACTTAGGTCACTTGGATGAAGGTTCTTAGGTTCTGTTATTAGCAAACGTATCAAACACAGAGACTGATGTCGGTCTGGTATAATAGATGATGAATTAAAAGGGACTGACAATGGTCATGGGTAACCGGCGTCGGTAGGGTCAGGGTGAAAGAAACTTAATGGGATCTGGTTGTAGAGGTTGATTTGAGGTTAAAAAGAGACAAAAGGGGGGTGGAGATGTCTGTGGGAATCTTAGGTATACTCAGAGATGTGTAACAGTTGGATATAGGTGATTTAATGGTGTGGGTGGAGGAATGGTTGAGTTTACAGGAAAGGTAAATGGTAGGGGAATGAGAGTGCAAGTGGAAACTGATAACAATAGTAGAAGAGCTTAATAAACTAAAGTAGAAATAGATGATGTTGGTTAAAAGTATACTTACTATGGTGTAGGTTCAAATGGATGGATGGTGATGATGGTTTATCATAGGAATGTTGTTTATTACTGCAGAAGTGCTTCCCAGAATGTTACCATGAGTGCAATACCTCTGGATCTGTCCTGGTGCTAGATATGGATGTCTCGAGGTATGAAAAGGTTCTGGTCTTGCTTGCATGCAACTCTCTTCTCTTCTCCCTAAATTCCAGAATGTGCTAACCTCTCCCACAAGGTTCCTAAAGTGAATAAATGGTAACCGATGATGGTTCCTGATTGACTGGCGTCGGTTTTGGGATGACCGGCATCGGTTAAGGTGGGATTCCCTAGGTTTACTAAAAATGGTAGATCTTGGCAATCACTTGGGCCAAGTTTGTTTTATTCTCATGGATCAAAATGGAATTTTCCCTTCTAATGAGTGGGAATGTGGTTAGAGGAATAATAGGCATGTGCTTTTAGGGTTAAACTAAATCTTAGCTCATTAAGGTAAGTGGGACTAAGTCTTAGTTAGTTATGGAAACATGCTATGAATAGGTCTATGGTGAGGTGTCTAGGTGAGGTGGAAATTAGTTTAATTAGGATAATTAAATAATAAATATTGTGAGAATAGGTATTAATTTAATTGAAGTAATTGAATTAATATTAATGTGGGGTGAAAGGGGCCATGGTTAGAGGAACATGTTTAAGTTGGTTATTCGACTAGGGGCTAAGGGGAGTGTGACCAAATTTTGGTGTCTACATTTGCCCCTTTTTGTTGCGTAGCTTGTATTGGTAAGTGACGCTGACAAAAATAAGATGTGGGTGTCCCATGTGTGGGTGAAGGTGATCCCCCTCAAACTAGGAACTGATGAGGTGTAAGAAGAATCGGTGAGTGGTTTAATAAAAAGATGGATGTGATGAAAATTAATGTAAGTGGGCCTAAGTGTAGCTGTGAGCATATGGGGTACAGGGGTAAGGGTCAAAGTGGGAAAATAGGTAAATGGGCCAGGGTCAAAGGTAGTGGCAGTCAAATGCATGCACATGTTATAAACTGTGGCATGGTACCAGGTGGAAGAGCTTGCAAACTCTACATCGTCCAAGGTCGATAGGTTTATCCCAACAAGGTTGAAGTGATTCTGGTATCCAAGGTATAGGATATGGTGTGGAAACACAATGTAGGTCAGGTGCAGGAATGTTTAGGTATGTTCTGGTACACCAAAGGTTGGGTCAGGATAAATGACATGACAATAGGCAAGGTAAGGTCATTAGGAAAAACAACACAGGTAGCAATGCCACAAGGTATAGTGAGCACATGGGTATAAAGGTCTCTAACCATGTGTCGGGTCAAGGCATATAGGTCATGGCATGCGTAGGGCCGAGGTACAGGTAAAATAACAGGTCCCTAAACATAATTAAAGATAGATATAGGTAATGTGGGCTAGTAGGTAGGTGTCAATAAATGTGGGTAAGGTCACAAGGTGGTGGGAAAGGATAATGTTGGGATCAAAATGGGGTAAAGGGGGGGACAAGGGTGAATGTTATGGAGATAACGATATCGGTTGGGTAGGGAATGACTTGACCGACGTTGGTCATGTCGATTTGGGTATTTAAAAATAAAAATCCGTATAATATGGATTCATTTGTATTGCTTGGATTTTGTGAAAATGACAGAGCACCAAAATTTTGTACCTTTTCGAGAGGAAAGTATGAGGGACTGTACCCAGCTGAGGTGGAGAGATCCGGTTGGTGAGAGGAGCTAGGTAGATGGGTCCATGAGATCGGTGTGGAGAATTTGAGTGGGTGGAGGTGAGGTGACTATTTGGTGATGGCAGAAGTAGGAGAGGGGTCAGGTGGGCCACCAGTGTAGTGGCCAGTCGTGCCACCATGCTGATGACACCGAGATGAGGTAAGATCTCATCCTTTCTTCATATTTGTTGTGGGAAAAAGGGGATATGGGTAGGAATGGTTGGGTAGGGGTGATAATTAAAATTTGTGGTTAAAATTGATGTAATGAGGGATGGGAGAGGTCATAGGTAGGGTAAATAGGGGTGGGGAGGGATTTAGGTTAGGTTTGGGTAGGGTAGGAGAAGTTATTAGGTGAATTTGGAGAATTTGTGGGGAGAAAAAATGGGGGTTTGTGGGTTTGGTCATGGTGACAGTGACCGACGTCGGTCAAGAATTGGCCGACGTCGGTAAGATATAGCTGGCATCGGTCAAATAACAGATGACCGATGCCAGTTACTAGTGACCGAGGTCGGTCAGGATTTTAAGGAAAAAGAGGTCAGACAAGGGTTTTAGGGGGTTGGAAACTGTGAGGTGTAAATGTAAGTGGGTTGAGGGTAGGTAGGGTAGGTTTATGGAGGTTGCAGGGAAGGAAAATAGGAAGGAATTTTAGGAATGGGTTAACCAGGTAAGGGGTGTTTTGGAAATGGTTATGGGTTTAACAATGGTGTGATTGTTTGGATGCATGTGAGAGACCAGCTATGGATGTGGGATAGAGTTCCACCTCTATTGCTAGTGGTGCGGGGAGATGTGACTGATGAGGAGTGGAAGCACATGACTGATGTGGGTCTGATTGGTATCTGATGCTATAGGCATATAGTGTGTGATCCTAGTTTGATGGTCACTCTCATCGATAGATGGGATTCCATGACCAACACATTCCATCTTCCGACAGGTGAGATCACAGTCACCTTAGAGGATGTGTACAGGATCCTGAGATTACCGATAGTGGGAGTGCAGGTGTACTCCATTTCATCAGAGGCCTCTGAGGAGCTGATGTTGATAGTATTTGGAGAGGGGATGGCTGAGATGAGGTTCCATAGTGTGAGCCTGAGCTATGGAGAGATGTACGTGGCCCATCTCGAGGAGATGTGGTTAGTTGTTTTGATTATGGAGGTAGTGTGTTGTTTTGCACTGCCAGATGCAGAGGGTAGGAGATTCCCATGGGCACTGATGGGAGTTCTACATGATATGATGGAGGACAGGACCTTGCTTTTCTTGGGCACCAACCTACCTGGTGTAGTTATACAGGGAGCTATGGGCCTATGGGAGGCTATGGAGGTTCAGCTTGTGTTGCACCTTCCTTCTTCACTGTTGGGCCTATGAGCACATTGTGTGTGTGTGGCCGATTGGTTTGCCCTGGCTGGATGCATTTGAGCCAGGTATGGTTTGGGTTGGTTATAGGCATTGGGTGCCAGTTGGTGGAGTGCACCGGGGGCTAGGGCTACACATGATGTAGCTCACTACAGGTGGATGCTGGAGGGGTTGTCTGGAGTAGACATTATCTGGAGGCCGTATGTGGTATATCCATCATACAATCACATGGCCGATGAGTTGGATGAGCTACAACTGCTCAGGTGGATAGAGGGGCATCATGCTGGGGAGCATGAGATGATACCAGTAGATAGAGTCTAGTGGTAGTTTGGGCTGCCCCAGGATGTGCCACCACCATTTCCATAGTATAGGAGGGATGACGTGGAGAGACCTATGTCTCCACCCTGACCTACAGTGCCGACAGGGTAGGAGGAGCAGCTGGTGGACTGACAGATAGATGATGTCGGCTACACAGATGCATATAGATGGTGGTGGGTAGCCCAGCTATGAGCAGCACCACCCAGACCAGGGTAGCTAGATGTGGCTACCCTCACAGTCTAGAGAGACACATTACAGGGATAGGTGCCACATTACAGGCCCAGATTACTAGTTTACAGGGGTAGCTGATGGGGTCACAGGCAGAGGTGGCCACGTTACAGGCACAGGTGGTGGCCCTTCAGGCCCAGATCACAGTGTTATAGGGGCAGGCACCTGCACAGGGTGGAGATGGAGATGGGGGGCAGGTAGCCACCCTACAGGTGTAGGTCACAGGGTTGCAGGGCGAGTTGGCCACTGCACAGGCATAGATTGTGGCCCTACAGGCCCAGATCACTACATACACAGGCACGGTATAGGCACATACAGGTAGGCATAGGGATAGGGTCCCTTATTACAGGTAGCAGTGGGACAGGGTCCCTGGAGATAGGTACAGGGGCCGAGACCGATGGCACCTCCGCAGACCATACCGATGGCTAGGTTCAGGGATGCCCTGGGTGAGGCATGATACTATCAGGATCACTTGATGGCCACAGGGATAGATGTCCCATCTTATGCTGAGTATAGAGCACAACAGGCCTCGAGTGAGAGGACCAGGTCCCGCACTCATAGTGTGGAGAGTACAGGGGCTGGCGAGCCCAGAGACAGGAGCAGGGTGAGGCCACTAGTGTATGGAGGCCAGCTCTAGGTGAGGGGCCATCAGAGGTTAGACTGAGGCCCATAACAAGGGGTGAGATGTTGTTGGGATGCCACATGGGAGCAGAGAGGAGGAGTCAGGGGAGACAGGTTCAGAGGATATCTGATGGGTAGATGATTGATATCATCATTTTGATGAAATTTTTGATATATACTGGCCTGCGTGCCGATGATGGTGGGGTTGTACATGATATTTTTTGAGGTTTTGTATATGATACCAGCCTGCGTGCCAAAGATATTGAGACACTGTATTTGAGATATTTGTATGGATTTGGCATCTGAGTATACATTGTATGGACACAGATTTTGATGATCTATATATATATAGATGATGATGTTTATGGTATGATGATGTTAGACTGATGTATATGATTTCATTGTTATGATTTGTACATAGGCATGATGGTCTAACTTTAGGCATGGATGGAGTCAGGTTGGTTTAGGCATGGATGGAGGCATGGTGGAGTCAGGTTAGGCATTTAGGCATGGATGGAGAGTCAGGTTTAGGCATTGGAGTCAGGTTGGTTTAGGCATGGATGGAGTCAGGTTGGTTTAGGCATGGATGGAGTTGGTTTAGGCATGGATGGAGTCAGGTCATAGGCATGGTGGAGTTAATTTTTTGGTGTTGATTTAAGTTCCAAGTTATTGGTAACAAAGGAAACAAATGGTGATGTATATGCATGTTATGGATTAAATTTCCAAATATTTGCTAGGTGTGGAAATATGAAATGATAAATTGGTGAATGATTATGATGATGATGTGGGAAAAATGGTTGGTAGTTATGTTTGTTAATTGATGTGTGTTTGGTTTTATTTCCAGTTGTTGGTATAAATGGGAAACCAAGGTAGAATGTGAATAGGAAAATGGGGGGAAATTGGTTAGGGTAAAGAGTGGCCGAGCTAACCTCCAAGGGCCCCATGCCCTCGAGAGTGCTGCCTACATAGTCCCGATGAAAAGGGACCTCAGGCTGATGTAGTTCTCCCATAAGCTAGGGAAGAATATGATGAGGTGGAGAGATGGGTTGGTAGGTTTTAAGCATGATCGAGTCTAGATAAATGAGGCATGGTTGAGTCTAGGTAAATTAGGCATGGTTGAGTTGAGGTCAAGTAGGCATAGTGATGTTGGTGAAAGAGGAATGTAGAAAGTGTAGGTGTCGATGGTCTGGTCCTGTATAGGAAAATCAATAAGTAATGAAGAAGTTGAAATATAAGAGGAGGTAGGGGAGCCACCAAATTGATAAGGATCATAAAGGGTGGACTATACCACAGAAAGGCTTATGAACGTAAGACCCTAAAGGTATTGCATGATGGATTATTCTAAGGGTGAAGAAAGTCACATAATCACAAAATGTCACATTTGGCAAGTCCCTTGAGGTGGTAGGAAATGAGGGTGAAAAAGGTAATAAGGTAAAAATGGTTGGTTTAGTGTAACATGGTACAAAATGATTGCCCACTTGGCAAGAGACCCAAGATTCAATATAGACAAGTCCATGACAAAAAAGTTGATATTTTTTTTACTTTTTCTTTGTTTTTGATAGACTGATCAATGTGGGAAGTTTATATAGGATGAGTATATTATCTCCTTGAGGTCTTCATGAAGCTGATCGATGCGGAAAGCTTTAGAATATTTTATTTTATTTTTACAAGAATAGTCTTTTCTTAGACTATATGTAGTAATGAGCTTTATATAGCTGTCCTTCGAGGGAGCAGTCTATTTATAGTGGTGAATCAGAGAGAATAGATGTCCTTTTTGAGGGAGTCATCTTTTTTACTGGAAGTTTGACTCAAGGAGTTGAATCCCATTTGGAAGTTTATTTTTGGACTTTTAAATCATGGACAAGACTATAGAGAAAATTTGGGTTCTTGTGTAGAAGAGGTGAAACTGGATCATTCAGAGGGTAGCGATGATAGAGGAGTATCAGTGATGAATGACCATGGGATTCCATCTTTGGAAAAGATGAAAAGTATCCATGAGAATCATGCCATGAGTAGAGCCGTGGTACTCATATTAAAGATAAGGCTGAAAGGTGATGGGTAATCACATGATTCTTGTTTAGTCATTAGGGAAAATGGGAAATAAGGTGAAAATGCTCAAGGGATGAGCATGAAATGGGTAGAAAGTGATATAGGACTTGATGTCAACAATAGAATGGTCAAAGATGCAAGGCATTGAGGGGCTCAAGGTTTACCTGCGAGTGAGATAAATGATAAGCACCTGATCCATAGGTGAGTCACGATATATGGTCCAAGCCAATTAGGAGAAAATTTTCCCCGTTTACTTTTTTCTTCTTTGGTTACATGTTGATTTTCTTTCAAAGATGAGGTCAATGACCTAAAAAGGTTGAAAGGTTTGTTCATGGACACATGTTTTTCATAGGCACGTTTGATACATTTTTGGTAGATTTGGAGATGGTCAAGAGCATTGAGATGGCATTCATCTAATAACTCAAGTTGTGCCAAACGATCTTAGGAGAAATTTTCATCGTCGTTGACATGTCTTGTAGTGAGATGAGAGTTACATGTTGATTTTTTTCAGGATGAGGTCACCGACCTGAAAGGTTGTGTATGCCAATCCTTCCCAGTATCGTGAACACATTTTTCATAGGCACGTTTGATACATTTTTGGTAGATTTGGAGATGGTCAAGAGCATTGATGGTTGTTTATCTAATAACTCAATTGCGTTAATTTGTCAAGAGCATTGAGATGAGACGATGGTGAAATTCATCATTGTTGAGCATGTCTTGTAGTGAGATGCAGAGAGATGGAATCTGGACTTCTAGAGGCAAGACAACCTCGGTACCATAGACCAGAGAAAAAAGGTGTGGCTGCAGTCAAAGTGTGAATACTAGTGTGGTAAGCCCACAAGGAAAAAGGAATGTGTGTATGCCAATCCTTCCCAGTATCGTTAACTACTTTCATAAGAATTTTGTTCAAGGTTTTATTGGTTGATTCTGCTTGGCCATTGGTTTGTGGGTAATAAGGTGATGAGAAACTGAGTTGAATGCCAAAAGCATCACAAAGCTTTCGTAGGGTTTTGTTTTTGAATTGCTTTCCATTATCTGTGATGAGGCGGTGAGGAACACCAAAGTGAAAAATGATGTGATGGTTGATGAATTCACATATTTTCTCAGCTTTTGTAGAAATGAGGGGGATGACTTCTACCCATTTAGTGTAATATTCAGTAGTGGTTATGATCCATTGATGGCGTTGTGAAGAATGGGGATTTATCTTTCTGACAAGATATAAGCCCCATTGAGAAAAGGCCAAAGGTCTCGTGCTACCTGTAAGGCATGACTAGGTGTGTGATGAAGATTAGCATGTTGCTGGCATTTTACACAATGTTTGACATAATCACAACAATCATGGTTTAGGGTTGGCCAATAATAGCCAAGGTGAAGAATGCATTTTGTGACAGCTAAACCACTAAAGTGGCCTCCACAAATTCCATCGTGAACTTCCTTGATGGTGTAGGGAATTTCAGAACTTGTAAGGCATCGTAAGAGAATACCGTTGAAGCACTTATAAAGGAGACCACCCATGATGACATAAATGAGAGACACTTTTAAGAAAGGCACGTTGTCCATTATGAGTGAGATTGGCGGGTAGAATGAAAAGAGAAAGATAGTCTACAAATTGTTTTTACCAAAGGTCACGAGGGTCAGGTGCAATGGTTCTGACGGAGTAGACCTCATGAGGTAAATAAGAGGGTGATTGCAGCCTTTGTATTGTGACAAATATTTTAGAGTCAGTAGGTGAAGTGGGTATCTGAGAAGCCAAGCAGGCCATGGTATCCGCAAACTTATTGGTAGAACGTGGGGTGGTTTGAAGTTCGTAACGGTCAAAGGTGGTCAAAAGTATGTCTACGTGATGCTTATACTTTTGAAGTATCTCATTATGACACTGGTATATACCATTGACTTGGTTTACGACCAGCTGGGAATCACCAAAGATATTGATTGACTTAACATCTAAGGCATAAGCAGCCTGGAG
The DNA here is from genome assembly GCA_019776745.2 of Taxus chinensis. Lineage (NCBI taxonomy): Eukaryota > Viridiplantae > Streptophyta > Pinopsida > Cupressales > Taxaceae > Taxus > Taxus chinensis. The sequence goes on from JAHRHJ020000399.1 coordinate 186,257, forward strand.
ACCCAATACGAGTGCTTCGTATTCAGAAATATTGTTTGTACAATCAAAATCGAGTTTGAAAGACAAAGGCATAGGTTCACCATCAAGAGGAATGAGGATAACACCAGCCCCACCTCCACGCTGACACTTGGAGCCATCGAAGAAGAGTGTCATTTGGTAAGTGGGTTCATCTAAGGAGAGGGTAGCTATGGATTCATCTGGGAAATCAAAGTTAGAGGGTTGATTCCCAGAAAGAGGTGTGTCTGCTAGTTGGTCAGTGATAGCTTGGCCCTTGATGGAATTTTGATGAATAAATTTGAGGTCGAGGTCAGCAAGAAGCATAAGCCAATGTGTGACATGTTGATGTTGATAGGGTTTGGCATACATATAGTGTAAGGGGTCATTATTAGTAACAAAGAAGGTTTTGTGGTTGAGTAGGTAATGGTGGAGTTTGGTGGTGACAAAAACTAAGGCTAAGAAGAGTTTTTTGGCATGGGTATATCTAGTTTTGTAGTCCAGAAGGGTATGACTTATGTAATAAACTACTTTCTCTCTGTGTTTCTCATCGCGATGAGTGAGCATGACACCTAAAGAATGGTCAGTGGTAGAAATATATAGGTAAAAGGGTTGGTCATCCTTAGGAGGAATGAGCACTGGTGGTTGAAGAAGGTATTGTTTTAAGGCTTCAAAGGCTTTATGGCATTCATCATCCCATTTGAATGAAATCCTTCTTGAGAAGATGATGGAATGGTTGACAGTGGTCAGAAAGCTGTGAGATAAAATGATGAATGGATTGCAACTTACCTTGTAGGCTTCGAAGTTGATGGAGATTAGTAGGTGGAGGCATTTCTAGAATAGCCTTTACTTTAGCAGGATCGACTTCTATGCCATGCAAAGAAACGATGAAACCAAGGAGTTTTCCTGAAAGTACCACAAAGATGCACTTCTTTGGTTGAAGATGAACACAATACTTGATGAGGTGGTCAAAGATGACCTTAAGGATGGTCAGGTGTTGGCTCGATGTTTGGATTTGGCAAGAAGATCATCTACGTAATCTTCCAATATGTGATGCATGATGTCATGGAAGATGTAAGTCATGGCTCGCTGGTATGTAGTGCCGACATTTTTAAGGCCAAAAGGCATGACTCGATAGCAGAAGGTCCCCCAAGGGGTGATGAAGGTAGTCTTGTGTTGATCTTCTGGAGCAAGTAATATTTGATTATAACCTGAGAAACCATCCATGAGTGATAGCATTTCATGGCCGGTGGTGAGATCAACTAGTTGGTCAATGCCTGGTAGGGGAAAATCATCTTTGGGACAAGCTAGGTTGAGGTCATGGAAGTACATGTAAATGCAGAGTCTTGTTGTCACCTTTGTGATAGGAATGATGTTAGAAATCCATTGGGGATAGTCAATGGGTAGGATGAAGGAAACTGAGAGAAGGTGTTGAAGCTCTTCTTTGACCAGAAGAGCAATGCGAGGATGCATTTTCTGCAGCTTTTGTTTGATGGGTTTGGCATCAGGAATGGTTACGATATTGTGGACCATGATTTTTGGGTCAATACCAGGCATATCGGCATAGGACCAGGAAAAATCATTGCTATGGTCCCGAAGGAAAGAGGTAAAAGCTTCCTGCTCAGTAGCATCTAAAGATTGGCCTATCTTTAGAATGTGTGGGTCGTCTTGAGTGTTAATGTTGATTTCAATGGTCGATTCATTCAACATGGTTTGTGTCTCAGAAGGTAATGACTGGTGAATATAAGAATCTTCTGCACCAAGGTAGGTGAGGTTGGACTCATCATCCTGACATTGAATGACATTAATAGAAGGTGTATCATCATCGATCATGTCAGGATACAGGAATGGGAGAGAAGAGGGAGCCTCACCATCACGTTGATAGGTCAGAGGTCCCAGAGAAATTGTGTTTATGAAAAAAAAAGTTAGGAGGAATAGATTCGGGATCTATGGACTCCGTGGGTGAAGATGGTGATGTTGGTGAATGGGGTGGAGAAGGTTTGGGTTTGTCTTCCTCAATGAGGTCGATGCGGGCCTTCTTGGGAGGTGGTGCAACAAATCCAATGCCACTATGGTCATTGTGTTTATGGGTGGTACAGGAAATGACAGTATGGTGGCCCTGTTTGTAAAAACTGAAGCCAAAGCCTTTCCATGTGCAATGGTGAAGGAAAGTGTGAGTGAAGTGGGTTAGTAAGGGAGTGTAAGTCAGATGAAAATGGTCATGTTTGGGATGGAGGTTTGGGTGAATAAGTGGTAATATCAAGTCTCCCATATGTTAGATTAGTGTGAAGATAGGGAGGACCATAAGGTAAAACCTCACATATGTGGTGGTCATAACTAGGGTGCTGACGCAGGTTCCCATACTCTTGTGGAGTAAGGAACGTGTCGATATTGTATAGGTGGTACTCCCCTAGAGTGAGGTGGTGAAAAACACCTTCTAAGGGATCAATAGTCGATATGTGGGTAGCGGGGATAAATGACTCGCGAGATGATTGGGAAGCAGGTAAGTCAGTTGTAGAGGCTATGGCAGCAGTAGGAATAGTAAGGTTAGATGTGGGAGAGGTGATGGTAGACTTAGTGGATGGGCTTGTGGGTGAAGGTGAAGTGGGGGTAGTGACAGATGCCTTGACTGGTACAAGTACATCATTGGGCTGGTATAGCATGTTACAGGTCTTAAAAGGTGATGGGTCAGCCGGGATGGTGTAGTTATGTCCTTCATGTTCAAATTTGAGGCAGCGGTGTAAATTGAAGGGACACAACCCATGGCATGGATCCAAGGTCGGCCAAGAAATAGATTATACTGGAACTCCCCTTCTAGGACATAGAATAGTTTTGGGATAGTGCGGGGACCTACGTGGACATGGAGAATGATGGTACCCAGGGTAGAGGTCATGGCATCATTGAAGGAGTGCAACATAACTGGGTTACCATGCATGTAATTGGCAGGTATGCACATTTGGTTGTATGCATGGGAGGAGATGATGTTAATACTAGCACCACCATCGATCATAATGTGTCGTATGTGTATATTATCGATATAGATGGAGATGAAAAGAGTGGGATTGGGGTCATCAGACTGGAAGGGAGTGATCTCTTCATCTGAAAAGTTGAGGGTGGCTACTTGGTGAGTAGGTGGAGGTGTAGAGGAAGGTGAAAACTTAGTGAGAGAGGCTACGTGATGAGGGGTAATGATGGAGGCTATGGGGCTTGGGGTCATATGGTAAAACCTCAATAGATTAAATAACCTCCATGAGGGCTTGACGATGTGACTCAGAGGTTTGGATGAGGTCATATAAAGACATTTTGGGGGAGGATTGGTGTAATTGTTTTAGCATTGTGTGATGTGTGACCCCATCAGAAATAGGATATGTGGGACCTCGAATGGTGACTTTGGGTGTGGGTGTAGATGGTATGTTGGGTACAGGGTTGATTAATGGGCTAGTTTCCTTTTCCTTTCCTTTGTATTTCTGAGTGGGTGGCAATGTGAACCATGTTAATCTGAGGGGAGGTGGATGGAATGTCATGAAAGGTATAATCATGTTGAAAAATTTGGTGGATAAAGCCTTTTAGGGGTGGTTTAAAAGACCATGTTGTTCAAATTTTGGGGGTGGGGGGTGGAGATACTGGTCACTGAGTAGGTAATGGAAGAAGATTTGGGGAGATTGGTGAAGGTGGAATGGGGTCCTCATCAAGAAGATCGTCATCATCAAAATTTTCTTCAGGAGGACATAATTGGACAAGAGTGGTTTTTAAAGCCTTACAGTTCTCTACATCGTGTCCTGGCACATGATGGTAGGGCAAATTTTAGTTTCGTCAAACCCTTTTGGTTTGGGTTTGAGTGGGTCGTAAGGTCTAAGAGGTGGTAATGTGATGACAGAGGTTTCGAGGAGATTGGTTAAAATCTTGGCGTAGGACCCCGCTAATGGATCGTAATGGGAGGTGAGTGTGGGTTTGGGTATAGGTGTGACTGATTGTGAAGGAAGAGGCTTTACAGGAGGGGGAATGGGTTGGTCCACTAGTTTGGTATGTGGAGTGGTCTTAGGTCTTGTGGGCATCTGTTTGGGTAAAGGTGTGGTAGAAGAGCTGGTGATGGAAGGTTTGGTTGGTTTGACTACCTTATTGGAGGGTAGAGGCTTCTTAGCTTTGGGTTGCACCTTCTTGGGTAAAGGTGAGGAAAGGGTATGTGATGTAGAAGGAAAAGTAGATGGTGGGAGGGGGTGAGTTACCCATGGGGATAATCATGGTACAGTAGTGGTCATTGATAAAGATCATGTGGAAGGTGTGAGTGGAAGAGTGGAGAATGTCATGGGTAGTGAAGAAGTTATGGAAGGTAGTGGTGGTATGGGTGGTAAGAAGGTCACGGGTGATGGCGGGGGTTGTGTGGATCACTTGGGTATATTAGAGGGTGTGATGAGGAGGTGGGCTGCTGCGTTCTTGGTTTACCGGTGGAAGAAGGTTGCTTGGCCAGGGTTGAGGGGTGAGGTCCTAGGATGGATGGAAGGGGTGAAGGTGACAATGGTGTGGTAGGTGAGGTTGGTGTATGAGGCCTAGAAGGTTGGGTCTTCCTTTTAGGTGTAGGAATGAGTTTAGTGTTGGTTTGGGAAGATGTGGCTAAATCTAATTTGATGGGTGGATGAGTAAGGTTTGATGTCGGCATGACCCCTAAGGTAGTGATGGGTTTAGGTAAGGGAGATGATATAGGTGTGGGTAGGTGTTTGGGTATAGGTGTGTGTTGGGTTGTGGGAAGAGGTGTGTGTTGGGTTGTGGGAAATGACATGGAAGGTGTTCCAATAGTCATGGTTGTGTTTGGTTTGGTCACTTGAAACACTTTTGGATAGATTGTGGAGGTGTCGGTGAGTGACAACTACATTTGGGTTGAAGCAGGAAGTAGAAGACGTCCCCAAAGCAAGGCTCTATCAACATAATCCAGGTGATCAGCCAAGTGTGAAAATGGTACTGCTGTAAGTGGGGCTGATGTGGATCGAGTAGCAATCCCCATAAAATATGTTTGAGAAACAGGGAAATGGTTAGCTTCAGACTCTGTGGGTAAGAGAGCTGAAAGCAGGTCAGCAGGATCTTGGAAGGCTGATGGAGAATGGTCACCTAAAGGCAATGGTGTTTCTACAGGATCCTCTATGGGTAAAGGAGATGATGGGAAAGATGAGGTAGACTCTCCTTGTGATGGTGTAGGGAGTGGACATGTGTCCCCTATGGGTAGGAGAGGTGCTACTGATGACTGCTTGGTAATTTGAGAGGCAAGAGGTAGAGTGCTAATTATGGGCTCTTTCATGGGTGAAGGAGAAAATGAAGGGGGTTCCTCTGTGGGTGGAGGAGTAGATGAAATAGGTTCCTGTGTAGGTAGGGGAGTTTGGGCTAGGATTTCATCTATGGAAGAGACATAGGGAGTAATTGGGAAGAAACTGGTATGTCATCAAAAATAGCGTGGACCTCACAAACATTGCTATCATTGGTTGAAGTGTCACCAGTTTGGTTGGAAGATGGGGCATGATTAGGGAATGGTTTTTTGAAGATATGTAGGTTTTGGTTGGCTGGTGCATTTGGGTTATCCAAGACTAGATCTCCATTGTCTAACATTTCTTGGATGATATTCTTGAAGGTGATGTAGTTACCATCGCTATGACCTTTGACACGATGATAGTTGCAAAAGTCATGTTCTTTATACCACGTGGGCGTGGGGTGATCAGGGTCAAAACCAGTGTGTGGTTTTATAGGTGGAAGGGTAATGGCACCAGCCTTAATAAGTTTTTCCAAAATAGAAGAATATGGTTCCCCTATTGGGGTGTACTTTCGTTGTTCTCATCTGAACTGGAAAGTTTGGATGGGAGAGAGATTAGAAGAAGGTTTGGCTTGGTTTGATGGGTGAGAGGGTCCAGCCTTGAGAACCACATCATTGGCAGATCCTTTGGATTTTGAATAGTTGTTCTGGGGTTTCAAAGATGAAGAAGCATCATTTGATTTGAATGTGGTGTTTTTGTTACGTAGCTGAATTTTCTTCTCTTTGATAGCACGAATCTCCAATTTTTGTGCCATGGTGAATGCCTCGTCAAAGGTGTGGAAGGTCTGCACCTGTAGGGTTGGTGAAATGTGTCTAGCGCAAGCCTGAGTAAACAACTCTATGAGCTCAGTTTGAGGTAATTGAAATGTGAGCTGGTTAATTAGGCTGTGCCAATGAGTGACAAAGTCAGTGATAGACTCGTCGTCATACTGTCGAGTGGAATAGAGATCAGTCATGGTGACTTTCTTGACAATGTTGATTGAGAAGTGGTCTAAGAAGGCTTGGGCTACTTGATTAAATGAGTAGATGGAATGTTTGGGTAGCCCACTGTACCAGTCTAATGCAGGTCCTGTCAGGGACATCGGGAAGGTCCGTAGGAGTAAAGCGTCATCATGGGAAATCAGGTAACACCCATGTTTGAAGGACCACAAATGTTGTTGCGGGTCTTCTTTACTATTGAAGTGGTTGAATTTTGGCATTTCCCAATGTACAGGGTATGGGTGAATAGGAATGGATGGATGAATGGGCTCATTACAGATTTCATCATATATGAGAGAATTCCATGAGCCCAAAACTGATGCTTCTAGTGTCTGCATCCTTTCCATCATTAATTTGATGAGGTCATTGGTAGGTTGTGATAGAAGGGCACCTCCTGTGGTGTAAGAGGGCTGGTGTTGAACATGTGATGTGGGTGGCATTCCAGTGTATGGTGATGCTGAATAGGAAGGTTGAGAATGGGGGACCGACATGGAGGGCATATACCCAGAATGAATGACAGATGAGATAGGGGGTTGTTGATAATATGTATATGTAGGTGGGGCAGTCGAAGTGACTCTAGTAGTGATTGGGGGTAGAGACTGCGGGATGGAGAGGACAAGATTCTGGAATGGGGTAGGGGTCACTGACACCATGGGTGGTTGTGTTGCAATTGGTATATGTGAGATAATGGGTGTGGATGGGGTTATGCTCTGGGTGGTCAATGAAGGAACAACTGATACTACGGGTGTGACTGATGTTGCAGATGTAGTGGTCATAGCGGGTGTGGGGCCTAGCTACGAAACCACTGGGGGTAAAAATAGGTGAGGGTAATGCCGAACTAGTAGGGGATGATGCAGAAGTGGGGAAAAGGGTAGGAGAGATGGATACGGGCATGCCATATATCAACTGACCTGAGGAATCCTGAGTGGATGAGTGGGAAAGATAGAATTGTAAGGCTGTGGGATTCTGATCGAGGAGTCATGTGAACTCCTCGTCACCTGTAGCAATGGTGGTAGGTGGGGTCAGATCCATGGGTGACAGGATAGAAGGTGGTGAGGGACTAGGTGGGAGTGGTTGATGGCGTGGAATATAAGAGCGTTAGTTTGGCTACGATTCAACACCATGTGAATAAGTGTTTACCTGGTAAGACTGTATTCTGTAAATGACATAGAAAACAATGAGGACAGAGAAAAATGAGGATAGGAGGGTGAATTTGGTCAAGGTTTGGATTTTGAAAACCAAACACAGACACCGACGATGGTCAGGCTGACTGGTGATGGTTAATGGGGAACCGATGTCGGTCACAGAAACTGATGCCGGTTACTGTGGAAAAACACCAGTTTCAGAAAGTGAAACAGGACTGATGAATGTGTAATGGGGAAACTGTGTATGACAGAAATATCAACAGAGGGGAATAGGATGGTGCCCTGAGGGCCAAAAATAGAACAGAAGGAGTGATGAAGGCTATTCCAGGAAAAATAACTAGAAAGCCAGAAGCTGACACTGGTTAGGTTTAACCGACGATGGTCAGATGTGAACCGATGATGGTCACTGGACCGACACCAGTTACTATGAAATGAGAGAGAAATGAAGAAACTGGGATTTGTGAATTAAATTTGGTGAAGAATCAAACTCAGAAATCTGAGAATGAGAAGATGGGGCCCTGACACACTCAGATAAAGTCAGAATACTCCAACTATGATGGTGGAGTGTGCAAGGAAGAAGAACAATGTAGATTCGTAGTCTCACACCTCAAAACACAAGTCAAGAGGAATGCTAAGAAAAACATGATCCTAAAAGTGATTTTCTTATGTTTGTTTAGCTTATGCTATTTAGAACTGACCATGTGAATTTAGAATAGAATTTTTGGTTGGGAAGGCATCCTACGAAGAAGGATATCTAAAAGGTGAGGTTTCAGGTTATGTTATGGGGGGGGGGGGGGTGCTCTCTGATAGGTGACTGGACAGAGATAACCAGCTGGGGAGTACCTGCCAATCCTCTGATCATGTGATCATTGACAGGCATTCCCAGGTAAGATGTCATTTAAGAAAATGTGTATATTCAAATTTGTGCAGTTTGGTAGAAGAAGAAAGAGAGTGCTTTCTACGGTTCAATTGTGTCAACCATCAGCTGGGCATGACTTCCAGCATATAGGTTGCCCTCATTTTAATGTGAACTAAAAATGCAGCAAATCAGAATGCAATGCAAGTGTTTTAAAAACCCAAATTGAAATATTATTGTTGATGTAGCAAGTGATGAATATGAAGAGGAATGCTCTTTCACTAATGCAATGTGAAAAGAAATAAGAATGTGTTCTTTTTAAAGCACCAAAAAAATGTTTCATTTAGAGAAATAAAGAGAGGAAGAATGATTCCAGAGAAGAAAAATTAATGTGTAAGATTTTTGAAGGAAAGGAAACACACAAGATTTCACCTAGGAATGAATAAATGCAACAGAACCCCTGATGGGTCCCACCGGGTGTGCCAAAATGTTTCACCATTTTCTTTACGTTTTTGACAAAACAGATAGAGTTATGGGCACTCAACAAGAGACATTGATCTCTTCAAATATGAAGGCACCAACCTTCCTTACAAAATTTGCTTTCCACTTTTGAACTTGTTGCTTCCTCAACGAATAATGAAAAATTCTTCTTCTTACTTTCAGATTTGCTGTTCTAAAATTCTTCCCTTTTGCTTCCTCTTCTTCTTATTTTTCCTTAAGATATTCAACTTGAATCCATACATAATAAGTCTCATATGAATATTCTAATATAGCCTTTCATACCTTTTCGAAAAGACACATCGTTCCAACCGACACAACCTTTCCATTAACACAACTTAATTAAGTGCATTAGTCGGCTAAAACAAAAAAAAAATTAATGCAGCCCATAATTATTAAATGCACATTAATCAATGCAATTAACCACTTGATAGGATTTCTACCCCTCCTTAGACAAATCATTGTTATCATTAAATCACTACCAACCATCATTAAATCTTCTTTTTCACCATAAAACATTGCATATGAACACCTTAAAATGCGGATATCTCTCTCTTATGTATAGCTATGTATGTCTCATTTATACCATGATAATCCTCATGCAAAAACGCTTCTTTTCATGTATTTCAACTTTCATTTTCTACCGTTCTATACTGCTGGTTATTTCCATTACTTTCTACCGTTTTCGTCAATAATTCCGTTACTTTCTGACAAATTTCCGTTTACCAGTTCAACACCTCTTTTGACATCAATGACAATATTTCCAACAATCTCCCCCTTTGTCATTGATGGCAACCCCAAAAAATAATCTCCTCTTCTACAGCTTCCTCTTGCCGTAGCTCCCCCTTACTACCATTCTCCCCCTTTGACATCAATGGTAAAGGGTCATCCTAGGAGCTGAAAAATTTGCAAAGTTTTAGCTCCCCCTTAACCAGTGCTACCCTTGACTCTTCAATGTAAAGATGTAAAAGAAATTACTCCCAGCTTATGCCATAGATATTCAAATGTCTCCTTTGGAAGTGGCTTTGTGAAAATATTTTCTATCTATTCGGATGTAGTGACATACTCCAACTTTACCTGTTTCTCTGCCACCTGCTCTCTTAAGAAGTGATATCTTATGGGAATGTGATTTGTTCTGGAATGAATAACTGGATTCTTTGAAATACTTGTTGCACTGGTATTATCACATAATATGGAGATGGGATGATCATACTCTACTTTGATATCCTTCAAGGTCTACTTCATCCATAAAATTTACGTGCAACATAGTACCGCTGCTATATACTCTGCTTCTGTTGTGGATAGGGATACAAAATTTTACTTCTTACTTAGCCAAAATACCGGGATATTTCCAAGAAAAAATGCTCCTTCGCTTGTAATTTTTCTGTTATCTACACATCCTACCCAATTTGAATCTGTATAAGCTGTTAATGTGAAATCTTTTCCTTTTGGATACCACAACCCGTATTCCATAGTTCCCTTTAGATATCTGAATATGCATTTTACAACTCGCACATGTGTTTCTTTCGGCCCTACTTGAAAAACATGCCACCATACCCATTGCTTGCATGATATCTGGTCTGGATGCTGTCACATATAATAAACTCCCAATCATTGATCTATAGAGAGATTGATTAACATCTAGAGATTCGTCATCTTTGCTTAACTTGGTTCCGGTGATCATCAGTGTGCTGACAGGTGCACACTCCTCCATACCAAACTTTTTCAAAATTTCCTTCACATAATTGGTTTGGGATATAAATATTCCTTTATTAGATTGAGAAATTTGCAATCCAAGGAAAAAGGATAACTCACCCAACATAGACATTTCAAATTCCTTTTGCATGTCCTCTGCAAATTTTCTAGACATTTCTTCATTGTCTCCTCCAAAGATTATGTCATCCACATATACAACCATAATTAACTGGTGTTCATCTTTATTTTTAATGTAAAGATTACTATCAACATGTCCTCTCTTGAATCCTTGGTCCTGTAGATGTTGATCAAGCCTTGAGTACCATGCTCTGGGGGCTTGTTTTAATCCATATAATGCCTTTTTCAACCTACACACATAATCTTCATTTTCTGATAATAGGAACCCTTCAGGCTGTTCTATGTAAACCTCCTCTTCTAAATTCCCATTTAAAAAGGCTGATTTGACATCCATTTGGTAGACTTTGAAATTTTTAAACACTGTGAAAGCAAAGAACATTCTGATTTCTTCTAGTCTGGAAACCGGAGCAAAAGTCTCTTCAAAATCAACACCTTCCACTTGAGCATACCCTTGCATACCAATCTTTCCTTATTTCAAGTGACTTGACCATCTTCATTTAGTTTTTTCCGAAATACCCACTTAGTGCCAATCACATTCTGACTCTTTGGTCTAGGAACTAGTTCCCAAGTTTCATTTTTCTCAATTTGATCTAATTCTTCTTCCATCATCTTCAACCAATGCTTATCATGTCTTGCTTCTAAAAATTTCTTAGGTTCTACCTTAGATAGCAGAGAAAAATACCCTTGCTCAGAAGAATTTGTAATTTTTCTTCTAGTTTGAACCCTAGTATCAAGTTCTCCAATAATCTGAATTTGATCATGATTTTATGAACGAAACGAGATGGTGTCTTGGTATCCTGCCTTTCTGATTTACTCCACTCTTCAATCTTTTCTTCTTCCTCTTGTTCTTCTTTCACAAGACTTGGTATTTCTAAAGACTCTTATGATTTTTCTTTTGTCTTTAGATCCAGACCCTCATCCACTCTGACACTTTCACTTTCTATGATAGTCTGCAACCTCTTGTTATAACATCTAAAGGATTTAATTTTAGTGGAGTACCCAAGAAAAATCCCTTCATTGGATATTGAATCAAATTTGCCTAAGTCCTCTTCGGTTCTTTTAATGAAACATCTGCTCCCAAATACCTTAAAATATTTGATTGAGGTTGGTCTTCCTTTCCATAATTCATATGGAGTTTTGTCATGGTTAACTCTGATTTGCACTCTATCCAAAATATAAATGGTAGTACTTACCGCTTCTTTCCAGAATCTATCTGATAGCTTAGATTTATTCAGCATTGTTCGGGCCATCTCTTGAACGGTTTATGTTATTCCTTTCTACTACTCCATTTTGTTGCGGAGTTCTTATAATTGAGTATTTTATTTTAATTCCATGGTCTTCACAATATTCAATAAATTCATTTGATATGAATTCACCTCCACAATCTGACCTTAGACATTTTATCTTCAGCCCTATTTCATTTTCTACTAATGCCTTGAAAGCTTTGAACTTTACAAATGCTTCAAATTTTTCTTTCAAAAATGCTACCCATGTCATTCTAGTGTAGTCATCAATGAGTAACATAAAATAACTCTCACCTTGAATACTTTTTCATTCTGGTAGGTCCACACAAATCCGTGTGAATTAGCTCTAATGGTTTGGTGGATGAATACTCCTTTGTTTTGAATCTTGTTCTGGTTTGCTTCCCAAGCTGGCAGGACTTGTATAGAGTACTCGAAGGCTTTGTTATTTTAGGCATGTCCCGTATGGCCTTCTTATTGTTTATCTTCACAAGATTATCAAAATTTATATGTCCCATCCTTCTATGCCATAGCCAATTCTCCTCAAATTGACTTAGGCAACATTTTTCTTCTTTTATTTCTCCAAGCAAATATAGATTATTTGTAGTTAGGTGGCAATCTGCAATTAGTTCTCCTATATCTGCTTTCCTTATTTCACATCCTTTGGCATAGAACTTAAGAGTGTGTCCTTGATCACACATTTGACTCACACTTAAGAGGTTATGTTTTAATCGTTCAACGTATAAAAACATTCTCTATTTTTGTTTTTCCATTATCCAGACTCAGCGTACCTTTACCAATGATCTTCGCTGTAGCATTATCACCAAATTTTACTGTACCTTCATTTACTTTCTTTAAGGAGAGAAACTTTTATCACCAGTAATATGTCTTGAACATCTGCTATCAATGTACCACTGCTGTCCTTCATCTCGAGCATGAAAATCTTTTTGAACGAGCATGGATTTTTCTTTGTCTAGCCCATTTTTCTCCTGCTTCCTTGTCCAGGATTTCGTAGCCTCCCTTTTTGTTTGTATCTAAAGGCTTTGTCTTTTGATCTTGTCTCGAGTCAAACACACCTTCTACAAAAGCATGCTATATGTCCATAATTATTGCACTTGTAGCAGAGAATGGCTTCCACGTTATAATAGGATAGTGGAGAAAAACAAGTTATAGTTCATATTCAACACTCTATGAGAAGATTTTGGTTTTTTCCAGGCTTCATCATCTCTCATTTGTTTTCTACACTCTATCTTTTTATGCCCATATATATTGCAATAAAAACAATAACCATGAAAGGAACTTTCGAACCTGTTCATATTCCTATGTTGTGGAGTAAATGGTCTTTTGATGTCGTTCTCTTTAACACCTTCCTTGTGGATGGAACTGGTCTTCGTAGTTTCCTCTTCCTTTCTGCATTTTATTCTTCGTAGGTACATTTAGAATTTCTGCATAACTTTTTGCCTTTTCTAAACCTTTCTTCTTCGAGAATCTCAATGGAATTTGAAGCTTTCTCTAGTTTTTCTTCATATTCGAGTCCTGATTTGTTAGATGGTGATCTTTGATTTTCTAGAATCTCATCTAGAACCTTAGTACTTTTTTCACAAGTTGTTCATTAGTTTGGTATTTACCTTTTCTAAGTCTTTTCTCATAGCAACAATCTCTGACTCAGGCTTTTCACATTCTTCTTGCTTCACCTTGAGCTGAACTTCTCAACCCTTCCTCAATTCTCTTTGCTTCTTCAATTTGGGTCTTCAAGTCAATGATTAGATTCTTTGATTCTTCAAGACTCTGTGCTAACTAAGCTTCAAAAGATTATTTTGTTCTTCATATTTCTGGAGCTAAAGTCTTTGCTTCTGATTCCTCTTTTTGAGTGCTTTTATTTCACCCAATGCACAAATGAGTTCTTCTTCGAGGTTTACCTCACCTTCTTCTTCTATGTCCTTGATTCCTTCCAAATCAAATTTGCTAGTTGATGAACCTTCTTCTATAGCCATAAACAGTGTTTAGTTCATCATCACTGTCTGAATAACTTATTCCACTTTCTTCGGATGAGCCGCTACCTCTTTTTGAATATAGACTTTTCTTTTGCTTTTCAAATATTTTCTTGCCTCTGCTTTTCTTGGATTCTCTTTTGAACTTGGGCTTACTTTCTTCATCTTATGCTATCTTCCTTCTCTAGGCATTTTAGCTGCAAAATGACCAATTTTACCATAGTTAAAAAGATTTAAATGGTAACTTACCTTTGTATCTCCCAAATCCTTTCTTTAGCTTTCGAATGAATAAAGCTTCCTTTTCATCTTCTTCGTTGTTTGATTCATCATTCGCTTCAGATTCCTTGATTGCATTTTTCTCGAAGACTTTGAATGCCGCTTCCTTCTTTGCTAGTTTATTAGACTCGATCCTCATTTCATAAGAATGTCAATATTCCATATAGTTCATCCATGCTTAGCTTGTCAAGATCCTTCATTTCTTTGATGTCAGACACCTTAGCATAAAATCTTAATGATAAAGATCTTAAGACCTTCTGGATGATCACAGGTTCCTCAATCTTTTCTCCAAGCCCTCTTATTGCATTGACAACTTCATCCACCCACAGAAGATAAGCTGCAACATCTTTCTCATCCTTCATTTTTAGGCTCCTCAAATTTTCTCCTATGGGTTTGAAGCTTAGCTTTTCTGACCTTATCATCACCTTCATATATTGTTCAAAGTTTATCCCATATTTCCTTTGCTCATGTCACATTGCATTACCTTGACAAATTCATGGACTTCATGATAGACCACACAAGATTGCATTCATCGCCTTGGCATTGTTTTCAAAAGCCTTCTTACCGGTTTGGTCTGTTGGCGGAGTTGATGGAATGATATATCCGACTGCTACTGAAAAAGAAATATCAACCCTAGTGCCATTCTGTTTTTTTATTGTTGTTTTACACTCCAGAAATGTCTGATAGTTTGGTTAGACTTATATTGTATGAATCGTCTTGATGAAAAAAATATTTGTGTACTTGTTTAAACATATGTGATCTCGAGATCTAACTTCCAACTGTTAGTATTGTTCTTGAATGAAAATGCTCTGAGTATTTCTCTAATTGTTTAGCACAAGATAACTTACTCTTATATTTTGGAGTAGATTCGATAAAGTATTAGGGTATTATATGTACTACCCTCATTTAGTGAAAATGTAGATCTATAATTATGAGCAATGTGACTATATCAAATCAATCAATGGATACAAAAGTTATATGCAACTATGACACATATCTAAATGGAAATGTTTTTAGGTAAATAAAACTACAGATGATAAATTCTAATATATTATGGGGTTATAAATGAACATCAAACCCTTTATAAGCACCAACCTACCTGGATGACAACTTCCATCCCAATGAATTATAGACTTTTTTTAGGCACCAACCTTTTGAGCACACACACCCTTTTGCTAAGCACCAACTCAGCAAGAGACGCCGATCTCTATCAAATATGAAGGGACCAACCTTCCTTACAAATTTTGCTTTCCACTTTTGAACTTGTTGCCTCCTCAACAAATAATGGAAAATTCTTCTTCTTACTTTCATATTTGCTGTTCTAAAATTCTTGCCCTTACGCTTCCTCTTCTTCTTCTTTTTCCTTAAGATATTCAACTTGAATCCATGCTTAATAAGTCTCATATGAATCTTCTTATATAGCCTTTCGTACCTTTTTGAAAAGACACATCATTCCAACCGACACAACCTTTCCATTAACACAACTTAATTAAGTGCATTAGTCGGCTAAAACCAGAAAATAATTAATGCAACCCATAATTATTAAATGCACATTAATCAATGTAATTAACCACTTGATAGGAGCACTGCCCCTCCTGAAATCTATTTTTATCATTAAATTGCTACCAGCCATCATTAAATCTTCTTTTTCACCACAAAACATTGCATATGAACAACTTAAAATGCGGATATCTCTCTCTTATGTATAGCTATGTATATCTCATTTTATACCATGATAATCCTCAATGCAAAAACACTTCTTTTCATGTATTTAGTATTTCATTTTCTACCCTTCTATATTGCTGGTTATTTCCGTTACTTTCTGACAAGATTTCCATTTACCCAGTTCAGCACCTCTTTTGACATCTGACAATTGTCCAATCGAGTTAATGAAACATAACTCTGTGAAAGATTATTTCCTTGGGTAGGAGGAATACCTGAAAATATATGGCAAATGTGCTAGATCCGGGAAGTGTGATACTCCCTAGATGGTTGTCAATTCACTATGAGAGCACCAACTTTGCGAGAAATGGAAATTCCAAGCCTGTAGTTGAATATTAAGTATCTCATTCAAACACCAATGCAAATCTAATCATAACAAGCTACCATAATCTAGATTCTAATAGAGGGGTAATAGGACTGGTCATGGTTTCTAACTTAGGATCACTTAGATAAAGGCTCCTAGGTTATGGTTATTAGCATCAAGATATTAAACACAAAGACCTAGTCTGGTATAACCGATCATGGTTTTTCATGGGTAACCGGCGTCGGTATAGGGTGAAAGAAACTTATCTGGGCATCCCAATTGTAGAGGTTGATGATGTTAAACAAAGATAAAAGAGGGGTGGAGAGGTTTGTGAACTTAGATATACTCAGAGATGTGTAATAGATAGATATAAGTGAGGTTTTAATGGTGTGGGTGGAGGAAAATGGTAGGGGAATGAGATTCAAGTGGAAACTTTAACATCGGTAGAATCTTTAGACTGAAGTAGAAATAGATTCTCGTTAAAAGTATACATGCAGGTTCAAATGGATGGATGGTGATGAGATTAATGTCTGGTGCCGTGGAAATTCATGTTACCATTGCAGCACCTCTGGATTCCTGGTACTAGGCTATAGATTATGAAAAAGGCTCTGGTCCTGCACATGCAACTCTCTTCTCTTCTCCTCGAGAATTATGCCAACCTCCTAAAGTGAGTATGGTAACCGATGATGGTTCCTGATTGACTGGTGTCGGTTTCAGGATGAGGATAGGTTTATTAAAAATGGAAGTAGGAAATCACTTGGGCCAAGTTT
Organism: Taxus chinensis; assembly: GCA_019776745.2. Classification (NCBI taxonomy): domain Eukaryota; kingdom Viridiplantae; phylum Streptophyta; class Pinopsida; order Cupressales; family Taxaceae; genus Taxus; species Taxus chinensis. The sequence goes on from JAHRHJ020000399.1 coordinate 203,161, forward strand.
GTTTTATTCTTGCAGATCTGTTGGCAAAATCTGTCGCGTGGACAGATCTATGGATAAACGGGTTGAAAATAGCAACCTCTTTGAGACAGCAAAGCGAAAGTTTATTGCTACTTCTATAGCAGGAACCTATGCAAGTCTCACAGACTTCGGGGGTTGGGATCTCATCCCAGTAGAGCGTTCTAGGCTGCGAAGAGAAAGGAATAAAAGGAGAAGAGAAAGAACAGATCCGAAGGAAGAAAAGAAATGAGTTCCAAAGCGGAAGGGTAGAAGATTGGGCTTGGTAGTAAACAGAGGCTGATAAACAAATGACGGAAAAGTAGATATGAATTCAACAGAAAAGATACATGCAGATCTAAACATAAGAAAGATCTAACTATAACACAGTTGTATTGTAGCTTTCTAAAATGAAGTTCACAATTGTAGTAATGTTCTTCTCTGTTACAAGAAAGCTCAAAGTCTTGTCTCTCCTCACCTCTATTTCTATCTGAAAAATGTTCACCTTTTGAATACAACAAGTATTTAGTATTTATAGAAAGTGAGGGAGAGAGAGGGCAAAATGGAGCCAACCACTTATTCACAAGATATTTACAAAATATATCATGTGACTTTTACAACTTGGATGGATGACATCTCCCATCATGCAAATTAGGATGATGTCATCGTTTGTGCCAACACACTTCAGATATTTACCGGAGAATAGAGAGGAGAAGAAGAAGGAGAAGAAGAAGCTATTCATCATCAATCGATGTGGCCTAAAAGGGGTCGCCTGTTTCTGATGCTGATACAGGAGAATGTGGAACTGAGCGCGGTATTCCAAGAACTTGCTGATCACTGATCCACGTGGCCTTTCACTAATTGTTTCGCAAGTTTGAATGACTTTTCGGGGACCATAGTCTTTACCCGCCTCGATAGGGACCCAATAACAGGCCAGTAGGTTGTTGATGGATTCGATGTCGAAAGTACTTCTGGCCCTGTCCCTTGAGCTCCTTGAAAATTCGTTCAGTATCGTCAGCATCTCACAGGTGAGGGAAGGATTTAGCAACCCTGGAGTCATAGATAGAACAGAAATTTGATGCATCGCATCCAGGGCCTCTTCCTTCACCTTGTCTATTCTAACATAAATTAGAGCTGATCTATCCGATAGTCCAAACATATCTTGTTGAGGGTCCTTGGATGACCGAATACTCCAAACTTGACCAAATCTTCGACTGAACAGTCGAACATTTGTTGGAAGGCCTCGTGTTGGAGTCTCATTTTCGAGCTATGGACTTGCTAATGTTTGGAGTTCCTTATTCGCCTTCTACTCCTTAATACTCGGCGATCAGGATCCTTAAGGATTTCAAGCAGAAACAGCCATACCTTGCTCGCCGATCTTTGAGTAATTGATCTTCTCCTGGCTGAAGCTCAGGATGTGGGAGGTGCACTTCCCATCTTCTGTAGGGCTTGAAGCAGGATTCTGCTCCTTCAGTAGCCTCTTTTCTTCCTTTGTTTCCTGAAGCTTTTCAGAGTGCACTTAACTGCGGAAAGAGCTTCCCCCTGGAGACTTTCAGAGGATGTCCCCATTGTGACTTGGGTCACCTGCCGGAATAGATCTTCTTTTTCTTTGGTGAGATCGGGGTAGGCAATTTCCATAACCAAGCTCTTGGAGAAGCGTGTACCGGCTTGTGCTTCTTTGCTCCTTTAACCGGAATAACCGAAAAGTCCACTCAATGGGGACTTTCCTCTTTGGCTGGCTCAGCTGCTGAGAGATCCAAGCTGGTCCTATTGAAGAAGGACCAGAGACAGAGGGGGAGGCAGCAACATGAGGGGAAGTACTTCACGCGGTATGATATTGCAGAAGACATGGGAAGGGAAGGGAGCCCGGAAAATGAGGGAAGAAATGGAGGAAGACAAATCAGCGAGAGAGGAGAAGATGGACGAAGAGGCAGGGGAGAGAGTAGAAGAAGGGGGAGAAGACACAACCAAAGGAGTGTTGCCGACATCTGAGGAAGGGGAGGAAGAGAAGAAGAAGGGATAGAAGGGACCTCAGTTGTAGCGATACATGGGCGTATAGGACTATCCTCTGTCAATGGCGATCCAGGGTTATTACTTGTGTCTGAAGGAAGAGGACTTTCAGGGGCTTCCTCCTGAATGGTGCTAGGCTCACCTTCCGCAGCTTTGCCTAATGCTTCTTTGACCTTGGATGTGTGCATTACCCAAATTAAATAAATTCCTAGGTAGAATATAAAACATTCATGCAGCACCAATGCTCTGTTCTCCGCATAATCTCCTTGACCCTCTCCTCGATTGTCTAGCCTTGCTTCTGTCAATGTCTGGGAATAATCATCCCCTTCTGTGTCATTATATACTTTGTCTAGGGAATGTTGGGACGATGGCCACATCCGTAATGGATGATTTCCGTTCATGCTAAGCGAGAGTGATCCTTTCTTCATCAGTTCTACCTCATGGTGATACGTCAATGTAGATATCCTGAAAGGGGACTCGGATCAAGCTATAGCCCTTGGTAGACATAGGGTCGAATGATAGGCCTTGTCTACATTTCCTTTTTTGAGCAATTCTAGCTCAGCAAACATCTCCTTCGCCTTGTGATACATGTGTAACGGCCTACTGTGAGGAAGGAGTTCCGCCCTTCTTTCTCTTGAGGCACTTTTCATGTATGTGACGAGCTGTCTTGATAGTTCCAATAAAATCAGCTTTTCCCAGCATACACTTGGCAACCTGGTTGGTTCGCCCAAAAAGTTCTCAGCATAATTGGGAAACTGGTGTGAACAAGGCCCCCCACTTCTCTGTGACTGCCACTATGTTTTTGGTTGTCCGGCCATGAGTCAAATTTGGCCGCAACATGCACATGATGTGTATATAAGAAACATGCATGTTTTCCAGCTTCATCTTGATAGTATTCAGATATTTTGGCCTGAGGCCAACAGCCCTGGATAATCCCTTTCAGACGCAGCAGCATACACTTAGGAGTTCATGTGGAACACTCCTGTTGTGGCAAATAGCTGCTCGGATATTGTGCTGACTACGTTGATCGGGCAGATTTTTATTCATTGTTTATGGAAGTTTGCTCCAGAAGGTGATTATATCACTGAGTTCCTCTGAGAAATCACTGCCGTATGAGAAAGGTAGACCTCATTCATTAATTGCATGCACTTGTCTTCATCCCAAGCCTTATTCTTGCTGGCTAACAGCAACATATGAGGGATTCCAAGCATCAACTCAAAGCGATGGGCAGATAAGGTTTATAACTACCTCGCCTTTGCTGTTCCATACATCTCGTGTCTTTGTTGAAGGATTGTGCAACAATCACCATGAACTCGTTATTACAGGGTATTCTTCCGGCAAAGTGCACCTATCCAATTTTATCCATCCATGGACTCCTTGTCACTTTCTGGTGTCAATGTGGCCCAGTTCATCACAACCATATTACATGTATTCGGGCATTCTTGTATTTCATTTCATCTTCTAGAGCTTTGCCTTCCCTCTTGGTTTGATGGGTCTCTTGCTAGACGTAGACATGTGCTCCTTCAATTTTTATTTGATGATCTGCACGTAGAAGGAGCGAAACCCAATCCAAGAAGCTTGAATTAGTCATTTCATTGGAATACTTAGTCAGATCAGAAAAGTCTAGAACTTTTAAGGTTCGGGATGCAGGGCGCATGAAAAATGTATATAACAGGCTCCAATCTAGGCGCACATGCAACAGAGGATTGGCGCATAAGGCGCATTGGCGCATGGATGAAGCAGACTTCAAATGATAGAGCTTAGTCACATTGAGGTTTGGTGCGCCCTTTGGCGCATGGGCAGATTGTGCAACATGGAAAAAAGGCGCGCCAAAGGTATATGGCGCGGCGCATGGGGGGATACACAACATTTACTTGCAACGGAAGGTGCGCCCGCGCCTTGGAGGTTTTACACGCGCAAATAACTCTTGCGTTGCATGGAAGCTGGGCGCGCCCTTTAGCGCATTAGAAAATGCAACAGGGGTAAAAGATGCGCCTATAAGGAGGCGCGGGTTTCGACGTGTTACAGGCCGAAAGGGTGCGCCTAGGGGCGCATGATTAATAAATGCAGGATGCTGGGTAGACGCGCCGAGGGGCGCGACTGTCTTGCAACATGACGCGAGCAACGCGCCAAGGGGAATTACTTTAAACATTTAAGCATTATTTTTCCCCTACTCTGGAAATGAGGGAGGGAGAGAAGGAAGAAGTTGGTTTATGCGGGATAGGGAAGAAAGTCCAATACGACATTTAAAAAATCAAACGAAAACCAGACCGAACACCAAAGCACATGAAAAAGAGGATGAACCTCTTACCTTCGAATGTATAAAGAAGGTTGGAAAGCGAGCCCACAGAGCAAATGACAACGACAGAGCAGAGCTGACACACCCAGAGCAATCATTTGCCTTAAAAAAAAGAACAATGAAAACTGACATGGCGCGCATAGGTATATATAACAAAATTTTCATATAATGCGCCAACCACCATTTGAAAACGCGCGAAAACGGTTGTCCATTTGGCGCGCCCAAAGGGATGTCGACATGGGGAGATATCTTTGGCGCACCCAAAACATGATGTAACATGGATTTACATTGCGCCTTTGGCGCAACCGAGAAGCGTGCTTCGGAAAACCATGCGTCCAAAGGCTTTTAAGGGGGCGCATCAAAAATTGAGTTGCAAGGAAAAACCATCGCCCTGATCAAAAAGACTAAGTTCAAAACTGAATTTCCCGGGAAGGGTTACAAATTCTGAATGTTCAAAACTTCGGTATGGTTATTATTGCCCTTGTCAATTTTACAGGATAACAAAGATAGAAGTGTTCCTTCTAATGAGCGCAAATAAATAATAAACATGTGATTTTAGGGTTAAACTAAATATAAGCTCATCTTAGGTGGGAAGTGGGACTAAGTCTTAGTTAGTCTATGGAAACAATGCTATGAATAGGTCTATGGTGAGTTGTCTAGGTGAGGTGGAAAACCTAGTGAGGGTAATTAGGATAATTAAAGAATAAATATTGTGAGAATAGGACTATTAATTTAATTGAAGTAATTAAATTAATCATTAATGAAACCTGGGGTGAAAGGGGCTCATGATTAGATGAACATGTTTAAGTTGGTTATTCAACCAGTGGCTAAGGGGAGTGTGACCCAATTTTGGTGTCTATAGGATCTTCAACCAAGATGTTGTTCCTATCTAAGGACCTATTCTCCTCATACACGGTAAAAGTGCCAAACTACTCCATGATGGATGATATATCTGATGCATAAGCAAAGAAAGAATGTGGAGGGTCCTGTAACTAAGTAGAAGATACTATTTGATATCTGTATGAGTCCTAAATCAAAGATGTCTACTCCCTGAAAAATTTGTGTTGGACCAGAAGTAGGTGGATCAATAAATAACTCCTCTAATAATGTCAAGGTGATAAGGAGATGGTGGAGGTGGGTACCCATCACTACTGTAGTCATCTGCGCTAGAAGAGAAGTTCTCATTAAAAATATGATCAAGTGCAAGTGAATGTGGTGAAGAATCTGAAGGAGGAACAAAGTGAGAAAAGCAATATAACCGAGTATTGATGATCGAATACACCCACAATAATGATAGTGTTCACTGTGTAGCTCTTTGACGTAGATTGAATCCGGAGTGAACTCAACCTGTATGCCCTAACTAAGGTGAGTAATTGGTAGTACTGATAAGAGATTAGTTAATAGTGAAGGAATACTAAGAACATTATTGAATGTTCCTCCATCCACTTCAACAGACCCTCTCCCAGAAACTTGTGAAGAACTGTTGTCACCCAATCATATAGTAGACATGTCACATGGTTCTAATGAAGTGAAATCCATGTGTGAAGAAGCCATGTGATGTGAAGCACCAAAATCAATAACCCATGTAGGAGGTGGTGGTACAACTGCAACAAGTGATCTCCCTTTTTTCTCCTTTCTTGATTCTTTCTCTTTCCCTTTTTCATTGGTATTTGTATTGGAGGATTCATTGGTTGATGAATACTGTTTGAAAGACTCAGGTTCACCAATATTGTTCTTCTCAAGATAACTTGTGAGGTGGTCAATTTGATTCTTCCAACATTTTCTTTCATCATGTCTTCCTTTATAATACCCACATTTAATCCTTTCTTTCTTGGACTTATCACTAGAAAGGAAGTTTCAGAGTTTAGTGTAGAGGTGGAACAATGTTGATATTTATTTCTTTCTTGATCCATGTTACTATGTTTATACTCTTTGTCTAATGAGGCTTTCTATTTTCCATTCTTAGTAATGAGAGCTTGAGGTTTGGATGACTTCAAGGTACCCATTTGAATTAACTTGTCTTGCTCCTTAGTCAAATTAGAAATGAATTCATCTAAGGATGGCATAGACCATGTGGCTCCAAGAGCTCTCTTGGTAGCATAAAATGTAGAAACAAAGACAAAGTAGTCAGGACCTAGTTTGGAAAGCACTGAAAGAACTAGTTGTCCATCCTTCTTTTTTGTTCCACATTATGCTTAACTGACAATTATAAGGACTTGAGACTTGGTAAATAAATATTCCAAGGTGTCAAAGTTTATAGGACTTAAGCTGATAAGTTCTATTTCTAACTCATGACCCCTCATAGTGTTAATTTTTCCAAATAATTTTTCTAAGGTTTTCCACACCTTGTTGGGATATTTAGATGAATCTATGTGAAACAGGAGTTCAAGAGACACAGAAAGACACAAAATAACAAATGCTTCATCACACTTATTATACAACTTAACTTTATCTCCCAGCTATAGTAGGCTCAAGTTCTAACCCCATTGTGATATGGTACAACCCTTTAGTACTGATTGCAATGAGAATTTTTATATCCATTCATGGTAGTTAAAAGGTGTAAGTGGGTTAATTGTACTTAGATCCATGACTACAGAAAGAGAAGTTGTGGTAGTTGTTGCAAAAACCAAAGAGATGTGTGGAAAGAAAGAAGTTCCAAACAAGAGAGGAATCACACTGTATGTTAGGTTGTGGAGCCTGTTTTCATGCGAGAAAGTGTTAAAGACTGTATAATAAGACTACTGTACACTTTCCACAGTTTTCTTGCTGGCGTTCGAGGGCGCAACCCTGGAGAATTTTTTTTTTTGCCTTAAAACGTGCCCGATATACCAGGAAACGTGTTTTTCTCATATGGGTAGGATTTTTGGCCCATAGGTTTATGGGATGGTTTTAGCCCATGGTTTTGATACCCATGGTTTTGTAAAACTACTTAAGAACTTGTCTACTTATGTGGTTTTGTGCATATGGTAGGGTTAATGTAACATTATAGAATGTGTTTTGAATTTAGGTGTGAATTATGTAGAGTTTGTTGAGCATAGCTCTAAATAGATCTGGGTATTGTATTGAGAGAGTGGTGCCTTGTAATAAAATCTGAGAAAGTGATTCTTGGTGGACGTAGCCCCAAATTGGGTGAACCACGTCAAATAATATCTCTTTGTGTTGTGTTATTTTATTCTACACTTTTATTTCAGATCTGTAATATTTTCTGCATATTAGTTTCTACTGTTGCGATTCTATGAGGGATTATTCTACATATTTTATCCCTTATTTCCTAACAATCACACTGTACCCCCCATAAAATTTATCAAGAAGCCCCCCACGATTTGGCACTTTATAACTTAGAATTTTTTACAAAATTAATAGGTCCAATGCTTAGCGAAATAAAAAATATTGTACTTTTTCAAAAATGGCACTCGATATTGAGCTACCACTCAAAATTTTTACGATAATTAGTTTCAGCAAATAATCCCTATTTAAATGAATTTTCCCTAAACTCGAAATGTAATTTTTTCACTAAAAATATAGTTTTAGAAAAAGGAGGAGGGTATGATGAACCCAAGATTAAGCACCTTCCATAGATCTACAGCCACATTTTTTACAACTGTGGATCTTAAATTTCCACAGATATGAGTGTAGAAACAACACTATTGTGAGACCCAAAAACAATGACTCAAGATGGATCTTCAATGCATGTATGGGTTGTTGGAAAATTTGTTGTAGGTCTAAAAATGCCTCTTGATCATGAAAACCACCCTTTGCAAGTCTGAACAAGTATACAAAGTATTACCATAAGTGAAAATGCCCTTCACAGGTCTAAAAATCACCTAAATTTGGATAAATATTCCAGAGATCTTGCAATAATTATTGGCCTGCAAAAAAGTAATCTCCAAAACTGTATATGCACTATGTGGGCCTATAACCCTCAGAAGCCTGCAAAAAAGGCTTTATATAACCAGAAACAAGGTAAAACCAACATCGAATACCACCCGAATACTTACAAATATTGATCTAAAATGAAAATAAATTTGCAGAATAATAACCGGACAAGCTCAATACCAGGTCGACTTTGATACCATATCAAATAAGTGCCACAAATCTACTGGTTCAAAGATTACATAGGTAAATGATGTGAGATGTGAATTGTTCCAAGACAAAACAATGCAAGCATACAAGATTGCAAATTACGAAAATACAAGAGAGATAATTGCAATAACACAAAAATAGCTCCAGCTCAATATGATCAAATAAAATAATGCAAGATAAATACACATAGGAGGTGAATGTGTAACCTCCTCCTAGAATCATGGCAATCTACACCTAGAATAGTGGTAACCAACAAATAGAATGGTGTAGTCAAGTGGTGACTAACACATAGAATAGTGTAGTCAAGTGGTAATCAACACCTATAATAGTGTAGTCAAGTGTACACCTAAGAAAGTATATCCCATAAATGCAGGGAAACTCCAAGTGAGGTGGAATATCATGAGTAGGATAATATAAGTAAAGAAAGGAAAATAAATCCTACACTAACAATTGCAACTTTCAATACTTCTTTTCTTGACTATCATTCCCTCTTACTAGCTCTTCTTATACAAAAACCGTATATTATGAGACAAAATACAACAATATTTGATAAAGTGTAAACACTTTTGAATACCCTTTTGGGAAATCTTTCTCCTCACAAAATTTTAGGACTTTGGTTGTCAAATTTTCTCCCTTAACTCGATAATCGTATTTTCCCATTAAGTCTCTTTTCTAGTAGCCTTGTCTTGTAGGGTTTTCGGGTCTAATTTTTGAATAAGATGGACTATAAAAAAAAAAAAAAACTTTTGAATACCCATTATGGGTTTATGTCTCCACATGAACTTTCAAAATCCAACCCTAACTAGAAGTCATTCAAATTTTCAATTTTACGACTCAAATTAGGTCACCTTAGCTTAATCTAGGGTTTAGAGAGGAATTACTCAGTTTTACATGTGACAACAATACTCCAAGACCATAAACCTTACAAATCTTATTTTCCTACTGCTACTATTTCTACTTATCAAAATTTAGTTTTTTAAAAGTTTGTTAAGTCATTTTTATGCCAAATATTCTTAAACCTTAACCAGGGTTTTTCACAGATCTGGTTAGGGAGAAAAATGCATTTTAGGAGTTTTATACGGTTTCAAATATTCTAATTTGACATATAGGTCTGTAAAGACCTAATTCAACTATAGGGAAAAATCAAGGTCTAAAAATTTATGTTAGGCCTTTAAAATGAATGAAAAATAATCACATAGTGTTATAAATCTCACTTGTACAGCCAAGTTATTTAATTTTAATTCATTATTCTTTATTATTAACGAAATGGAAGTATAAACACATGAAACACAATAATTACAAGGTCTTAATTCCCTTTATGTTAAAATAACAACATTCCTATGCTAGAAACTATCTTTTCTTTTCATGAAATGGATGTTAAACCCCTGTTACAGTCCTAGAAATCCTTTATTTTCACCCCTAACATTCACTTTTTGTCTCCTATCACCTATAAAATCTCTCTTTATCTTCTTCAATCTCTCTTCATTCAAATATATTCATCCCTAACTACTTTTCTATGTAACTTAACTATTAACTACACCTAACTAAAGCACAAACTCAAGTCACAAAACAAAGTTTCATGACATATACTCGGTTTTGTGACTTGACAGAGTATACTTGAGTTAACCCTTTTACCTAACCATCTTAGACACCTACTAAGATACCAACAAAGAAAAAAGTTTATCAAAAAGTGAAAATACCTCCTTAAGAAATTCAAAAAGAGTTTTAGAGGGAAAAGTCAAACAACCCAAAATTTGAAACTTGGTGGTCTCCAAAGACCTCAAATCACTTCAACTAGTCTACTTTGACCCTCAAATCATGACAAAAAAGGAAATTTTTATTCTATGAAGCTTTTAAGAACACACATAGAGGTTTCTTGGAAAGAAGCTAGGAAAATTAAGAATTAAATTCGATGTAGACCTGCTTAGGGGGGTGGATACCTAGGAAAACTACGACATTGGGTACCTACATCTACACAGGTCATGGAATACCTCAAGTTGATAAAATAATCTCCCTCAATGAGCCCCTACATCCACTCCTCCTATGAGATAGTAGAATTCTCATTGACACACATTCTTCCATAACAATTTTTATTTATTTTTAAAACAAATATAAATTCCTCCTTATCCACCTTAAAATAAAACCTTTTATCCATACATCTTACCCCAATACACACATAAAATTACAACCATAATGACACATTACAACACTAAAAATTTCCTTATCCAAATGCAACACAACCCATAGAGCATAAGAAATTACATCAATTTGGATGCTTAAGAGTAAGGAGATTCAACAAAACATTGAGAATTAAATTGAAAAAATAACCTACCTGATGTAGACAAGAAACATAAACAAACAAAAAATCACTCATCAAAAGGTTTATAACAACCAATTCCACCTTATTCTACAATGTGAGAATCATAGAACTTAACAAGATGCCTAAAAACGGCTTATTCAAGCAAATTTTCACCAATTTTACCTTAGATGACTTTCCAAGGTCTATATCCTATTACATACTCTACAACCCATGCCTATTCACTTATCATAATGGTCCTTGGTCGAAAGATAATCCACTCTCTCTTATTCTCCAATCTATCCCTCCTTTTTGTTACTAATTTCCTTAACCCCAATTGAGATAACCATAATCCTTTAACTCGTTCCCAATGATTTACCCACCTTTAATATGCTTCTAACACCTACTTACACTCAACCCCTGATGTACTTAAGCCTCCAATATCTCAATTTTCATCCACAGTTACTCGACTCATACCTTTCTCACTTTTCCCTTCAAGATTTTCACATAGACCTCTTTCTTCAATATCCAAATTTGAGTTTTAGCTTCTTTTCTTCCTCCCTCCATTTGGTATCCTTCTCTCACATCTTGAAGCATAGATATAATAATTACCAACAAGGATACAAACCACTGAAATTACAATGCTAGCCTCTTTTAGCAAAAACTATCATTTTCCTTCTTGAGACAATGTTATTTGTACCATATGGGGGTATAGCCTTATAGGAGTACCTCTGAGACTTTATAAAATCCATTAGTGTCCTCTTATCACCCTAGATATGTGACTAAAATTTGAGGATCTAGTTCTTTGTAGAACTCATTCTACTTCCTTGTTTGCATTTTGGTTCAAACCCTCACTAGGTCTTTGTTAGGGAACTGTCATACACAATATATTTTATAGAGGGATTAAAAATGAAAGGAATATCATTTCAAGTACCCATTAAAGGGTTTGAGATGTGTGCAAAATTTCAATAGATAACTTTGAGGGATTCTGGTACTTCCTTTATAAATGAGTCACTCCTTTTAGGTCTTAGACTGGGTTTTTGTATTCCATGCCCAACTGTCATTTGTAACCTTAAAAATTACAAGTGAAACTGAGAAATTCCTTTAAAATCCTTGAGAAGGAATCAATATCAAGCTATCTTGAAATTTTTGAGACTAAATTCAATGATTGAATGCTCCTAAACCTGTGCCCTAACAACAACTTAATTGTAATCTATAGTTAAGCCCGTGAATGTTATTTTTCTTACAACTTCATTTGTGGATCAATTCAAACCCCAATATTTTGGGTTAAGCACTATCTCTAGGGGCTCTATGTACTTTCTGTACTAGTAACCCATGAAATCTACTCAATCTTCATTTTTCCTCACATTCTACTTTGTATTGCAAGGGTTTGTGATGGTCACTAGGGTTCTAATGAAATAACGAATTTATCCCTTTGTTCACATAGTTTCTAGATGGCCACAAGAAATGGTAAATGTGCCTAATTTAGTGTAACACTTATAAATCTTGATAGTGAGGGGATTTGTATTCATTTCACTATATTATCCAATCTGTGGCTTACTTACCCTACCTCCTCTTGAACAAAAATCACAAAATTCTAAGGGATATTTTCTATTCTACATGTACACACAATTTTAAACATAAGATTATCACAGATCACCTTTTCTTGAACTATTCACAACATTCTCAGGCCTTACTATTTCCTCTTTCTTGTCACATTTCAGTCTTGACTGATTTTTGTTCACCAACTCTTCTCCTCAAGGATCTCAACATGACTCACACAAAAAATCAATATTAGAAGCAATTGAAAGTAATACCATAAGAAAATAATCACCTTTTTGATGCTAAAATCCCTTGTTCCTATTAATACTTAGGTTTGATTCTCATGCACATCTGCTTGCAAAATTATCCAAGGACTGTACCCATCAAGTAACTCAGAAAGGCATATACAAATATCGACATTACTTACAATAATCACTATGTAGGAACTTAATACCTTGTCTAAGCATCAATATACCTTCTCTATCAACTAAGATCTACCTCATGCAACTCAACATACTCAAGAAAACATACCCAAAAATAATCAACCTTGAGTTTTTACCTTCACTATTCTTCTTGAAATATTACATTCTTGATTCTCATCCAGATGGAATGAGATGATTTAGTTACATTTTATCTTTCATAGGTCTTATTTGGTCAGTTAACACCGAGTACATTATCTTAAACCCTTAATCACATGATTTCACTTGACCACTCATTAAGAGCTAACACTATTTATGACTTCTAACACAAAATTAGACCTAAACATCCTTATTAGACCTCATTTCATCCTTTTTTCAAGATTTTTAGCTCTAAGAGTGTATGTAAAACACCTAAACTAAGTCAACTTACATAGTAAAACTAAAACATGCCTCCAAAATTTCAAACTGCCACTTTGGAAGGAAAGGTACAAGATTCAAAATTTGAAAAGTCCAAGCTCTAACTAACACACCTAAAGAAATCACAAGCACTTATTAACCCTACAAACTCAACTCCAAGCCAAAATTGATGATATCATTTCATATTTATAGAGATGGAGATGATGCTCCTGCATCACTACCTCCTTCCCATGTCCAAGCCTCCCACACAATACCAATTCAAAAGTAACAAATCAACACCTCCTCTCCTCCAACATAGTCTAGAATTATCTTTCTTTCAACACTCTTGAAGTCTAAAAAATACATGACCCTTAAACCATATTCAAAATCCCCATAATAAGACTCTCACCTAAAAGGAACAACAAAATACTTTTATACAGGGAAGCCTACTCGTCCATAATACAACATGGACCTCATCAACTCCAAGAAAAATTCACATAGTCCTAAAATATCAATGAAAATTCCCTTGATCAAAATAAACGTCATTGTTTGAAAATCCCAATTACCCTCTCCAAGAAGGTTGAATCTCTCAAGGTTTTTAATTTACAAACCCCATGAAAAGTCATAAATTTCATAATTAAGTTTCATAAATACAATAGTTGTAAACAATGGTTTTCTTGGTTCAAAGTTGTAGAAAAGCTCCCAAAAGTTGGTCCACTCCATTAGCATGGGCCTAGGAGAAAATTTGGTGTAAAAACTATTATTAATTTTCTCCAACCACTTCTCCAAATTTAGCCTCATATAAAAACCCAACTTTTCACTTTTGGAAATGGTGCAAAAAATCATGCATACATGAATATAGACCTTAACATGGTTCAAAAATATAACATAGTTAAATTTTTACAAAGGAGTCACTCCCATGGTTAGGATTCAAATAAATAATTTCCATGTTTCATGGGTGACAAGGGAAAACACTAAGGACCATAGTGTTATGAAATTAGTTAAAGAGATATAAGAATAATACCAGTACTAAAGCTCTAATAGATAAAAATAAGATCATAATATGAGATAATAGATCACTTGCCCCACTTTGAGGAGGAAACCTCCAAAACCTTAGATCACTCGCCACTTGGGGAAAACCTCCACAACCGTATAATAAGACTCAAGTGTGCAATATGATTATTAACTACTCCTTACTACCTCCTTTATATACCCATGCTATACTATGGTCATCACCTAGGCCAAGCTTCTAAGCATATGAAAGCATAAATGAATGACATATGATAAGAAGAGGGATTATGTAAGCCACAAGTTAGCAATACATTACCAATATAAATGATGGGAAAAAGAACATACCATACACCTCCCCTTCAAAGAAACACTTTCCCTAATGTTTTCACCTTCTTGTAGACAATAAATCACACACTTTGGGTATTTATTTAGTCTTGGTATCATACTATTATTCATATGGTTTTTAAGCGAAGAGAGTACTAATTAACCCATGTCTTTAGCCATTTTTACTTTTCTTTCTATTGTCATTTTCAGTCTTGCACCCACACTTGCCTAGTTTGTACTATCATTTTACATTTATCCTATCTCTAAATGGGGTGCCTAGCCAGGATTGGGGTGCCTTAAGTGCCTTGGTCCCATCGGGGGCACCTTGATCCTCTTTACACTTTATTCTCATCTTTTGGGCTCTTTCTAGCCATCTGAGCTTTCCATATTTTTAGTGGTTGGCCTTTTCGGGGTTAATTACAAAATTAGAACAAGATAACCACATAAATATAGAGTTATAAGACCATAAGGAGGGACCAAGCACTAAGCACTAATATCACTTAAGGTTTCATCCATCTAAGACATCTATAGCTCTATTTACATCCATCTAGCTCCATCAAAAGGGACAAAGGCTGGTTCATCTGCATCACACTTCATAGGAGGGGAGTCTATTCTATTTCATGCACCATTTATTTACATTATACATCTAGTTATTTCTCATTACTCACAAAGTGTGATTGGCACAAGAGCACCTAGGGAAATATTTACACACACACACACACGCACACCTAGAACTACATTAGGTCTGAGATGTAGTGAAGCACTTAAAGATAAATCCATCCATTTGGCAGATATAGACAGTCAAACCCCTTCATATGCATCTTTTTTTAGGGTTTTGATGATTTGTGTTTCACTATTTTCTTTATGGATTTGATGAAATAGATAAGGGTATGGGCCAAGGAGGAATACCTATTGTGATGGTCGGTTTAAAGGTCGTTGCATGCGTTCTGACTTCTTGATCTAATGATGACTGTGAGAGCTTCCTTTTGGCTAGGAGGAACTACCTGAAATACAAAACAAGACCACAAAAGAGAGTTAAATAGTATATGATAGTGGACTACCTAGCGTATGCTAGATCTAGGAAGTGTGATACTTCCTAGAAGGACGTCAATCCAATGTTTATAAATCAATATAAAATAACTCAAACATGTAAATAAAAAAATCTAGTACTAGCATTTTGATTTGGGTGCTTCAGATTAGTATCAGCTTCGATATGATTAAATACTAAGGTGTTTTGTAGGTAAAGGTTTCAGGTCAGGTTGCGGGTAACACAGGTGGTCTGTAGGTCACAAACAAGATCTTGATAAAGTTGGGTAAGGTGTTTGGGTTGTTTTATGTGGGTTAGGTTAGTTGCTGGTTTGAAGTAGTTTTATCAGACATAGAGAATGACGCCGATCAGGGTGACTGATGTCGGTTTAGGTATGATTGATACCGATTTAGTGTGACTGATAACAGTCACTACAGAAAGTGGTAGGGAGTCAGGGGGAGGGTGTTTATGATCTCTTCTATTTTGGAACAAAGAGTTGAAAAGGTCTCTATGAGGGAGGGTGAGGTGACATGTCCAAGATAGATGTGGTAAGGTTTTGAGTTAGGTTTTGGGTAGGCTAAGGGTTGATTTTTAGGTTGGGTTAACAGTCACAGTGACCGATATAGATTAAGGAGACCAATGTCAGTATAAGACAAACTGACCACAGTTAGGGTTAACCAGTGTCAATGACTGTGGGGAGTTGAAAGATGCTGAAGAACAAGTTTTGGGTCCTCTCTGTGATTGCACAAAGAGTTTGGAGGGTGTTTGTGAGGTCTAAGTGAGGGAGGTAGTTTTGGGATAGGTTTTGTGAAGTTTAGGTTGGGTGTGAGTGGGTGGTTGATAGAGAGAGAGCTAAAGGATAGATCTAGGTAGGAACAATGAATGGATGAAGGCAAAGAGAGAATACAACTACAAGTGATAGAGGACAAACCAACTTACTTAGAGTTTAGAAGGGTTATAAATGCCCGTAGTGGTGGAGAGGTGGTTGAAGATGATGGTGAAGGTTGATATGTGGAATGGTGCTAAGTAATACGGTAGTGCTTCCTAGAATGCTACTGTGAATATAAATACCTTTGGATCAGTCTTGGTGCTAGCTATAGCTGTCTGGATGTGCTAAAGGGATCTGGTTCTTACTTGTATGTAGATATCCTTCATTTCAAAACTTGAGAATGTGGTCAACCTCTCAAAAAAGGTTACCAAAATGAATGTATGGTAACTGATGACGGTTTAGGGTGACCGGCGTTGGTTTAGGGTTGACCGGCGTCGGTTAAGGTGGGAAATCCTAGGTTTACTAAAAATTCTAGATCTTGGCAATCTTTTTGGCCACCTCTTGTCTATTATCATGATCAAAATAGAATGTTACGTTTTTATGAGTGGGAATTTTGTTAGAGGAGGAATATGCATGTGATATTAGGGTTGCACTAAGGCTTAGTTCATTAAGGTAGGTAGGACTAAGTCTTAGTTAGTTATGGTGAGTGAATATTGAGTCCTAGTAAAAGGGAAACATGTGAAGAATAAGTTTGTGATGAGGTGTCTAGGTTAGGTGGTGGGGGTGAGGTGTCTAGGTGAGTTGGTGGACAATATGCGGGGGTTTCCCAGACAATCCCGGTTCCAAGAGGATGTTAACTCCCTTGGAGGATGTCAACCCCCATGTCTAGAAAGATAGCAATAAATGATGAACAATAGATATCATGCAGAAATAATGAAATACAAAATGACAAGTAACTGAAATGACGAGGGGACTTAGCTTGTGCTCTGATATGGAGATGAAATGGGCATCAGGATGGCAAGATGACGAACAATGGAAAATATTTCTCTCCTCAAAACTTCTAACAATGGAAAATTTTTCCTTGACCTCAAACTTGCAAACTTAATTAAGCTCTTTCTTCTCCTCTCTAAAAACTTCTAGGTAGAGATTTCTTCAGGTTTTCTTCTAGGTTTCTAGGTTCTTTTCCAGGGTCCTTTTGAAAGATGGGGTAAAACCCATATTTATAGGTTAGAGGTGAGGTTAGATTAGGGTTAACAAGTAACCATGGTTGGGTAAGGTAACCCTGGTTAAGAGACATGATGTGATCACGTGGGGCCCATAGTTTGACTTATTAGATGGAGTGGGGAGCATGATTGACATGGTAGATGAGATAATAGATTCCATTTTTGAAATTAAGAAAGGGGTGTCGGATGGGTATATTATTACCCATGAATTGAATAATTTGATATGGGAGGTAATGCCAAAATTTTAATTATCAAATGGGTCCACATGGAGCCCATTTGATAATTAATTAAATAAGGTGAGTAAATAGCTGGAATTTATTTAAATTTAAGAAAAATAAAAGGTGAGAGGGGAAGTTGCATGAAGGAGATGAATGAAATGGAGATGAACGAGGGGGTATACCAAAAAATGGTGTCTACATTTGCCCCTTTTTGTTGAGTGGTTTGCGATAGCAAGCCACGAGACAAAAAACAAAAAGGGTTGGATGAAATATGTGTCTGAGGATGGATGAAGACATGACCAAAGGCAAGATGCCCCAGGAAAAAAAGGATCGCAATAACAATGAAAAATATGGTGGTGACTCCAATATCACATCGGTAGAGGACAATTGTGGTCTCAATGGAGACAGTGACAATGTTCTACAGACCAGTGAGTGGGTGAAGACCACTGCAGTATGGATGTAAACTGTGATGACCAATGGGTCATAGGAAAACATCAAAATATGTGCAACTGAATGTGAAAAGTATGTGAAATCCTTTGTCTGTGAGGAATCGAGTGAAAAATCATGCGTCCACAAAAGGGACGAGGATGAAAATAATGATGCCCCAACACAGGGCACGAGAAGGAAAAAAAGTGAGTTATATGCATCGACAAGTACAAGGATGAAAATGTGTCCTAACATAGGACACGAAAATGACATAATGGGAGATGGATGTTGAAATAAAAATATCCCAGGGGGAATAATCATAAATGTGGACATGATGAGTAGATAGGATAGAAGGGTGAGATAAAATGCCCTAAAAGGGTGATAAATATGATGTTAATCATGTTTCATAAGAAAGATGCATAAGTGTTAGAAAATTAGAAGGTGAAAAAGAAAAAGTAGTCCCACTTCTTTGATAAGTA
This sequence comes from Taxus chinensis, assembly GCA_019776745.2. Taxonomy (NCBI): domain Eukaryota; kingdom Viridiplantae; phylum Streptophyta; class Pinopsida; order Cupressales; family Taxaceae; genus Taxus; species Taxus chinensis. The sequence continues at coordinate 221,677 of JAHRHJ020000399.1, forward strand.
GGATAAGAAGTCAAGATACTTTTGTGACAAAACAAAAGTAGAGAAAATATTCATGGAAGAGAACAAGATCAGATAGGTGATGGCCGTTATGGTATCCTCCAAGACAAAAATGTCAAAGGAAGATGGGAAGAGATTCTTAGAAATGGATATGATGATGCCCCTGAGAGGACTGACGAAGATAAAAGATGTGACAGGGTTCTCAAAAAGACAAGAGGTCAATGATGTGGAGAGAAGAATGAGAATAGTAATGAAATGGATCGATGGCGGTACATAAATGGAGAAATATTGGCATTGACCGTGAGTGCTAGGTGTGAGGGATGTTGAAGGATGTAATGAGAAAGAGAAAAGGGAATGGAAGGAGGAGTGGTTGATTATGAGAAGAGCAAGAAATGTCAAAGGTGAAGGTGAAAGGGGTATGGAATAGAGGGATGGAGATGGAGGAGGAGAAAAGAAGGAATGAAAGGGGAGGAAGAAGATAACAAAGAAGGATTATAGAGGAAGGGGGAAATGATGAAGGACAAACAAGGAGAAGACAAGAAAATGACAGAGCAGAGGGTGAAATTATGAAAAAGGGAGAGAGTTATTTAAAATGAAAGGTGTGAAGGAGGGTGAAGCAGAGGAAGGTAGAGAAGTAATGGAAAATGAAAAAGAGATGATAGAGAAAAGAAAATTGAAGGAACCAGATCATAGTGAGGAAATCCAAGGCAAAGAATATGGAACTGACCGCATGGAAATGCATGTGGATGGTGGGATGATAAAAAATATGGGACAATGCTGAAGAGTCAGGTTATCGATGGGGAAGTAAGAAGGAAGTGTGAGGTAAAATGGGGAAGAAGATGATATAGAGGAAGTGAAATAAGATGAGGATCAGAAAGGAGGAGAGGACAATGGAGAAAATTATGCAGAAGGAAGGGAACCAAGAATGGAGATATTCGATAAAGAGTGAGAAGCATAAGGAACGTAAAGAGAAGCTTGAGGGGAGGAATGACACAGATTGGAAAAGATGTGGAGATGCATGAGATGAGGATAAGTTGATGATGAGAAAATAGAGAGAGGGTGTATGATGAAGACAGTGAAGAAATTGGCAAGGAAGAATGAAAGATGGAGAGGTGGTGAAGAAAAAGAGAGGAAGGGATAGAAGAGGCAATGCCAGTGAATGGATGTTAGGAGAAATCCACTGATAATGATCAGTAGGAAAGGATGGGACAAAAGGTGAGAGAGGGGGAAAGTAAATGAGGAATGGAAGGGGGAATGCCAATGAAGGGATGTTAGGAGAAGTCCCCGATAATGATCAGAGGGCACAAGAGGAAGGAAGGAATGAAGATAGAATGGAGGAAGGTCAAAGAGAAGGATCAGGCTGTGCAGAATGGGGATGAATTATTTTTAGGAGAAGTCCACTGATAATTATTAGTGGATACAGAAGATGATGATGAAATAATGTTAGGAGATGATCAATGACAATGACGGGTAAGTATGGGGGTAGATATGTGGGAGAACTCTAGAAGATGGAGTGGAAAGAGTAAAGAAAGGAGGGATAGCGATGTGTGTGAAGATGAAGGTGAGGAGAGGATGCAGTGGATGAGAATGAATGAGAGAAAAATGAAGAAACAAGACATGAAATGAATGGGGAAGCAATGGTTAAGTAAGATTACCAAGCAAGGGATGATGGAGATGAAAAGGGGGCAAGTAGGAAGTGGTGTTTGTGAGAATGGAAGAGGAGGTGAGAGGATGTGATGATGGGGAATGATGAGAAAATGTAGATGGTGAGAATGTGGAGTGGTGGGTGAGTGCAGGATGACAGATCATGCTTAAGAGGGACTCTTAAGTAAGATCACCATGCCGCAGGAGGAGTTAAGTAAGATCACCAAACCGGCAGTGATGATATGGAAGGAGAAAGACAACATTGTATTGGATACAAGTGTGGAATGGTTGGTTGGAGTGGATGAGTACGATGAGAGGTGGGAGACAGAAGATGAGGAAGATATGATGGGAGGTGGAAGGGTCAGATGGAAAACCATTCTTAAGAGGGACTCTTAAGTAAGATTTCCATGCGACAGGGATGGTTAAGTAGGATCGCCAAGCCGAAGAAGAAGAAGAATGATGAGAAGACTGAGCAGTGTACACAAAAATGGAACAAAAGATGAAATGAGGTGATATCAAGGTGATAACAAGGAAACAAAGGAGTGTGACATGAGTGGATGGAGGAACATATGCAGTGTAGATGTAGAGTGTAAGGGAAATCCTTAATTGGGATGCCCAGGTGGTGGGAGTGATGATGTAAGAGTGTCAAGTGAAAAAGGAGGAGTGAAAAGATGTTTGTGGTGGTGATTGTCGTCCATTAAAAGAGGAAATCGTGGAGAAGCTTCTACAGTGGGAGGATCCAAGGAAGAAGATATACCTTAACTAAGATTCTCTGGCTGTATGGATGGTTAAGTAAGATTGTCAAACTGAAAGTGGAAGAGTGAAAGGGAAACTCAAGAGGAAAGACAAGTAGATATCTGGTGTGGTGCAAGGGGACAGAAAGGTGAGAAGGATGATGTGGAGACAAATGGTGATGAGTGGAAATGGGGAGTGAAGAGAAATGGATCAAAGACATTGTTGAACATGTTGGGGGATAAGAAGCTGCAGGATAATGAACTTTCCTTGAGAAGGATCCTCAAGTAGGATTCACAAACTGCAACGGCGATCAAGTAGAATTCACAAACTGAAAAGTGTATTTGTGAGTGCATTCATGGATATTATGGATAGATATAGAATTCATAGTGTGAAATTTGATGTGATTTTGATAAAATATGACCTTGATGAGATGAATGAAACATAGTTGTAGCAAGGGCATACAGGGAAACTATGCTTCGAACTGGATTGGAGATAAACAAGAAAGGTTACCACTCAAGGCATTGCACTTGCAGCCAATAGCAGGTGTTAACACATAACCAATGATAGTTAGTTATACCAAAAGACCGTGAGGGAAATATGGATGAAAGATGCTCGTAATCCTAATGTTGACATGACAAAGGGATTGGAGATGTAACTTGTATGTGGGAAGAAGGTTCTCCAAAGGTGGTGTTCCTTAAGTCTATGCCCCAGCTCTGGGAAAGGGAAAGAACAATAGAAGAAAGTTGATCAATGCGGGAAGCTTTCTAAAAATGTTGATAAAAGGAAGGTTGATCAATGCGGGAAACCTTCCAAATGCCATAATAACAGAGTAGCCATCCTTCGAGGGTATGGTCTACTTTATACATAATATGGATGGCAAGAATAATATATATGATAGCCATCCTTCAAGGGATCGGTCTATTTCTTGTGATTTTGCTTTGATTTTGATTTGTATGCTTTTCTTTTCTTTTTTCTTTTTTCTTTTTTTTTTGGATGAACAACTATCCTTTGAGGGATCAGTCTATTTTTTGATAACTTTGATTTTTCCTTTTGCATACATGAATTTTAGCTTTACATGGGGGATATCTAGGAATATCTAAGTAGACCACTTAGGATGGGATGATGAATGTACAAGAGACACCCTTGGACCCTTTGCATGGCTGCAATAGGAGAATGAGAAGGTGATGGATGTAATGGTTATGGGGTCATATCAAAGTAGTGAAGGTAGACCACATAATTCATATCATACAATATACAATGACAAATGGAAGGGGCTAAGGATGGAGGAATGATCTAAGGATATAACTAAGTGCTCATTGGTAGATATGCTAATAGTAGACTGGTCGCAAGTGCAATGCATTAAGAGGTTATGTCTCTGGTTTACCACCAAGAGAGGGAAGACATTAAGTTGCAACAGGATGAGATGATGAGATGATAGACAAGTAGGAAATAAACTATGTCCTTAATGAAACAAAAATATGACCACGACGGTGGATTTGGATGAAAATAAATGATGCCCCAAGAGAGACACAGATATGGAAGGACAAAAATTTGGACTTGAAAATAAAAGATGGTGCCCCAAAAGAGACACAAATATGGCCACAATGGTGGACTTCGGTAAAAAGGTCCCTCAAAAACATGGCCTCAAAAGGATGACTTTGATGAAATAGATGGTGCCCCAAAAGAGACACAAATATGGCCACAATGGTGGACTTTGGTAAAAAGGTCCCTCAATGGAAGGACAAACATGGCCTCAAAGGAGGACAATAATGGTCCCTCACAGAAGGGCAAAAATGGCCACAATGGTGGACTTAGAATGAGATGAGGATTTGGACAGAAATAGTTTAGATTGGATGAATTCAGAGAAGGTAAACAAAACAATGTCAAAGAGTGAAGTACCTTAGTAATAAGGGAGTTGTATGGATGATATGCTCAAGGGTGAGGGAAGGTTGCTCCCCCAATGAATTAAATGTGAAGGAGTTAAAGGATGTCGAAAGAGTTTAGATGAGATTGTTTTAGATTTGGATGGGATAAATGGTTGGAGACCACAAGTGTGCTTGGCAAGATAAGCGGTATTGATGAACAATGGAGGACCTTCCTTAGGAGGAATGTCATGTGCAGGAGGGATGTTAAGGGATGATGTGGATGAAGGAATCATGGGAAACCTGACAGATGGGATATGAATTGGATTCAATGTAGATGGAGAAGGAATTTCCCCTGAATGAGGAAATCATCTTTCTCAATAAGGTTGTGGATGATTGTCTGAAATGCCTTACAATGTTCGATGTCATGGCCTGGGGTACGATGATAAGTGCAACTGCAATTAGGATTGAACCATGATGGCTTTGGACCATAGGGATTAAAGGCTTTAATGGGAGGAAGTGTGATGGCAGATATTCGAGTTAAATGTCGAAGGATATCTGCGTAAGACCCCATTGAAGTGTCATGGGGAAGGTAACTCTTGTGGGTTTTGATAGGATATCTCAGCTTGGAGTTAGGAGAAAAAGTGGATGTAGATTGGATGGGTAAATTATGTGTTTTGGAAGACAAATCAAATTTGGTTGGAGGATTGTATTGTTTGGATTCAGATTTAGGTGAGGATGTACATTGGATGGGTAGATTATGTCTTAGACGACAAATCAAATTGGATTGGAGGATTGGATTGTTTGGCTATAAATTTATTGTTGCGAGATGTCGTAGATGGAGAGACTGATCCTAAAATAGATGTTGTGGCATTGGATTGTTGAGAAGAGGGAAAATCTGAATGTTTTCGAGGATGTGCAGGGGACTGTCGGGGATGTTTTCCATGAGCCTTAGACTTCACCTGAGAAGATTTACTCCTAGCAGGGATGATAATAATCTCAACCAGAGGATCTGACAGTGGTGGTGTGGTTATTAATGGAGAAAATGTCCTAAAACAAGATGAGGATGTTAATGGAGAAATAGGTGTTTGTATGATGCGATTAATGAGATCTATGTGAGATGTGGATTGTTTAGGTTTTGGCATGGAAAGAGTTGATTTTATAGAGGGAGAATGTAAACCATATTTATTTGATTTAGGTGGATGTGTTGGTTCAGTAGATGTTTCAAAGGGTATCTTTGATAGGGTTGCAGATCGAGAGGATTTGGTTGTTGTGATAGAAAATTAGGTAAAGAGTATTGGGGTAGACCAGGTGATGTGGCCATGGGCAAGGATATAGGTAAAGATGTCAAGGTAGGAGATAGGTGGATTTGTTGATATGATAGATATAGGGGTAGTTGGGATAGATAGGGATGTAGGCATATTTGGGATATTTGGAGATGTGGGTGATGTGATAACCGATGGAGTAGACATTATGGGTAATGCAACAAATGCAGGAGTATTTTCAGGTGTAGAAGTAGGTGGGACTGGTTGTTTCATAAATGTTTTGAGGGGTAAGAATGATATGTTTGCTAATGGGGTTGATGTCGAAGGTGGGGTTGTAAAGGTGCATGTAGTAGAACTGAGTTTAGTTGGGATGGTTGTGAGTAATGTAGGTGTAGTAATAGGTGTGTTTGATGAAGATGTGGGTGAAGGAATAGATGTGAGAGATGTAGGGATATGTGTGGATATCAGTGGGGCTGAAATAGGTGCTAAGGATGAATCTAATGTGGTAGATTGGGGTGTGCTTGAAGTGGATGAAGTGGATGGTATAGTCAAATTTGATGTGGATGTGATAAGGATAGGAGAAGGTGTAGGTTCAGGACAAGTAGTAAAAGTTGACATAGGTGTGATAGTTGTGTTAGGTTCTGCATAAGGAGTGGGAATAATGTCTAAGGTAGGAACATGTGGAGTTGGTGATAAGATGAGATCTTGATTGATGGTGTCAATCATATAAGCATTTGATAGTTGAGATGTAAAGGGTGTGGCTTGATTTGTTGGTGGTTGATTAGGTAAAGTTTGAGTAGTGGAGCTATCGATTTGGATATCCCCTTGATTTATGAGTTGTTGGACATGATCTTTGAAGGAATGACATTTCTCAATGTCGTGACCTTTGACTCGATGATATTTACAATAGTGGGCTTCGTGATACCAAATAGGCTTGGCTTGCGAGTTGTCCATGGGTCGTATGGGAGGAAGTTGGATGGAGTTTACGGCCATCAACTTATCAAATACGGAGCTATATGATTCTCCCAAGGGGGTATAGTTGATTGTTGGTTGAGGGGCTCGTTGTTGAGGCCATGTGTTAGATATAGATGCGGATGAGGGTTTAATGACCACAGTGTTGGCCGCACCCTTAAATTTTTGTTATGTGTGAATGGTTTAGTAGATTCAACTTTAGGTTTGGTTGATCTGAGTTTAAGATGACCCTGCTCAATGGCACAAGTTTTGAGTTTGTGAGCCATTGTGAAAGCTTCATCAAAGGTTCAGAATGATTGGATTTGCAAAGTAGATGATATATGTTTTGCACATGAATGTGAGAATAATTTGATGAGTTCAGTTTGTGGAAGAGTGAAGGACAGTTGGTTTATAACACCATGCCATCGTGTGACGAAGTCGGTGATGGGCTCATCTTCAAACTGTCGGATGGTGTATAGGTCAGTGATAGTGGTTTTGCATGTGATATTGATAGAAAAGTGTTCTAAGAACAACTGTGCAAGTTGGGTGAAAGAGAATATGGAATGTTGTGGGATACTGTTGTACCAGTCCAATGCGGGACCAGACAAAGACATGGGGAAAGTGTGAAGAAGTAGATCGTGATCATGTGCAATAAGACAACATGCATGTTTAAATGTGAGGAGATGTTGTTGGGGATCTTCCTTGTTGTTGAACTTAGTAAATGCAGGAAGTTTCCAATGAGGAGGGTAGGGTTTGATTGGAACTGGATGAATCGGTTCATTACAGATTTGTTCATAGGATAAAGTATCCTTAGGTGCCAAGGTAACGGTTTCTAAATTAGCCAACTGATTCATTAAAGCATGAATTGGATCATTTGATGTGATGTTAGGTTGAGATTGGATTGGTTGTGTGGTTTGAAAAGTAGTTTGATAAGGTGAATGATATGTTTGTGGATGTGTGGGTGTTTGGGGAATTGTTTGATAAGGTGGTTTGTATGGGTGGGATGTTTGATAAGATGGTTGATAAACTTGTGGGTGTGCAGGTGTGTGGGAACTGTTTGGTAAGGATTAACATGTGTCATGGGTTGAGATTGTTGCATAGGCTGACTTTGAACAATAGGGACATGATGTGTTTGTTGAAGTTGGGTAGGTTGTTGTGGTAAATGATAAGTGGGGATATGGGTGTTAAGAGGTTGAGATGGTTGGAGCATACGATGGGTAGGAATGTAAGTGTGAAGAGGTTGAGATAGTTGGCTGGACAGGCATATTAGTAACAGATGAAATAGAATTGTCAAAATGGGATGTGGGTGGAATGTGATCCACAAATTTAGGAGATTGGGAGGATTGAAAGATTGTGGATTATTTTTGAAATAAGAAATCATATATGGGGTTTGGAGGAGGCCCGAGTGTCTCTAGAGGAGTGGGAGATGGTGGTGTGGTTGGTTTAGGAAGATTGGCTTGATGAGGGATATGAGGATTAGTTTTAAGATAGGGATAATCTTGGATGACATGGTTCTCATGAAGTGAGGTCATGGAGACTAGAGGTTGGGTAACTGAAGACATGGTTTTGAGTTTAGAATCTTGTTGGGAGAGATCGTTAGAGGAAGTAATTTATTGGGTGGAGGACATTGTTGTTTTGTTTCGATTTGAGAGAGAGTGACAATAGGTGTGAAATAGAGAAACATTTGTTTATGTATTTTGTTGACAAACAAATCAAGCAATATATTTTTTATCATCATGATTAATTACGAGATGTGAAAAAAAAGTAAAATGGATAATGAAGGTGCCTAAAGAATGGAATTCTAAGGCTGGTTTCAGGTAGTTTTGGCTAGGGAAATGTCTAAAACAGTTCCTGTTGGGTGTTCCAAGTCCCAATCAGTTAACCAGGTGAGATGAATGTTTTGATGTGTTGATTTTGTTCGTGAAGTTTTAGGCTGTGTGTGATAATGTGTGATGCAGAAGGTTAAACCCTTATTTAGGCTATGTGATCAGGTAGGATGCAGAAAAGAAAGGTTCTTTTTAAACCAAAATGAAATGTGACATTTGATGCAGACAATCACTCGGGAAAGGGAAATTACAATGCAGAAAGGAGAAAATAGAGAAAAATGAGAAAAACCTGGAGAACGCTTTTCTTTGTTATATGATTACATGTGATGATGCGTATTTTGGAAGCATGGTCAGTGGCCAGGAACATCCTGGGTACCCTAAAATTGCACCGTTTATAATTGTGGATGAGGTCGGTGAAAGAGATTTTGTGTGTGTTTTGTTTCAAAATGGTTATCTTTGACAACGTATGTTGTTTGCAAGTTTGTGGTACCTCAAGGTTGTAGATTTCACCTGCAAAAAGAAAATAAATGTAATTAGTTGATGTGGATTAAAATGATATAATGTTGTAAATATTTTTGTTTACAAAAAGTATTTTGTAGGAAATAAAAATAAAAAAAAAATAAAAATATGGATTAATAAAAATGGATTAATTAAAACATTGTAATCTAATTAGAGTAAATTAAATATGAAAAATGAAATAAACTATAAATAAAATGAAAAGCATGTGATAAAAATAATAATAATGAAATTATTAAATGAACTAAGTTATAATAGAAAACCTATAAATGACATTATGTGTGCATTTTGAAATTATAAATAAAAATAATATAAAACAAAGACATTAATAATTAGAATGTTTGACTTAAAGAATAAATATAAACAAGACTTTATAAAATAAATAAGGGGAGAATATAACTTTTGAATGAATGTGGACTTTAAGAGGACAAGATGAAAATAGTGGGGAGAGTGGACTATAGATTAAAATGAAGACTTTAGAGGAGATGAAAGCAATTGATTTGAAAAAATGTAGAGATAGAGTTTGAAAAATAGGTGACCTATTTGAATTGAAAATGGACTTATTGACAAAATAAAGTAGAAACTTTGGGTTCGATAGGAAAAACCAAACATGAATGTGAAAGTAAAACATGTGGATGCCAAAGATAAAAAATCATGATTAGTTGACATGGCTAAATTTTATGAAAATATGTAATTATAATGATAATATGTAAATGATGGAGTGTTGATATGAATTGGGAATAGATTAAATATCAATATGGATCTAAAGACATGTGTTAAAGACTAAACAAAGCTTAATTGGAGTTGCAAATGTAAAAATTGTTGGGATGAAATTATATGGTAATGAATTTAAAAGATTTTTAAATCATGACTGAATTAAAATCTATTGGTGTGGAGTTATTATGATCATTCTATGTCAAATGATGAATTGACATCCAAAATGGTTGATTAAAATGTGGGAAATGATGTAATGGTTATAATTGATACAAGAAGATGGACTTTTATAAATGTGTTGAACCAAGAATTGTGAAATGATACCAATTGATATAAAGAACTGAATGGTAGACTACCCACAAAGCTTGTGTGAATTTGAAACTAGTAGAAACAATTGAAAGATCAAGCATCATATGAATATTTTAAGTCTATGTGGACATGTAATTAAAATTAAAGTATTCTAAGTTGATAAATATGTGATTATTTGAGTAAATCAGTGGAAATCTTTGCATGGAATTGAAACTGAGATGGAAACAAAAGACCAAGGGTGAAATGTGGATGATATGGAATCCACTAACAGAGATGGAGATGACTTGATGAACTGGAAATTGTGTGAAGTTGAAAGGGAAAATGGTTTTTGAATGTAAAAGTTCCTTCAAAAGATTTGATCAATCTCAAGGAAATTTGACTACGTATGAAAAAATATTTGATGGGAAAATTAGTGATCAATATGAAATATGAGTAGGTAAAGAAAACTGTCATTAGTCTGTGGGAGATTGTAAGATTCAGTTATGAAAGATGGTTGATAAGACAATGGTCTTACATCAGGGAGGAGTTGAGTAGATATGGTAAAGGATGTGGCACTTGGGAAACTGAGCTGGAGAAGAGTGCAAGTGCTGGATCAGGAAGTGAGAGGGTGTGGGATTAGGATCAAAAGTTGGAGATGAGAGAATGTGTGGAGAGTTGGAGGTACTATGTGGTGGGAAGGTGAGGGGAGTGGGAATAGATTCATGTGTGAAGAGGAGAGGGAGTTGTGTGATGGGATGGGAGCTGGGAGATGGGAAGGAGGAAGAGGAGGGATAGAGTTGGGTGAGGGAGTTGGAGGTGTGAGATGTGTTGGGATAGAGGAGCTTGGGTGAGGATGGTGAATGGTGGTGAGGAGGATGATTGATGGGTGAGGAGTGGTGGTGGTGGAGAGGTGAGGTAGATGGATGGAGAGTATGGGGTTTGGGGAGATGGGGACCTGTGGGAGAGAGGGGGAGTGTGGAGTTTGAGGATGGATGAGGAGTTGGAGTGTGAGAGTGGGATGGGGAGATGAGATGAGAGTAAGGGGAATAGGAGTGAGTGGGAGAGATATGGGGAGATGGGATCGAAGGAAGAGAGATGTGGGAGTGAAGAGTTAGGATGGAGAAGAGGGAGGGAAGTGGGGAGAGGGGAGATGGAGAGTTGAGTGAATGGGAAGTGAGTTGGGTGGGAAAGTAATGGGTGGTGGATGGGAATTGTGGGAGGAGGGGATGGGGTGGTGATTGGGGAGGAGTTGGTGAGGAGTGGAGATTATAGAGAGTTGAGGATGGGAGAGTCAGGGATAATTTGGTGGGCCAAGGGGATGGGAATTGGTAGAGAGTGGGGAAGAAGTGGGAGATGTCGGGAGTGGAGATGGGTAGATAGTTGGGAAGGGAATGGGGAGATGGGTGTTTAGGAAGATTTCTTTTTTATAATTTTTTAATTTATTTTGTAATTTTTTTTTTTAATTAATAATAATTATTTTTTATTTTTAATATTAATTATTTATTATGATTAATTAATAAAAATAATACGAATGAATGTATAATGACCACATAATAAGCCAATTATAAACTAGAAGCATTACCTCTGAAACAAATTAATTTACTAAAATGTAAAGATAACCAAAAGATCCTAAGATAATACTAATCCTGTCAAACATGTGAGTAATTGTGAATTTAAAATGCAAAATATATATCACGTGACAAAATAAGAATATATTTATTGCACAACAAACTTGAAAACAAAAGTCAAGCAGGTTGATAAGGTTAATTTTCGGGTTCATTTCCCATGCGGGTAGAACTCAACAGAAAACAAGAAGAGCACGTACCTCCAAGGTGACTTCAACGAGTGATTGTACTAAACTGAGATCAACGAATACTAAGATTTTGTGAACAAGCAAGTTAGACAAGATGAGTAAAATAACAAACAAAATGACCAGATCTAGGATCTGGTCCCACCGGGCGTGCCAAAATGTTATACAGGAAACCTCATTCTCGTGCGGGTGAAAGCCGATACTGGAAGCCACCAACAACTTTGAATGATGGAGGGCTTAGGACCTCAGATGCAGATATGGATCTACAGGCACAAAGAAGATAGATGTGTGATAAAAGAAGATAGATCTGCAAAACTGAAACAGATGTGATTAGATAACAATATGCGGGGGTTACCTGGACAATCCCGGTTCCAAGAGGATGTTAACTCCCTTGGAGGATGTCAACCCCCATGTCTAGAAAGATAGCAATAAATGATGAACAATAGATATCATGCAAAAATAATGAAATACAAAATGACAAGTAACTGAAATGACGAGGGGACTTAGCTTGTGCTCTGATATGGAGATGAAATGGGCATCAGGATGGCAAGATGATGAACAATGGAAAAATATTTCTCCTTCTAACAATGGCAAAACTTGCAGAACTTAATTAAGCTCTTTCTTAACTCTCTCCTAAAAACTTTAGCAAGAGATTTCATCTCCTTCAAGTTTTCTGGGTCTAGGTCAGGTCTTTTTTTAGGTTTTTTTGAAAGATGAGGGAAAACCCATATTTATAACTTGGAGGTGAGGTTAGATTGGGGTTAACGAGTAACCGGGGTTGGGTAAATTAACCTGGGTTAAGAGACATGATGTGATCACGTGGGGCCCATGGTTTGACTTATTAGATGGAGTGGGGAGCATGATTGACATGGTAGGTGAGATAATAGATTCCATCTTTTGAATTTAAGAAAGGGGTGTCAGATGGGTATATTATTACCCATGAATTGAATAATTTTGATATGGGAGATAATGCCAAAATTTTAATTATCAAATGGGTCCACATGGAGCCCATTTGATAATTAATTAGTTAAGGATGAGTAAATAGATGGGATTTACTCAAATTTAGAAAAAGAGAAAGGTGAGAGGGGAAGTTGCATCACATCCTTTTCGATTCATTATTGACACATGCTAACAGGGGGAAAAACCAAATGCACCTCACTGCATACAACTCCATTTACTCGAGGGGGCACGTATGGCTCCTATCATGAACCATCTTGCATTCCATTCCATCCATCCACATTGCATATTGCATTGTCTTGGGGGGCATATTTACTCTTCTTTACATCTTGCTTTTACATGTTCACTTTATTACACATGCTAGTTAGATTTCTTATATGTCATTATCTATACACATATACATATGCACGTTCATGTCTTTTTCTAGTTGTGATCACAGATACATGACTCTTACATGACATGGATGCTCGCTCCTTCTACCCTTCATTATACTGGTCACTAGGGGCATCCACATTCGTACTTATCAGGTGTTATTGTTTCATTTTATACTTAGCACATCTTCCATTACTTTCTTATACACATTTTGACATATTGTTATCTTCTCTAACATGCTAATGGGTGCTTCATGTGTAACATTTGTTTACAGGATTACATGTTTCCTATGACTATATGTTTGTTTGTCTGTACTTTCTTGTATTTTTTTGCTATTGTATGTAGGCTTTGCCCTTTGTCTTGTGTGCACACTTTCTTGTTTGTTTGCGGCCATATGGCCTTGCATGTCTTGTGACATCATGAGTGATGTCCCATGTTTGCAACCCACTTTGTGACTTACTATGTTTTGCTTATTACATGTTTACATTTGTATTTACTAGCTTCTACATTGTCTTTAGCTTACACATTATTGCATACATGCATGTCTTGTTTGTACTAACACTTGTTTTTCCTAGCCATTTGTTTTATGTGTGCACCTTGGTTTCTACCAAGCACACTTTCCCTTTTTCCCCTATAGGGAACAATTTATGATTTAGGTTGGTCCTCTTTTGGGGCCACATTCTCCTATCAATGATGTCGCATGTGCCCCCAAAGAGGGGGGACATCATTTGAGGGTTTTACATACTAACATAACATTCTACATACGAGTTCAGGTTCAGTTTCCATCCATAGCATTAGTGGGTTATACAGTGAGTGGGTTCAAACCAGTCTAGAACTCCATACACAATGGATTTTATAGGACATGTTGTCCTTAGCATTTCGGGGAAGTCAGTTACAGGCTTGGAGGATACAATGGGTGTTCCTCTCTACACTACTTTGGCCAGAGGTGGCAGATCAACCAAAAACCCAAGACATCACATAGATCTCTTCACACACATTTCAGGGAAGTAGTTACAACTTGGAGGAAAACACAATTTCCTCCCTACACTTCTTCAGCTAGGGTGGCATGAGATCACCCAAAAAACTCACACAGTACAGGATATCCTTTCTACACCCTTTTTTCTCATCATGGATCAGGTGCACATGTTCCTTTTACATTTTCATACATTCCACTTTTACACAATATTTTTACATATATACATATTTGAATATCTTGATCATTTTACTCCTTGGAGGTTTTACATATGATACATGCGTATTTGACAACTTGACAGTCTTCTCCTTTGTAGGTCCATCATATGGGAAGAAAGACCAGTGTCATCAAAAACATGACCACGAAAATGAACATCACACACATCGATACTAACAATGCATGTACATCACACATCAGTATCTACACACACATTTCCACCCTAGGTTCACTCTCATCACTTTTTTTTACACATATTCATCTTTATTTTCCATGCTCCGCCATCTTTTTGTCATTCCATGCTTTAGTCTAGTCCCTTCGACATGCTTTCTACTATCACTCTACATGGATATCAGGTACACATCTCTATCTACTTTATGTTACCGAGCATTCCACTCACCAACATAAAGTGGGGGAAAATGTAGACACAAAATTATGCACTTTGGGTAATTATTTAGTCCTAGATCACATACTACTATTCATATGGTTCTCAAGTGAAGAAAGTACTAATTAATGTCCCATGTCTTTGGCCATATTTACTTTGCTTTCTATTGCTATTTGAAGTAATCTTACACCTGCACTTGCCAGTCTATTTGAACCTTTTCAGTTTTACATTTATTTTATCATATGACTGGGTGCCCTAGGAACTGGGGTGCCCCAGGCACCCTGGTCCACTCTAGGGCACCCTGATCCTTCTTTTACACTTTACTCTCATTTTTGGGTCTTTTCTAGCCATTTGAGCTTTCATACTTTATCTTTTTTCTAGTTGGCCTTTTTAGGGTTAATTATGAAATTAATCAAGAGAACCATATAAATATAAAGTTATGAGACCATAATGAGAGGGACCAAACACTAAAACTACTATCACCACCTAAGGTTGCTAGAATCCATCTAAGGAATCCTATTAGCAAATCATTTGCATCCATCATAGCTCCATCACAAGGGAAAGGCTAGGAGATTACATCTGCATCACACTTCATAGGGGGATTTTATTCTATTCCATCACACATTATTACATTCTATATCTAGCTATTTCTTCTATTCACAAAGTGTGACTTGACACAAGAGCACCTAGGGCCCATGATTCTTACACACAACACACACACATAGAACTAGAATTTGGGTCTGAGATGTAGTGTAGTGCTCAGTTAGTAAGTCCACTATTGTGGCTAAGCTGAGGTAAAATGACCCATTCATATTACATCTTTCTTTTTTAGGGTTTTGATGATTTATTTGGGGTTTTGCAGGTCTCATTCCTTCATTTGTTATTTCCAGTGACATATCAAGCAGTCTGGTATGTTCTATTCATGCGACAAAATCAATCACATGTGGATCAATTTGCACGACCCTAAAAATTAGTAATTTTTGTAACCTTCTACATTTAGACCAGGGTGCAGATTTCCCATGTCAGAGGTCACCCCAGGCTAGTTCCACTGGGGTGCCCCAGTCCACACCACTAGGTTTCTTGCCACTTCATTTTCTGGAGATCTACCTGATCCAGAGTCCCATTCCTACTTTGTAGATTATCCAATGTATCTTAGTAAGAAACATGGAATACTCCAACTGCACCTTTTCTAGATTCTATTAATCAACTAAGTCATTTTCTCTTTACACACTAATAGGGTTTGAACATATTTTTATTTTATTTCATATTGGGTCTAAAATTTTATTTAAGGATCATTCCACTCACTTTTCATGTTACTTTGTAATTAGATCTTTAAATTATCTATTTCACATTTCAAAATAGTAATTAGTCCATTTATTCAACTCCAGGATGGTACCCATATTTATTTCATAAATGGAGCACATTTTGGATGAGTTTAGGAAATGAGTATTATTCAAACCATTAATTACTCTATAAGTAAGGCATAATTAACACTCAATAACAATTTCATGCATTTTGGAAGTAAAACCATCGAAATACCCCCACATTTACTTGGAGTCATGTTTTAGAGTTCAATCAGTGAATGTTTAAATGATTTATTTGTTAGTATACAATTGGTTAGAACAACAGAAAAAATCTAGTCAAAAATTTCTTCATAGAAATCCTATAGTAGTCATGATGGACTCATATAATTTTAGGCTAGGTGATATGGAGGTTTTGAACTACAATATCAACATTAGTTCTCCATAAAAATTTCACTAAAAATGTAATATCATGAAGGATGAGATATAGGAACATTTCAAATGAGCTTACTTGGTCTAATGTCATTCACAAAAACCTGCATGATTCCCCAATCTTAGTCATTGATTACAAAATAATTCTAGATGATAACCTATGAGAAATCCATAGAAATCATCTTCCCATCTTTCCATAAGGAATATTGACAAAATTTGAAAGGAGGAATATTTCTTAATGGATTATAAACGGTGTGCCAACATATGGAGAATAATCAATTATGTTTTCCAAATGATTCTTTAATCAATTCAGTTAAAATACAAGTGCCTTGTTTAAAACTCTAGTATGATAATCACCAAAAATGTTAGACCCATAGGCACTCTTGGTGTCCCTAATACCAGGTCAATGAAAGAACCTAGTTTTTCAACTGAATGATGTTCTTACACTAAGGTACAAATAATCTTTAGTTCCATGTAGACCCTTCCTATAAAGTAGCCTGAGTTAGACATGCTTGATCATATAATGTATTACTTAAGAATTTAAGAAAATGATTTCGTTATTTATTCATGGGAATTAGGGGATCCAAAGAACACTTTTAAAATCATCAATCTTAGTTCAATATAGTACATGAACATGTATTTGTCTATCTATACAAGTGATTTAACATCATGAAGACCTCTTATTTGCCAGGTGATTGTTGAAACTTTGCAGTAAATAATAGTTAGATATCTAGTTAAAATAAAGCCTATTATAATAAAATGGTTGTTTTTTGAACCCATCCTTAATCATTGAATACACTCAATTTATAACATTTATGAATTTCTCATATCCACATTTGCAAATTATTGATGGAATTTTATCACCAAATGAAAGATTCAGGACATATATGTTATGCTAAAGATCATATACTAATTTTGTTGAAATTAAGACAAGAAATGACTCATTTATGGATGCTCAAAAACTATTATTCATCATAAGGTAAATACACCACCTTGACAAGTTTTGGGTATACACCACTATTTAGAAATCTTATTAGCATTGAAGAAACTAATCATACCAAGTAAAATTTGAACTTATTGTTACATTACCCACTTTTCATTCCAGGATATAAGTTGAGCTCTTATCCACAATCCACTATTTTGGTATAATAGACATACACGTTACTCCATATTATAGCCAGGCTAAGTAAACTAAACATTAACAAAAATTAACTAAAACTATTTATGTGGGGGTAGTTAATCTAATCTATAGGAGGACTGTAAATGTTGTAAATAAATGTGACTCTAAAATAATATGAAAATTACTAAATGATAAAACTAATAAAGTAAAACCCTAATATGCAAGAAGGAGGTAAGGAAAGAACTCAGCTGATAATAGATGACTGTCACAGAGTGTCACAGAGATGACTAGAGAAAACAGAAGTAGGAATGACTATGCAGAGGTCCCAAAAAGGCTAGATCTGGAGGATCTGAGTGGACTGGGGCACCTGGAATAGGACTGGGGCACCCATGGGTGCTCTGGTATGCAATCTGGGTGCCCTGGTCTGTGAAAAAGCTAAAAACTGGTTCTCACAGGTTGGAAGGTGGTCTGAAACCCTCACTGTGTGTCACATCAGGTTTGTTGTCCTACATTGTATGTCACCAATAATCAGAGCTGATGTAGAGACCTACTAGAAGACCAAAAGGAAGTATCAAAACCCTAAAAATAAAGATGCAAATGAATGGGTTAGACTGACCTCATCTGCCACAACAGTGGGCTTACTAATCTGAGCGTTGCACTACATTTCAGACCCAAATGTAGTTCTGGTGTGTGTGTGTGTATGTCGTGCCCTAGGTGCTCTTGTGCCAGTCGCACTATGTGAAATAGCGAGCAATAACTAAATGTAGAAAATGTAATAACATGTGTGCATGGAATAGAATAGAATCCCTCCCCCTATGAAGTGTGATGCAGACTTCCTAGCTTGTGCCTTGATGATGGAGCTATGTGGATGCAAATGCAATAGATGGATGCAACTCTAGATGAGTGATAGTAGTAGATGATGCTAGGTCCCTCATTATGGTCTCATAACTTTATATTTATAGGGTTCTCTTGATCTAATTTGTAATTAACCCTGACATGGCCGACTAGGAAAAAGATAAGGATGAAAAATGGCTAGAAAGAGCCCAAAAAGTGGTGGGAAAGTAGAAAAAGGATCGGGGTGCCCTAGGTGGGACCGGGGCACCCATGGGGCACCCCAGTACTACCCTGGGTGCCCCAGAAAAGGCTAAAATGATGGGAAAATACCGAAACAGACTAGGCATGTGGATAAAAATGTGTGGAAAT
Source organism: Taxus chinensis (assembly GCA_019776745.2). Taxonomy (NCBI): domain Eukaryota; kingdom Viridiplantae; phylum Streptophyta; class Pinopsida; order Cupressales; family Taxaceae; genus Taxus; species Taxus chinensis. The sequence continues at coordinate 240,244 of JAHRHJ020000399.1, forward strand.
GACGAAATAAAAGTAAAATAAGATGGCCAAAAGATGGGGTTAATTAGTACTTTCTTCACTCAAGAACCTTCTAAATAGTAGTATGAGACTGGGATAAATAATGTCTAAAGTGCATGATTTTGTGACTACATTTTTCCCCCACTTTATGTTGGTGAGCTGAAAGCTTAGTAACATAAAGTAGATAGAATGTGTACTTGATGTCCATGAAGAGTGTAGTAGAAACATGCCGAAGGACTAGACAAAAGTGTGGAATGAAAAAAAAAGAGATGGAGGAGCGGGAAACTAAAGATGAAAAATGTGCAAATAAAAAGTGATGAGAGTGAACCTAGGGTGGAACATGTGTGTAGTTGTTGTAGTGTGTAGTGTACCTGCATGGTTAGTAAAGCATGTGTTGTTGTGGAATGTTGTTGTTGTTGTTGTTGTTTCCCCCAATTTGACTGCTTGTTTCTCATACGACCAGACCTGCAAGGAGAAAATGATCAAGTAGTCAAATATGTATGTATGTAAATGTAAAAACACTATGTAAAATACACATGTATATGAAGGTGTAAAATACACAAATGTAAAATATGTGAAAAGAAAAGTGTAAATGGAACATGTGCACCTGATCCATGTTGAGAGAAAGAGTGTAGAAGGATATCCTGTACTGAGTTTTTTTGGGTGATCTCATGCCACCCTGGTTGAAGAAGTGTAGGGAGGAAATGCTTTGTGTCCTCCAAGCTCTAACCACTTTTGCTGAAATGTGTGTGAAGAGATCTCTGTATTGTCCTAGTTTTTTGGGTGATCTGATGCCACTGGCCAAAGTAGTGTAGAGAGGCACACCCACTGTAACCTCCAAGCCTGTAACTGCTTCCCAGAAATGCTAAGGACACCATGTCCTATAAAATCCATTGTGTATGGGGTTCGTAGACTGGTCTGAACCCACTCGTTGTAGAAAATTGAACCGTGCCGGTGTAGAATCTCTGTGTTAGTATGTAAAACCCCCAAATGATGCCCCCCTCTTTGGGGGTGCATGTGACATCACTGATAGGAGACATGCGGCCCCAAAAGAGGACCAACCACATGTATGTGTACCCTGGAAAGTTCTTGGTAGAAACCAAGGCACACACAAACAAGAAGGCTAGCCAAAGACAAGTGTAAATAAACAATGCATGCATATAGAAAACATGTGTAAGCTACGCAGACAATGTAGTAAATGTAAACACACAAGAAAAAAGTAAGCCACACAAAGTGGGTTGCAAACATGGGACATCACTCATGATGTTGCAAGACATGCAAGGCCATCATGGCCGCAAACAACAAGCAAGTGTGCACACAAACATAGGGAAAAGCCCGTATACAATGGCAAACAATGGCAGACAAGTATAAACAAACAAACAAGTAGTCATGGAAACATATAATCCTACAAAACAAGTGTTGCACATGGAACACCCATTAGCATGTTAGAGAAATAACCAATATGTCAAAATCATGTATGATCAAGTAATGTAAGATGCTAAGTACAAAATGAAACAATAACACCTGGAAGAGATGAATGTGGATGCCCCTAGTGACCAGTATAGTAAGGGTAGAAGGTGAGCATCCATGCCATGTGTAGGAGTCTTGTATCTGTGATCACACTAAAAAAAGGTGAATGCGCATGTGTGGATGGTATAGATAATGACATATAAGAAATCAATCTAACATGTGTAGTAAAGTGATCATGTAAAACACTAGTAAACAAGAGTAAATGCCCCCAAGACAATGCAGTATGTTGTGGATGGATGGAATGGAATGCAAGATGGAATGATAGGAGCCACGTGCCCCCCAAGTGGATGGAAGTGTATGCAATGAGGTTCATTTTGTTTTCCCCCTCAGCAGTCAAGAATGAACCGTAAACGAGAGTGCGTCATCGGGAAATGGTCGAGTAGTGTTTGTTGTGTCTAGCATGTTGTGATGAGTGTGTATGTAGTGGTGATGAGATGTGACATATAGAAAGGATGTGCATGAACCCTATAGCCAAAGTGTATAAGATATGAATGGATGAGTGATGATTTAGCCTAATGTATATCACTATATGATGGATGAGTGATGATTTATCCTAAGCGTATATCACTATATGATGAATGGATGAGTGTTGATTTAGCCCTAAGCGTATATCACTATGAGATGAATGGATGAGTGATGATTTATCCCTAAGCGTATATCACTATATAATGAATGGATGAGGAGTGGTGATGTAACCTAAGGATTATACCACTACAAGATGATATAATGGAGGTGGTGATCTAGCCTAAAGTGTATACCACTACTAGATAGAAAGAGTGAGTGACGATTTAGCCTAAAGTGTATGTCACTAGCCTAGGAATGTCATATGATGAAATGTCACATGGTGAGTGTAAGGTCCATTTGATTTGTAAACCCTTGGATAGTCGAGTATGGACCAAGGAACTAAAGTGTGTCATAGGGTGGTGAGTGCAGTGCGTAGAAAAAATTTAGTAGGTGTAATGATGAAACGACCATGTGGTGAATAGAATATGTAAAAAACAAGATGTAGTGTGTATAATGCACCATGTAATATGTGTAAGTACAATGTAGAATAGTATGTAGTAATGAAATGTAAAGCTAGATCATATGTGATGTAATACTAGAATGTAGTATGTAGAATGTGTATGAGGTAGAGTATGTGCAATGTATGATTGCACTATGTATAAGATATGCCTAGGTATAATGTATGTATGTATAGGAATGATGTGTAGGATAATAAGTGTATGATGATAGAAATATGAATGAGGAAACCTAGTATGATGTGAAGATACTATATGAATGTGATAAATGTACAAATTCCAAAATGGTGAAGACTAAATGTAGAATGTATAGTGTTTGACACACAATATGTGATGAAATTCAATGTAGAATGCCTATAGTGTAGTGTGTGGGGTTCAGTGTAATAGCAATCCCTCAACAGTCAAGTGTGAACCAAATCACAAGATTGTGTCATCGGGTAATGACGACTAAATGCTAGCTAATGTATGATGAATATGCCTAATGTGAGGATAATGTATAAGATGTGTAAAAGATAGGATGATGTGACTATGCTAAGATGAGGTGGGGGAAATGTGGAGTGTTATGCCCCCAAGTATGTATGATAATGTGTGTACAATGTGATGAATGATGTAAAATGACATTATAGATTAAGTTTAATTGGATAAGGAGCCATTAAGGAGTAGATGTCCTTAAAAAAATAATGAGGAATATGGTAATGTAAGATGAAAGAGGTTATTTATGTAAAATACCCCTCAACAGATGAAGAACCATCAAGAATATGAGTGTGTCATTTGAGGGTAAAGTCCAAGAGTTCATATGTATGTAAGTTTAAAAGGTGGGACCTTACAAGGACAAGGAGATAGTAGAACTATGCATGGTGGTGGTGAAAGTGAATATATTCATTATAGGAGAATTAGTTGTTGGGACATAAAATTAATTGGTTGGAGCTTAGTTTGAGAGGAGGCCAAGTTGCACTGGAGTCTCAAGGGAGACTGCTTAGGTTGATTTGGTAATGCAGTAGATGACTTAGTAGGAGTGAGTTTGTGAACTAATTTTGATAGGTGGTTGACTTTGTTGACTTGGGGATACCGTAGGTGATTCTTAGGTGGTGCTTGTTTTTTGAAGAAGGTGCAATGAGAAAAGGTGGCATGATGCTCAGTAAGTGGAGAGGAAACAACATTTGAAATAAGAGAATCATGGGATGGGACTATAGTATGTGTCTGACTAGGAGAAGAAGTAGTATGCACATGTGGGTGATTTTCAACATCAAACATATAATGAATAAGAGAAGTATCTAGAACTTTTGTAGAAAGATTAGAGGGAGACTCACTAGTAGCTGCATAACATGGTGTAGCAGTTGTAGATGGGCATGCAATAGAATGTTACGCATTGAATGAGATAAAACCTTGACACTCAAGATGTTTGAATCTACATTGTAAAGCATAACAATCATTGTCATTATGTCCATTGATTCTATGATAGTTGTAATATGGATGACCTTGATATTTTGTAAGCCAATAAGGAGGATAACAATGAGTAGGTGGCAAAGTGATCAACTGATGACTAAGGAGCTGAGTAAGAATGTCATGTGGCATAGTATTATGCTCAAACATAAGAGGCTCAGGCAATGGCATGTCTTGAGGTTTAGCTAGATGACATGTAGTGGACATAGATTGCATATAAGATGTAGAAGGAGCACAAACATGTGATTGAGAAGCATCCTTAAGTTGTTGAATTTCAGATCTAAGGGATGTAATGGTTGATTCCATAGCCTTAAATTTGTCTTGAAATAAAGCATGTAGAGCTTGAATTGAATCTAATAGGGGTTGAGTAGATGGAGGATCACTAGGATCAGAGTCATCAGATAAATGATCAAATATAGAACTGATTTGGTGTGGTGGTGTATTGTCATCCAAATACATGCAGTCTAGCTATTTTTGCAAAATATCCTGGAAATGAGGATATCTCTTAAGTAAAGTAGATAAAGAGACTTGAGAAACTTGGGGAGCCATGATAGAAAAGATAAGAAAATCCCTAGAACGAAGGTGGATTCGAAGGTTGGGTTCACCAAAATGATTAACTAAAATTGGACTAATATTAGTTGGGGTAGTTAATCTAATCTAGGAGGACATAAACGCAGTAAATAAATGTGCTATAACAATATGAAAGTACTAAATAACTAAACAAAATGTAATAAAACCCTAATATGCAAGAATAAGGTAAGGAAAAAACTCAACTGATTCTAATGACTTATCATAGAGTGTTGTAGAGTATGACTGGAGAAAAACAATGGTAAAATGGAAGTACAGAGGTTCCCAAAAAGGATATGGCTTGGAGGATCTGAGTAGACTGGTTGTGCCTGGATAGGACTGGGGCACCTATGGGTGCTCTGGTCTATAATATGGGCACCCTGGTCTATGAAAAATCTAGAACTGGTTCTCATAGGGTTGGAAGGTGATCTGAAACCCTCGTTGTGTTGTCACATCATTCCCTTCTTTGTCACATTCACGCTATGTCTCAATAATCAAGATGATGTAAAGACCTGCAAGAAGACCAAAAATAAGTATCAAAACCCTAAAAAATAAAGATGCAAATGAATGGGTCAGACTGACCTCAGCTGCCACAATAGTGGGCTTACTAATCTGAGTGTTGCACTACATTTCAGACCCAAATGTAGTTCTGGTGTGTGTGTGCATGTCGTGCCCTAGGTGCTCTTGTGCCAGTCACACTTTGTGAAATAGTGAGCAATAACTAAATGTAGAAAATGTAATAGCATGTGTGCATGGAATAGAATAGAATCCTCCCCCTATGAAGTGTGATGCAGACTTCCTAGCTTGTGCCTTGATGATGGAGCTATGTGGATGCAAATGCAATAGATGGATGCAACTCTAGATGAGTGATAGTAGTAGATGATGTTAGGTCCCTCATTATGGTCTCATAACTTTATATTTATAGGGTTCTCTTGATCTAATTTTGTAATTAACCCCGAAATGGCCGACTAGGAAAAAGATAAGGATGAAAAATGGCTAGAAAGAGCCCAAAAAGTGGCGGGAAAGTAGAAAAAGGATCAGGGTGCCCCTGGTGGGACCAGGGTGCCCATGGGTGCCCCAGTACTACCCTGGGCACCCTAGACGAGGCTAAAATGACAAGAAAATGCTGAAATAGACTAGGCATGTAGATAAAAATGTGTGGAAATGATGAAATAAAAGTAAAATAAGATGGCCAAAAGATGGGGTTAATTAGTACTTTCTTCACTCAAGAACCTTCTAAATAGTAGTATGAGACTGAGATAAATAAATGTCTAAAGTGCATGATTTTGTGACTACTCATGTACATGAGACCTAGTAAGCCTCTAGGTAAATAGGATGATTGTTTAATTCCTTTCTAATTAAGTGTTTATGTTCCTGAGAATCGTGGTCAATACTGAATGGAAAAAATTCAAGTTGTGCATTAAAATTTGTATCGATTTCACATGTACTATCATTTCAAGGTATCAGTACAATTGTGGTTATCGGTAATATACATACTTGAACTATTAATTATGAAATGTAACTAATTTAAATCAATATCTTTGTCAATTAAATAATCTAGCTTCCTTTCTGTATTTTTCACGTGATCTATTTAAATGAAAACTACATTAAGACAAGTAAACAAACTTATATTCATCTAATCTCAATGTTGTTGAGGATTTGCATGTGTTTTCAGTGCATGCATAAGATAAATCTATTCAACTTTTTAAAAATGTAAATCTCTTTCTAAATCTAATAACAATATGAAGTCGAATAGGTCCTGAAATAGCTAGAGGTTATTTTCTCTGACAATTGTCAGAATAAAATTTAATCTCACCTTAACAAGTGATTTTCTTGCCAATCCTATCTAGCATTTTTAAGCATAATAAGAGTATCCTCCCGTGGTTTAGGTTTTAGAGCCAAGTGCCACCTAAAGCATGGTTTATTTCAAATTGAATTTCTTCCTTATTGCATTATCATGTCAGGTGGACAAACACTAAATTGGTTTGATCCTTAAACCTTGGTTTTAAAGTATGACTTGAGTTCATTAATGCATTGATACACAAAACCTTTATCAAACTTAGTCTTACATTGTAAATCTTCAGTGCATAAGGCAGCCAAGGAAATTTGAGCTTGAAGTTCTTATCTATATTAATGAAGAACTATGTGATGAATGCATGGTTGAAATCTTTTATTAATTTCATATATAGATTGAATAATCTAGGAAAAGACTAATAGAAATTGAAAGTATGTTATTGAGATTGTTTTTTTTGCAAAAAATTTTGGGAATTTTTTCCAAGAATACAATCTTGAATAATTGGCTGTCAATTTTACAAGTAATGAAAACTGATACCAATCATTTTACCCAAGGTGTTTCAAACAATAGTTTACTAACTACAGTTTGAAATCTCATTAATATAACAAAGTTCTAAGAGTCTATAAGTATAATATCCTAACCAGAACGTCAATATATAATTGAGTTAAGCTGAATTTCCAATGCTGATTGTGCTTTTGATACAATTCCCAATACAAGTTTATTGTTCCAATGAGTGAACTAACTATTGAGCAATAAAGCCGTCATATTGTTTATAATCATAAATGGTGAATGTTAAGGTTAAGAATGGATAACAAAATTAGAATAGTGACAGTTTTGATTAGTCTGGGAATGCATTCCCTATTTAAGGTAAAAGGTTAAATTATTGGTAAACTTCTACATTGTAACCTAATAAAGGTAAATATATTTAGAAGAACCATGTATTGGAAAAAATACACTAATGACTCTTAATTAATGCTTTGGGAGAATGATCTTGGTTCTTTGAACTAGATGAAGTTAGTGTACATTGAACCCAATGGTAAAATCCCTTAGAAACCAAGTAAAATATTCACAAAAACCATAGGCTGTTCATTCTTAGAAAATATTAGTAAGAGAAGTGATTAAAAGTGTATATATTTTTATCTAGTTAAGCGTCCCTTTCACACCAAGGAAGGTTTTCCCCCAGAAATCAACTTTCCATCAAAGATCAGAATCAAGATTTATATATTTTATTAGAGTTCACAATTCCATGGCCTCATCTCCAATGCATATTATGAAGGATTAAATTCTATTGTTAAAGAAGATAATGACCAATGTTTGCATCTAAACATACCAAGTTGGGGGATCAAATAGTAGAGTGAGCACTCAAATAATGAATTTAGATCCCACATTCAAAAACAACTGGATACTCAAATAGGTTCAACTTTCGCTGATCTTGTAATTTCTCAAATACAATAAATACCCTAACTATGTTGACCAAACTATGCATATGAGATAAATTATCTCTTGTAAAACCATATACAAGAATAGAATATGATCAACATATCATTGAAAAGTTTTATTGGACAAATAGATTCTGGTCCACTTTAAGTACAATTTGAATTCCCACATCTAATGTTCATGTTTACCCGTTTAAGAGAAACTCCATCAAAGTAGGAATGTGAAAAACGTATCTATCAGACCGTATGAAATTGACACACGTTACAAAAAAATCTATCCTATAGTTCACATTATCGATATCTTCTAGATGAAGTTAGGCAGGCAAACGGAAAACTCAGTTTCCATCTTTAGTTTTAATACCTACTATTCACAATCCTGAAACAAATTACATCTTGCTCAAAAAATACATGATAAAATGTTATCCCATTATAGGACAGTGGCACTTCATAATCCAATCATAAGGAAGTGGTTTAAATATCATTACCAAGTTTTTTTTACTCCTAAATTTCCTGGGTCTATGGGAAAACAGACATTACAACTAATCATTATTCACTCATTAAGGAAGTCAATTGATTCAATTATGATGAAACAATTGGTAATGAGATTGTCCTACTATACCAAGCTAATCACTTGAATCCCTTGATGGAAATTTTTTATAGTGGTTTTATGAAACTCAATTACTCATGTGCTATGATTCACCGATTTTCTATATTTTTATTCTAATTTAGAATTCCTATTAACAAGACAACAATTTCTACAACTTTATTAAAATAATAGCTGTTTGCAATATGATGTCAAGGGTATACATGAACTTAGTAGTATGCCTATGTACAATTGCTTTATCAAGATCCAAAATTTGATAAAAATGCACAATATCTTTGATGATAAGTGAATGTACAATAGGGATGAGTATAAATCTTAGGAGAATCTAACTTAAGGCTACGATGCTAAGATCATGCTACAAAAATCAACTAGGAATTTTAACCATCAAAGAAGTCAACTTTTACCTATGAAATAGATGCAGATAAGGTAAATTAGCTACCATGAACATGCTGCAAGTGCATTTCTAAATATTCCCATAAGTCTACTATCAAATTTTCAAGTACACAATTAATCATAGGGTGATTTTCAATGATCAAAGAAATATGCTTCCCATGCATAATTTGGAATGTTATCATAACCTATTAAGATAAAATCATATCTATATGACTGCCAATTACTCCTAGATAGTAGCAATCATGTACAACATGGAATGTTGATGATCCTTTACTTGAGTAAAATATCACTAGAATCTCTCCTAACACCATTGTGACCCATGAAATTTGAAGTATCTATAGAATCATAGGAAATTTCAATGCCAACACTTATTACAAACTGAATCATTGATATGTCTTTACCTTGAAGTGAATCTAGACATCTAAAGTATGCTTAAACATTGTTTGACTGTAAGTCAAATATTATCTCTTCATTTCCTATGCATGTGGTGTCATAAGTCCACTGAATTCTTAGCATTCTTAGTCAATCAATGATAACTATGGAATGGGGTGTAATGAGGAAGCAATGATTTTTTCACTTCATATCCCATGGACACTACATAATATTCTACACATAATACAAATTCTTGGATTGATCTAGTGGTTATTGACACCAACCTGTAGCGCACCTCATGCTTCCTTTAATGCATTGAATATTCCTCAGGAATCTAATGATACAGGATTATCTTCTACTCTAATAATGTTTTGATAACTGGGTGATTCGATACCACTGCATATTTTTTTAGATATTCCTTATCCAGCTCCCTAATGATTCCATTTAAGATACCTCATAAGTTGTTATCATGGTTGATCCAAACACTAAGGATATCTTGTATGGCCTTGATCTTCATGTTGACACCTTGAAATAATTCATGGGAATTTATACAAAGATATAACACTTAATAAATCCTCACTTCCGTCACATACTCAAAACCCATGACTGAAATCCTATGACTATAATGAAATTTGCATCTAAGTGTCAGTTTCTACCATATGTTGTGGTGCCTTATAATTAGCATGATATAAGTGTTCCTATTGCATGACCCAATTTTGTATGATTGCTACATTATCAAAAAATGATCATTACTACCATTACATAAGAATGCTTAAACTATACACACTTCATCAAAATCTGAAACGTGGACACATCCAATAGTAAGTTTCCAACAAGGAATCAGCTGTGGATTTTATAAGTTCGTTACTCTTGATGAATTTTTTAGCACTTCCTCTTATGACATATAAAACTAATTTTACCTTTCATGATTCAATCCCCCTAGGATGGGTGAGACCACACATTAAATCTAGGAAAATCTAGTTTTGATTCCATTCTCTAAATTCCATGAAACTCATGTGCACACTATGATGTTACAATGATAGGTGTATATATTCAATTTATATGTCGTGCATGTGTGACTAGATTATCAATTCCCTCTAAAAATATTGACACATGTTCCACTTAGGGTCATCCTTCTTAGGTCACATCACCATTGTGAGCTAAATAAGAATGTAGAACAATGAATGGTCCCAGAAACTTGAACTATGTGCCATCATAAGAATTTCAACTATTGCCATCTTCCCAGTCTTACTCATTTATGCCACATCCAGATAGGTTCAGCCACATAGTTCCTTCTCTCTTTTCTGAGGGGTCTAGATCATCCAAAGAAGTAAATAAAAGAGAATTATCATAGATCAAGGATCTACAATAAAAATCTTGCAAACCATAAATTTTTAAAAAATAATCATACTCAAAGAAAACTGACATGTCAATTATCTATAACCTAGATCTAAATATCAAGATGTGATAATGTGGATTTAATGGTTGAACTTCCATTGAGAAAAATCATGCTACAAATCCTTCTGCCCCCTATAAAGATTTTTATGAATTTGATAGAGAGATGGGAACCAATTGTATAGATTCCACCTAAGTATTTCTTGGATTTTCAAAATGTCATAGAAAATAGCTTTACAATGAGAATCACGTGAATAGGAGGCGGGATATACATGTATCTCTACCACTGTAAAAACATAGAGAGGTGTAGCTCCCACCTATCCCACTGAACCTAAGACAATTTATCATACATGTATAGGAAAAACCATGTAACGGAATAAAAAACATAGAGGACTCAAGTTTTTAGTCATCCATTATAAGTCTTAATTTATGACATTTCTTTGAATATTGGATTGTGTCACCATTTAAAATAATTACTTGAAATTTGGGTTCTATATAAATGAAACAATTTAGTTGTTTTTCCAAATTTTATTGATGAAATTATGTGTACTCCCAGATTTAATCAATACTGTCAACTTCCACTTATTAACGTAACCCACCACCTTAAGGGTTTATGGAGTGTTAATACCAGATAGAGAATGAGACGAGATAGTTAGTTAGGGCTCTTCAGGTTCTTCCTTTGGCAAAACTACTTCTTTACCTAATATTTCATCATCTTCTTCCTCCTCACTGGTCCTTCAATGCAAAATGATTTCTTCTCTACACATTTATGTCCTCTACTCCATTTACTCTCGCAATTGAAACATAAACCCTTTGTTCTTTTCTCTTAAATTTTTTGAGGTGTCAACCTTGTATGCTGAGTGAATGATAATGAAACATTGCTTTGATCCTAGATGTTGGTGACTATATGCCTCTCTCTTAAATAAAGTTTATTCTCATCCCTCCATGCTAAGACAATATATTTAGAGATAGTATTTGGGTAAAACATACATACCTCATTTTTAATGTGGTCCTTAGGACCTCTAATAAATAAGCCATTCAAATAGTTATCACATATGTTCTCCACCCAAAAGGATGAGTTCTAGAATTGATGAACATAATCCTTAACAGAATTTGGTTGTCACATCTTAACTAACTAGATAAATTAATTATCATTTACACTATTATTGTTATGTATTTGCAACTCCTTTGTAAAAAATGACTAGGTGAGATTGAAATACTTCTTCTTCTTTTGAGCACACAACCACCTGTACCAAATGAACTGGTTAGGTTTTAGATATAATGATGTCATGGTAACCTTCTTTCCACACTAGATTTTATGTATATCAAAAAAATTCTCATTTGGATGATCCATGTAACTAGACCCTTTCGATCAAAATTTCCCATTTCCACCTTTATAATTATATATCGTGGTTTTAATAAAGTGTGGTTGGGTTGTGTAGGGATCTTCTATGAAGATCCACCATGGTTAGGGACATTTTGTAGACTTGAATAAGGATTTTTATTAAGATTTTGCATGAAATTCAATATTTGGATGATTTTTTCCCTCCATGCAAGACTTGCAGTCGTATGTATCTGTCTACAAGTTGGAAACCTTAAAATTTAAAATGGTAATCCTACTATCTGCCATTGTAAACCCTATAACAAACAATCCCCAAGATCCCATATTTGGTTATGTATACTTTTTTGGTGTTTTGCCTAGAGTCTCAAACCCCTTATTTTTGCCTCAAGTTTTTCATCTTGTTATACCATAGCTTAATAAGACTTAGATTGAATTTACCTTTGACCCAAATTTGTTCAAGATATTTCAAACTAATTTTGGCCTAAAACTATACAATATAAAGGAAAAATCCCAAATAGTTTGTTGCAAGCTTTATGAAAAAATGTAACAAAATTAGATTAATTATGTAAAATGTGACCTATAGAGAGAGAAAGTGTGAAAAACCCTAAAATGGTGGTAAATTTTGTAAAATGGATGGAAAGATCCTGAGTCTTTCAGAGAATATTACTTGATATGCATCTCAACTTATGTAAAAATTTTCTTGATAATTTTTCATCCATTTGCTAGATATGGATGAAACAAAAATTGGGATTTGACCTAATTTTGGCCGAGATTACAACTATGATAATACTTGAAATGAAATTACTTAAAGAGAGATAAAAAGAATAACAACAATAAATCTCAAATAGATTGCAGTACAATGACACTATGAGATAATAGATCACTCACCACTTTGAGGTTGAAACCACCACACTCTTATAATAAGAATCAAGTGTGCAATATGATCATTAATTACTCCTTGCTATTTCCTATATAGACCCTTCATATATTATGGTCATCACCTAGGATGACCTACTAAGCATATGAAAGTATAAATGAATGGAATATGACAAAATAATGGATCATGTAAGCCATAGTTCAACTATACATGTTCAATATAAGCTATAGGACTAAAGGTGTAACACATAGGAACCACATACACATCCTAAGACCTAGAGAAGTGTAAGTGATTTTCTTGATGGATTGGTCCTTACCTCTTAGATTTTAGATACTTGGGAGTATGCCAAGTACTAATTCCCTACATAAGCATCTCAAGCATCATATTTCCCAATATAAAATATCAATATGAACTTATTTACAATTCAGAGTATTCAATCATAATATTAACACAATACAATAGATATTCAAAAATTTCATATACATCATTTAACACAATAAAAATTAAGATATATTTTATGTCATAATTATCAATTATGTAAGTAATTTATCAAAATTCATATGATATCACTAGTTAAAATGTCAAAATGTGATAATTTATAATAATGCTAGACAAATCCATAGCCAACATCATCATGGTATAATAAATAATATAAGAATAATATAGTTCTAAATAGCATAAGAATAATATGAACCATATCGAAAATACTACAAAAACATCTAGTTTTAGATAAATAACCATCCCAAAATAGTGTAAGTAATTGCATATATATGTTAAGAGGAACTAGGTGAAAATGGGCATCACATCCTTCCCCACTTTACCGCTTCCTCTTGGAAGTCACTAAAATAGGTGGGGATACTTGAGTATCAATAGTGTTGCATCTTCCTAAGTGGTTTCATACTTGGAATGTTTGTGCCAATATGTCTTGGCTTGATATACTTTACATCCTCAAAGTCCCAACATTTTACGCTTTAGAATGTGCGCGAGATCAAATATCAGTTTCTCATCCTCCTCTACCTACAAATTTTTCCATTAAACAATATAAGAGGGTTTTGTTATGTATATTTGAAGGAGAGACACAAGAAATACGTCGTGAATATAAGATATGAATGACAACAAGGTTAGGTGGTAGGAAAATGGTCCTATCCTCTCCAAAATCTCAAAAGGTCCAACGAAACATGTTGTAAACTTTAAAACATTCCTATAATTAATTGGGATCTTATGAAATTTTACTCTTAGCAAAATATTGGTATGATGCTCAAAACTATGGCTGGTCCTCTTGGCATCCTAATACTACTTTTTCCTCTCTTGTACCTCATATAGGAAATAACAATAATATCCACCTGATATTCCATGTCCTACAACATAGTCATCATAATAACAATCCAATTCTATATCCTATCACAATCAAGTAGAGTCCTATACTTCCTTTCATTAAATTCCTAGAAAGGCACCATGAAAATGGAGTTGCGGTAATTATTATTGTATGTAAATTGTACTAAGTACAAATAGGCCTCCTTACAATACTACTTTTTCATCATAAAAGTGAAGATCATTTCCTCAAAAATTTGATTCATCCTCTCTATTTTTTCATTTGTCTTGGGGTGGTAGGTTGTACTATAGTCGAGTTAAGTACCCAATGCTTCCTGAAGGGTAATCACAAAATATAAAGTATCTAATGGATCTCATTCACAAATGATCTTATGGGGAATCCCATGCAATCCAATAATCTCATTAAGGTAGAATATAGCCATATGTATTCCATTGTAGGTGGTCAAACCATGTCAAAAATGTACTACCTTGGTCAATTTATCCACCATAATCATGATGGTGTTGTGCGGAAAGGAATGTATGGGAAAATCCCAACATGAAGTCTGTAGAAATGGTATCCCATTTCCACTCTAGAATAGCATGAGAGTAGATAACATTGGCTAAGTGTTGATGTTCAATATTTACCCTTTGGAACTTTAAACAACTGGAAATGAAACTCTTAATTTCACGCCTCAAAATAGGCCAATGTTATAAGTTACCTAAATTTGCATGCTCTTGTTCAACCATGGATGGGATAAAAAAGGATCCTCCCCCACCATGGGATTTTTACAACTGCCACCTGCAGGAACTAGTAGTTCTATCTTTGAGTGCTTTTGAGTTTATTTCCTTTTCCCCATATAATGTTTTCATCCTCTTTTTAGACCATGCATGCATTTTTCCTCATTTTTAATTCCTAATTCACTAATCCTACCCATTTTCACTTGATTTCGCCATATATTGGTCTAATATGAGCTATAGATTTAGTTTTGATCTTGAGTTAGGATTGAGATCTCTTAGAAGCTTTCTATTAAGTAATATTGAATTCTCATTTGTAGTCCCCCCTATATTTTTTATGCTTACTTTCAAAGAACACTAATGCTACCATTTTTTATCTAGATGGATGAAGGTGAAGTCCAAAGGAGATTTATTCCCAAAACAACATCCCAAGGATCTTGTTTTGATAGTATCATATAAGAAAATAACACAAGGGATTCCAAACTAGTCTTCTGAACCCCTTTAACCATCCAAAGATCTATTAATTATTCTTGTTCCAAATTACACCCAGATCCCAATTTCTTCTTACTACATCACTACTATCTTATTGGGAATTACGAGCATAAAATAGAGTATTCTATTGAGGGTATAAGAAAAGAGAGTCCATGTTTACATCAATTTTTCTTGTAGAAAGATGATTCCATTTTTTATTTGCATAGATGTTTTAGATTTAGATTCATTTCGTAGAAATAATAATAAAAATTTAAAAAGAGGGACAAAAATATAAATAGATTATATTTTATTTCTTGAATTCATGTTTACAATTTAGAAATTTGAAACATTCATGCTTTGAGATTCTCCCACCTTTGGGATTAGAACATAGATTTAGTTTGAGGATTAATGTTGCTTCATTAAGATCTAGAATAGTTTAGTTTTAGATATTGTATTCACAAAACACAAAACCTACAAAATGATAGGCTTAACTAGTATATTTTCTTTGAAACTGTTAACATATTAAATAAAATACATTTAACTTTGTTTTGCATTATATTTTCATCATATTTTCAACCATATAATAGATCAAACTTAGCGTAATCATCAAATCAGTATCTAATTTAGAGATTTACATCCCATAACTGATAAGACTCAGATATGAAAATAATAGTTGCATAGAAAAGATTTTTTCTTTCATTTCTCATCTTATTATACTTATTTAATTCATTAGAAAACACTTTAGCTTTCTATTTTAGGTTACATTTATTATGACATCTTGCAATATCATACAAATCCCAGAAACTAACCAAAAACATACTTTATTACATCCTTATCAACTATATAACAAAGAAGAAGTGTTAATTGTTAAATTATCATTGTATGCAAACGAATATTTAGCGTTTAAAAACTATATTTACATTAAGTAGTTATATTTTATTGTATTTCATTCTATATTTTAAAAAAATAGAAAAATAACCAATTTAGAGAAAACATAGACAATGATGCCACACCCACAAGTCCTTTGTCTAAAAAACACATGAAGAGTTTGATCTTATCATTTCTATAACTTTGTAATCATGTAACTTGATAACAATAACACAAATCTAGACCAAATATACTTATAGCCTTGGACCAAATATATGTTCATCTTTGGACCAAATATACTGACATATCTAGACCAAATATAAGTCTAGATCCTTCTTTTGTAGTTTACACATTCAATCAAATTTCTCAATAGTATCTAGGAATAAAAAAATCATGAAAATGTGACTTCTTCTTAAAGATTTTTCTTGGGAAATTCATCTTCATGAACTTAGTCTTGAAGTAAATTTGGTTGATGTTTCCAACCAATTCAATGGACTATTGTATTTTAATTCACTATACCTATACACACCTTAATTGAAAATATGAGTACCATATATTTCTTTATCTACTTGTAAAAATGCTCTTGCATCTCACAACTTTTCTTGTTTGACCAAAATCTATCTTGGCTTCTAGCATAAAGGAGTTTGAAATATCAACCTTGCAAATTCCATTATTGTTCTTATATTCAACATCCACAATCCAAGTGCAATCAAACTATGAAGTTCCAAATACTCTTCAAAAAATGGATTTTGATTGTACTAAAACAATGTTGTTGACTATATTTTCATCCCACGCACAAGAAATCATTCAAACAATGAACACTCCTCATTAAACCTAGTATTGAGATGAATATTCATATATTTATACTATCTAAGATTATTAATTAAACTAGTGGATATAATAGTTTATTGAAATATGGAAGACCATTACCGATGCAGGCATCATATTCCCTTTCACCCACTCAACAAGGTTAGTAAGGAAAAACTATAGTTCAGTCAAAATCCTATAAAATATACTACTTAAAAATTAGAAAAAACGTCATAACCACACTAGAGTGTTTTATAAGGTAAAATTTCCTTCTTCAAGGATACAATAATTTTCATGATAATTGAATCAATCTATCCCAACTATCCAAGAAAGTGGAAACACAAGAATTAGTGAATTTGGCCAATTTTACTAAAACTGTGATCTTGGCTTCTCAAGAACATGATCATTGGAATGGTACCAGATAGAACAATATACAAGGTTTAAGAATAATTTTTTTTTTTTGAACACCCTTTAATGATTTTGAGGTGTGGGTAACTTGGTTTGGTAAAAATCACAAAGCTTTTCCTACTTCTTTCACAACGTATCCTTTTAGGCTAATAATACTTCTACCAGGCATGTCAAAACACAAATATCCTTACAAACTTCACTTGAAAGAATTTTTCCACCATTAAATTTGGTATTCAAAAACCCATTAGGTCCAAGGTTATATATGAATAATTTCAAGGCTTACTCCTTTGGAAGAAATTCTTGGAAATCACAAATTTGAGCTTCAAATTAGGCCTTTTTCTGACTGCTACAATACCCTTGGAAAACCGTCAACAATATGTCTTTAGTGTCAGCTTATTCTTGAAAATTTCCTTTTGAATCTCAATCCAATGGTAAAGAGGAAGATTTTTTACCAAGTTTGGGATCTTAACTTGCAGTGTAACTCTCTGAAAGAATTTATTTCTCCAAAACCCTAAGGGTTTACTAGTACAGACCCGAGAGACAATCTTTACCCACCAATTTCATTACACTATTTTTCAAGGCTTAAAAAATATTTTAAAAAGCTTACCTAATCTGTGATAACATTTAAATCTTACCAGTAACCCTTGAATGTTCTTGAAACACGTGTTATTTTTCTCAAAATGCCTTGTTCTGTGCCTAAAGTCACGGTTTTTGGTAACAGCGAGGGATTATTCACAACACTAATGGTTGATTATTCTAATGGAGGATTAATTTTAAAGGATATTACTCACACCTCAAAATTCCCTTCCCTTCCTTGAACACATTTCTAAGTTAATTTTCCCTTGAAATGTGCTCACACAGATCTTGTTGCTAGATTTTTAAAATGTTAACAATCTTCTTCTTCTCAATAATAAGAAAATCTCATTTAAATTATTACAATTAATTTATTACCATCTCTCTTCCTCTAAATTCTCTATTTTTTGATGCATTACATGATTTCAACCCTTCATGAATACATTATATATCCTCAACTGAGAATAGTCTCACACAAAACTATTTTATGGAATCTTACTAGTAAAAAATTACATGCATAAGTTCGAACACCACTCTTTAGAGCTCCAAAAATGATTGTATTAATTGATCAATGAGGATGAAACAATTACAAAGTTATTTTATAATTCCTCCACTCGAATTTTTCTCATGTAACCTCCTAATCACAATTTAACTCTAATTTATATGTTAGTCACCTCATAAAGAGGCCATATGAAGGCTTAACTTGCAAATAGGAGATTAAATGAAGCTTAGAGAGATTATACACCACATTAAACCCCAAATGAGGCTCTAAAAACATAAAAAGTCAAGATAAACCTATACACATGCTTGAAAGACACCTAATGACCCTCTAAACTAGACTAAAAAGCCAAAATTGGCTTTAGAGAATTCAAATTTTGAATAAGCCAAAAATTGAGGGAAACTCATAAATTAAATTTTTTGAATCTCTAAGGCATAAAGGACACCATGAATTGAATCAAAATACCTATTAGGGACCTAGAAAAACCCAAAATTGTATCTTTACATGCCCTTGTAGAGATACCCCTGCATCAATTACACTACAAAACACTATTAAGAAATTAATTAAAGTTTAGACATACTTTTAAATGAATTTATCCAATCTTACACTCCCTTAACCAACCTATCAAACCCACTCTCCTAAGATAGGATTCCTATTTCTTCTCATAATCCCAATTTCATTCACATTTGTAATACTGTTTAGTGTCTTAGTAATAAGGTTTCAAATTTCCTTTAACAAGGATAGAATATACATATCTTACAGATACAATAACACACAATAAGTTCAATAAGTTGATGTCAGCCTTGTTATCATGTTCTTTCAGGTAGAAAATCTTGTTGGAGTCTACTAGATCAAGATACTTCTATTCTTTTTATCACTATGCCTTCTTTTATCAATTAGGCTTATTTTAGGATAAAGTTAGGTATTAATTTCGATATAATCAACCTATCTCTTCTCTATTAAAATTTTTAAATACCTTTTATTGTGTTTATGAATTTCCCCAAGTTTTAAATCTCAATTCTCGAGGGATTTTACCCTGTTTAATTTTTTATAGGTCTAATTAGGCCTATTGTGGATTATAACATGCTTCTCTGAGACTGTCAAAAATATATTACTCTTGTAGGAATGAAATCTCATAAAACCTTTATCAACATGAATATGACCTCCTGAAGATTAAATTTTCCAATTTATATCTCCTAAAACCATAATTTTACCCAGATATACTGATTTTTTTATAAAACCCTAAATCAGGGTTTACAGTAACCCGATAAGAAGAAAAATGACTTATTTTTATTTGTAGTCATTTTCATCACCTAAAATTGGTTTCATAAGATTTATAGGATTATTCTACAAGTTTTCCCTATCTTGAGCTAGGCCTACAATTAATCCTCCAATACTGCATTATAATCTTTTAGATGGGAATGCATGGTAGTCAAGAAGAACACAAACAAATTTTAAGAATATTGCAAGATGTTATGAATAATCATGAGAGATTCAATCTTTGATTCCCTAACGCACATCATTCCACATCAATGCAATTGAAAAAAGTTAGAAGCTTTAATAATCCTCAATAATTATTCTTTGAAGAATTGATCTATGTATAAAGACAAACTCTACTATGAATAAAGAGCCTACTAGAGGCTTATTTCATTAAGAAACCATCTTATTCAACTTACCAAGAGTTACTAAAATTAATCTCTTATCTTCAAATATATTTATTTCACTCTCTTATTCAAATGGGTCTGTCTCCTTCATAATGGAAACAATTTTTCCAAGTTTAGCTGTTGTTGAAACAAAATCGTAAGTATTTTCAACTACTCTTACTTTGTCAATTTTTGCTTATTTAGCTTCTCTCACATAACTTTATCCTTATTTGAGGTTGTTAATGAGTCTTTGACCATTACAAATGTTTTTAATATTTTTTTCAAAATTATAAGACCCTTCTCGAAGGTATCACACATAATCATATCCCTCATAACATTCAAATTTTCAAATCTTTCAATTTGGAGGGAAAACTCAAACTATGCTAGTAAAATTTATTTAAGAGAATATGAAGCTTCCAATGGTTTCTTATTAACTCTAAAATACTTCTTAAGACACTCTTAAATCATGAATGAGTGCAAATTATAATATTTACATCATGAACATAAGCCACATCTTAAAGCTTGTGCATTAGACTCCCCCGGTGGAAAATATGAGTTGACGCTCAAATGGAATGTTTTGTGTTTCTTCTTTCTTCTCTTCCAGTTCTTAAATATCTTATTATTTCTAATTTATTAGTAGTGTATGAACCCAAATGGTTCAATGTTCACTTCATATTCTTCAGTGAAGTTCACTATGTAGGAATTTATCTCTTCTTCTTCAAATTTCTTTATACATGCACCTTTAAAGCTAAAGACATAGTTAAACTCAAAAAATTGAGACATTCTCACCTCTCCATAAACATCTTCTTCATTTACAAGATTAAATAGATACATATCAACTTTATTTATGGATTCCTTGTCTCATATGAGGCTTAAGTCTCATGACTATTGCATTATTTGCTACCAAATCATCTCTTCTTCTGCAATATATCCAGCCATGTCTTAATTCAAAACTAGTTTGGCTTTAACTTATGTCATTTGAGACACCTTTTCTTGTTGTATTTTAGGTTCCAAAATCACTTCAATAGGTGTTTCATATTTACATTCACATTTCATTAACCTTTGTAATAGTTCAATTGTTTGATTATACAAAACATCTTCTTGAAAATTTACATTTTCACTATCAAATACATATGACAAGGAAAAATTTGAGGCCATTGAGCCTTTTCAAACGTGTCTTCATATTCATTCAACATATCTCCTTCCTAAGGATAACATATCTCCACCTCTTATTTCTCTAATGATATGTTCACTTGATCTTCTATGTAAGAATGATGTTCTTTCTTATCTTTTTCCACTAATGTTTCATACTCAATGTAGGATTCTCCTTCATTCACATTTTCCTATATACACACATGACAAGAAATGATCATATTTAAACATTTGAGACTTGATTTCCCCTATATTTTCCTCCTTAGGTTGATTTTCCAAAATCCTTAAATGTCATCTCAACTTGTTATTGTCTTGCTATGTTCTCCTTGTTTCACAAATCTCTGTTAGAGGCCACTATACTGATTTTTTGATTCTCACAAGGAATATTTGTCTTGTTTTATCTAAGACTTATTATATATATTCCAAGATTAACTTTAACTCAACTATATCCCTTTCAATGTCTATCTCTTTGTTCACTGCTTTCTCTCTCACCTTTTTGTGGAAATTTTTTTTGAACCAAGCCCTTCATCCTTTCTCTCTATTTTCTTTCACTTTTCTACCTTTCCTTTAGGCCTCACTGGACCTATGTCCTCTTAGAAAGTCTATCTTACTTGCTTTCCCTAGTACCTTACCTAAGTATTTATCACCCTAGTATTTTGGTAACCTTTCAATCCTTTAACCTGGATTTTTTTTTCTTATTTAAGCTCTCCTTGAGCTTACCCTTGAGCTTCTATCAACTCTATCTTCTTTACTTGTCGAATTCAATGGTTTGTAGGGCTTTCCATTGAAACTTATTTTCTCAACTCAAGGTTTCAATTTTTTTTGTGTGTCTCCTATTGTATTATTACAAACAAAAACCTTCAATTACTACGATATTAGTACAAAATATCAGTTTATCAAAAGCTTGTCCTAGATCTAATACCAAAAATGATGCCACACCCACAAGTACTTTGACTAAATTAACACACAAAGAAATTGATCTTATCATTTCTCTTAATATGTAATCATGTAACTTGATAAAATAGCACAACTCTAGACCAAGTATACTTATAGCTCTAGAAGAAATATATGCCCAGATCTAGACTAAATATATTGACAGGTCCGAACCAAATATAATTCTAGATACTTCTTTTTAAGTTTGCAAATTCAATCAATTTTCTCAATATTATCTAGGAATAAAAAATATTGAAATTGTGACTTCTTCTTAAGGATTTTTCTTAGGAATTCATCTTAATAAACATAGTCTTTAGGGACCTTTGGTTAATGTTTTCAACCAATGCAATGAAATGATGTCTCCTTGAATTCACTATACCTGTAAACACCTTCATTAGAAATATGAGTACCATATGATTCTTCATCTACTTATAACAATGCTCTTTCATCTCAAAAAATTTCTTGTTTGAAAAAACTCTATCCTGGATTCTAACATAAAGGAGATGGAAATATCAACATTGAAAAATCCATTATTTTCATTAGACTGAACATCCACCATCCAAGTTCAATTAGATTAATAATTTCCTATTACTCTTCAAAAACTAGATTTTTACTTTACTAATACAATGTTGTTGACTTTATTTTCATCCCATACACAAGAAATCATTCAAATAATAAACACTCCTCATTAATTCTAATATCAAGATGATTCTCCATATATTTATACAATCTAGGATTCTTGACTCGGGTAGTAGATATAACCATTTCTTTCAATATAGAAGACCATTACCCTACAAAAATCTCTTAAGGAATTAATAAAAGTTTATCCATACTTATAAATTAAGTTATCCAATCTTCCACTCCATTAACCAATCTATTATACTCACACTCTTAAGATAGGATGCCTATTTCTTCTCATAAGCCCAATTTCATTCTTATATTCAATATTGTTTAGTGTCTTAGTAATAACTTTTCAAATTTCCTTTAACAAAGATAAAATTTAAATACATTACAAATAAAACAACACACAATGATTTAAATAAGTTAATATCATCCTTTTTATCACGTTATTTCAGTTGGAAACCCTAGTTGGAGTCTACTAGATTAAGATACTCATGTTCTTTTTATTGCTTTGCCTTCTTGTATCACTTAGGCCTATTTTACGCTAAATTTAGGTCTATATTTTTATATACTCAACCTATCTCATCATTTTTAAATTGTTTAAATAAAATTTATTGTGTTTATGAATTTCCCAAAGTTTCAAATCTCAATTCTCAAGGAATTTTACCCATTTCACATTTGTGTAGTTCTAATTAGGCCTCTAGCAGATTATAACCTGCTCCTCCAAGACTATCAAGAAGGTTTTAGTTTTTTGGTAATGAAATATCATAAAAACTATTTCAATGTGAATAGGACCCCATGAATATTAATTGTTCCAATTCATAGCTCCTAAAACAATAATTTTACTGAGATATACTGAATTTTGTACAAAACCTTAAATAAGGGTTTACAATAACCTGATAGGAAGAAAATTATCTTATATTTCTTTGTAGTCCTTTTTATCACCTTAAAAAATATATATAAGCTATATAGGAGTCTTCTACAAGTTTTTCATGTCTTGAGCTAGGCAAGAAAGTGCTCCTCCAATTATGCACAATAAGATTTTAGATGAGAATGCATGGTAGTCAACAAGAACACAATTATTTTAAGAATATTGCAAGATGTTATGAACATTCATGAGAGATTTAATCTTTGGTCCCCTAATACATATATTTCCAAATCAATTAAACTCTACAAATTCAGAAACTTTAATCATTCTCAATAATTCTTCTTCAAACAATTGATCTATGTATAAAGATAAACTCTACTATGTATAAAGATCCTACTAGAGGCTTATTTCATTAAGAAAACCTCTTATTCAACTTACTAAAACTTATTCAAATGACTCTCTTGTATTAAATTATATTGATTTCACTCTCCTATTCAGATGGGTAGAGATCCTTCATGATGGGAACAATGTTTTCCAAGTTTAGGATTTGTTGAATTAATCTCCTAAGTCTTCTCAACTACTCTTACTTTGTCAATATTTGATTATCGAGCTTCTCCCACGTAGCTTTATCCTTATTTGAGGTTTTTATGGAGTATTTGGCCATTATAAATGTTTGGAATAATTTTTTCAAACTTCTAGGACCCTTATCTAAGGTTTCACACATGACCATATCCCTCATAACATTCAAATTTTCAAATCCTTCAATTTTGAGGGAAAATTCAAACCATGAAAGTACAAACTATTTAAGAGAAAATGAAGCTTCCAATGAATTATTATTAACTCTAAAATACTTCATAATACACCTTTACATTGTAAATGAGTGAAAATTATAATATTTACATCATGAATATAAGCCACATCCTGATAAGATACGAAATTGAAAACCTAAAAAATGAGTGCACACAACTAATTAGATATTATTTTGAGAAGTTCTAGGAGAATAAACTGGTAGAATATGAAGATATAAAATTGATGATGCTTTTTCTAAATAATGTGACTGGAAAATGACCTAGGAAAAAACCATACAACTTTTTTAGGACCATCCAAAAAAATTGGGACCTACTTGGTTCTAGGATCTGTAACTTCTTGAGATGGTATCCTACTTAGAATTATATATTATTGTTAAAACCTAATTTACAATCATGTTGTGAATATCTCTAAACACCCTAGCCATGATCTCAAACCCTATCCATGGATGGGAAATCCTATAAAATAAACATTATTTAGGTTGTGGGCACCCTTGTGCATCTTCAACATTAGCACTTCTCTAAAGAGTCCTCAAGCCGTATGCCATTCTCCACCAAGCATGTGATATCTAAATGAATGAAACTAGATTTGAAAACCACCTTTGACAATGATTAAGTTGATTTGGATCTTGATAAAATACTCGGGGGAGGGATGTTTGAGTTTTTGTAGATGAGAGAGATTGTAGAGATTACTGCCTTAATGATTACAAATGAACTATTGAAAGATTAAGAAATCCTAGGATGTATTTTGCAAGTGTTAGAAGTGACTGTATAAATGTAATGTCATATTATTTCCAAGTTAGCAAATTTGGTAGTGTTTACTTACTTATATAGGGTTTTGTAGATGATTTATCTAAGAAAGGATGACCTAGAGAGATTATAAGATTCGATGAAGACTATGAAATTGAAAGCATGGTTGGAGAACATGTCGGTTGAATACCATATAATTTGGCTAAAAATGTATATAATATCTTGACCAAACTGTATGACCTTGACTAGGGAAGGAAAATATGCAACTTGAAGTTTGGAAGTTTGTTACTTGATATTTTTCTATGGGTTTTATGCATTAAATTTATTAGAATTTGATGACATGTCAATGTGTAAGGATAAACAAGCTAAACAAGAGACTTCAGAATGTGCTAAGTGGGAATGAGAAGGTTTCATTTGTCTTAGCAAGAGTACATTATCAAAACCAGTAGTGTCAAAGAGTGAATTACCAAATTTGAGTGTTTATATTTTCCTCCCCTTTCAATATGAATGAAATTAAATGATTAAAGGAAAATATACCTGAGTATGTATACACACTTTTTCTTTTCTCAAAGTTTGTTTTGTAGAATCTTGTTGTACTTGGTGTTGGCATGCTCCATGATAAAACCTTCAACATAGAGTGTAGTCAATGTCCATGATAAAGAATTGAACTTTAACTTTAATGTAAAGTGTAGCATGAAATATTTGTATTTTTCTAAGAATTGGATGGGTAAAATCTCGTGATTTTATCATGCTTGAAGATTTTGTATTTCAAAATTTGTTAAAAATTTTCAAAGAATTAGGGGTGATTAGTCTCCAATTATGTCGAGGAAAAACCAAAGTTTTAGGTGCATACAACCCAACATGGAATGGTGAGGATAGAATAAGAAGAACGAAGTTTTGAAACAACCTATTAAGGAATAAGAATAGGTATAAAAGTTATTCAACAACTTTGATATATTCCCTTTTGAATGCAAGAGGAAAGGAAATTCTAATTATGAAGAAATTTCCACTTTAATATCTTCCATAACCCCATATACCACACTGTTGTAGATATATTTATACTTGATTATGTAAATAAGGAAACTCGATAGAAAAGATAATGAGTGGCCCCATGCCCTTCCCATGTGTTGTACAACTAACTAGAAACTATAATGAAATTTTAATGGAGGAAGGATAATTATGCCCCCAAGATTCCTAAAAGTGTAGTAGAAATTGAATACCATGGGAAATGAGTGAAGTACTTCATTCTCATATACTAGTTTGAACCGATTATAAAATTATGCCAAAAACCTGAAACTATAGCTTAAAATTTGAAATTGACAAGAAAGTTGATGTAACTACCCCTGGGAAGAAATGTGTGGTAGGATCATGACTGTACATACTTTATTAACCAATCTGTATGGTTTTGAACCTATGTATTTTTGTCTAAATTTTTATGTTTCAATGGGTTTTTGAGTACGTATACCTTGTTTGTACCTATATTTTACCCTAGAATTTGGCATGTGCATGTTATAAGTGTAGAATATACCCATATGAATTCCATCTCTTTTGAGGTATGTGTGAAAACCATGTTGAGAAATTATCTCAAAATAAAATTTGTGCCCATGCATTAGATGTACAAAAAACTATAGGAGAGTGTAGAATGCTAAATAGGTGGCCACCTTGAAGAGCATGCACCTAAAAAAAGGAAGGTATTTGTACATGGTGACAATCATGATGTGTAAGAAAATTACATGTAGCAATAGATAGAAACTATATAGCTGATAAAAATAGAATGAATTCATGTAGGAGAATATATCTACAACAAAAATGAAATCAGATGTAATAAGTATGCAAAAAAAATCATACAAAATGCTTAAAGCTACAAATATGGGACACCCACATGTCACAAGGTAATAAAGGCCATTATGCCTATAAATAAGAACAATCAAGAGAAAAAAAGATAGGCATATTGTTTCAATTATGGGACACACATAATGTCATAAGGAAATCAATGCACATAGGCCACAAATTAATTTAACAAATATTGAAATTTGTAAAAACCCTAGATATTTCAAAGTCACAATGCAATAATAAGCAATAAACTACAAAATTGACTTAAGCAATAAGATAGATAAAAAAAAACCCTAGGTGCAAGAGAGAGGATAGAGGACTTAGCTGATTTTGTAATGAAACCTGACATGTGCCAGGATGGAAAACTGTTAATTAGGAGGATTCCATCGCAACCATAATCAGAAAATTATAGAATTGTCAGATCTACCTAGAATGGGGCATCTGGAATAGGTCATAGGTGCTGTAGACTTCTTATGAGTTCCTGTGACTGCGAAAAACCTCAGAAACTAATTTTTGCCTAGTGTCACAAGGTATTCACTGATCTTTGTCGTTGGTTCCCTATATGTCATTGGTTGATCAAAAAGTTCACCTGTAACCTGTAAAACAAATGAACTCTTGAAAAACCCCAAAACACATAAAATACTAGAAATAAAAAGATGAAAATGGGGAGTTTGACTAACCTAACGGTCACCCAAAAGAGTGAATTTACGACTGAGCATTGCATTACATTTCAAAATCCATGTAGTTCTTTGTGTGTGTGTGTAGAATCATGCCCTAGGAAGATCTTATGAAAGATGTGCTGAATAACAAGCAATAAATAGATGTAACAATGTAAATAGATGTGTGTATGGAAAAATGAGCTTCCTCTCCTATGCGTGTATGTAGAAAATGCAGTACCTTGTCACTTGAATGAAGCTAGATGAATGCTTTGATGCTCTTAAAATTCCTTTAGATGCAACCTTAGGTGATAGTAATAGATTCTTAGATATTGGTCCATTATTATGGTCACATAGATTTGTATCGATATAATTCCCTTGTTCGAATTTCGTAATTGAAAAATAAAATGTTGAACTCTAAGAAAACAAGATGCCCAAAAGATAAAGGAGGCCTAAAAGGGGTGAGAAAGATACAAAGAGGTTGGGGTGCCCAAAGGGGATGAGGGAACCTGGGTGCTGACATCCTAGTTGGGCGCTAGTGTTTAGAGCCAAGAAATATAAATCAATGAAGGTAAGACTGGGAAGTGGGGTGTGTAAGACCATAGAGAAAGAAAGAAAGAAAAGAGGCCAAAGATAGATGCCAATTACTAGTTTTCTCACTTAGGAATCATATGAATAACAATATGTGATTAAGGCATAGTAATGTACCCAAAGTGCGTGATTTAGTGTCTACATTTTCTCCCACTTTATGTTATTGAGTGAATACTCGATAACCTAAAGTAAATAAGAGATGCATACCTAATAACTATGTAGATCGATGGAAAAAGCATGCTGAGGAGACAAGAAAAAGTGTAGAGTGATAAAAAATGAAGCGTGGAAGCTAAGAAGAGGAAGTGACCCTAGGGGTGAAAAGTGTAATGTGTGTACTATCTTGTACATGTTGTCATTTTCTATTTTTCTTGTGCTTGATGTGTTTGCTGATGTGACTACTACTTATCATAAGGAAGGAACTGTAAAAAGAAGAGAAAATGAGTAGTCAAATATGTGTATATGAAAAACTAGATACAAGTAAGTAAAAACATGTAAAAGTATGTAAAAATGTGAAAAGGAACATGTGCACATGATTTGTGATGAGTTAAAAGGATAGAAAGTGTCCTAGAATGCTATAGAAGAATGGTTTTTTTGTGTGATCTCACACTAAGAATGAGTTTTTTGGGTGATCTCACACCAAATGTGAGTTTTTTGGGTGATCTCATGCCAAGAATGAGTTTTTTGGGTGATCTCATGCCCCAACAAAAGAAGTGCTGGGGAGAAAGGTCTAGTGTTATTCTCCATCCCTAACTACTTCTTAATATGTATACACCATTGTAGATGGTGTGATTGTACAATGGAAAAGTGACAAGCGAGCATGGGAATCTACAAGTAACTCTTCCTCGCACCCGACCTCCCGAGGTCGTGCCGAGACAGCCGGTGGGGATGGATTATACGTGGGGTATGGGTAAACTAGTTAGGAAATCTTATATCTTCGACACACACTAATGGAATCTGTGAATCTAAGGCAAAGAAGGCCCTCCTAACCTGAACTGGCGTGATAGATCGGTCAGCAAGGATGACTGCTCGAAGGCTCCAATCAATATCGAGCTCTGGCGTGATCCGATCTATAGGTTGTGGGATACGGGGAAAATGACCTGGGATTGTTTCGTGTATATCTCCAGATAGGGTCATAGGATGGATGATGGATATGGTGGATTCTACGGGTGATTCTCTGGCCTAGTCCAGAAATCCTTAGCTTCGTTAGCTACTATATCCAACAGGGATAACTGTGTGATGATAATAGGTGGAAGTGGAGTGGATCTGAATACTAATGTGCGTAAACCAGCGTCAACGTCGGATTGACCTGTGGACTCGTTGGGTTGTGGGATTTGTGAATCACAACCGTAGATTCGTGGTTGTTGTGGACCTGCTATGGTCATGTGCGGAATCAGTCCCTAATCCCTAGTATCCAATAGTCGTATGCCTTTTCGGCCTCTATGTTCAGAATTAACAGTTGTGCAATCTTTTCAGAGTATCTTACAGGTGTTCTTGCAACCTGAATTCTTAAGCTAGTGTCTATATCAGTGAGAACATCTCCTGTGTCTGGCTGTGGGACCAAAGGATCACAACGAATGTTTTCTCTCTTTCAAGCCCTTCTACAGTCATGTGGATGTTTATCTAGGGTAACCTGTAGTTTGGCTGGTTTGACCAGAATATGTGTGCTTGGTTGTCTTCTATGTTTAACCCTCTTAGCTATGAGCTGATATGTTGTAAGTCTGTTGTTCTTTGGAAGACTTGGATTCTAAGATTCTGGTCTATATCGGTTATTGCTGTGACAAGATTGGGTTGAGGCACGATAGGCTCGAATACGTATTCTCTGGGCTCCCTAGGTCCCGTGATTGTCATGCAAAAGGAAATGATATAAAGCTAACTAATGACAGAATAAATCGACTACGCAAGATATATCTATGTATATTCCTAAATCTGATATTTTGATAAACTACTAAACAAGAATTTAAAAGAGCAATTATCTAATATATCTAGAAATTGACAACTAAACTAATAACGAAATTAAAACAAACAAAGCAGCCGAGTATAGCTACTTGTCTGTGCAGTTGTGAATCTATTCTAAGTAACCAGATAACTGATCTAATCTATTTGAAAGACTCTCGATCCTACCTCAGAAGTGAGGAGTGAATCATAGTTTCTCAGAAACTATCAATCCCCACAGCTTCCCTGGCAATATCGAAAGTAAAATTAACTGAAATGAAATGATTGACTACTCTACTTGATATGCTTTTAACTAGAACTTTGAAAGCTTGAACCTGGATTTTGCAGAACAGTGGCGAATCCGATGGTGTGTGGCCTTGTCCCCTCAGTGTGATTTCCTCATTCTTTCGTGCTCACGTGGATCCAGAAAAGTGTGTAATGCTAGCATCAACAGAAGTAGATATGGGACAATGGCAGCTTAGGATGCAGACTGAATACAATGCGAGTAGGAGAGGGATAGCGCAAGAGAACAGAGCTTGGCTTATGCAATTCCTAGCGGGATTTATTGCGAGTCATGCAACATAAAACGTCCAGAACCTGAAACTATCCTATTTGACGAGCAGAACCTACAACTTTAATGGCTTCCTACTGAAAATCAAACTATCCTACTCCAATTGATTGGATGAAATAATAACAGCACTTGCACAAGGAGAATATGTGGCTTTCTAACAGCTAAACAACACTAACCATGCATACAACAAATGAAACTATGAATCCTAAGCAAAATTGAAAGGCTAAGCTATTGAAATGAGAAATTCAGAGGCAAATTTGAGGGGCCATTTGCTTGAGCACAAGCCAGCTATTTATAGAATCCCATTTACCCAAAGGTGAAAACCAAATTGATCTCTTAAACCATAAACAATGCCAAAACACTATTCCAGGGAACCAGAATCATAAATACAAGCAAAGGCGGTGAAAAAAGCTGGTAAACGTTGAAAATTTACATGAGTCGTTAAAAAGAGCATTCTAGAAAATGCGTGAAACCGCCGCCCTGAGCAGGGTGGTGAAGGACCGCCGCCCTGCCTGGGGGCGGTCACGAGACCGCCGCCCAGGCAGGGCGGCGGTTTCGTCACTGAAGACCGAAAAGCAAAGAAAAGAGGGGGGAAGGAAAAGCAAAGCATGCAGGGGCTAAGCGGGGCATGTGGGATGTTAACGCATACTTGGAGAGCTTTTTCTGGATCCCGAACACCTTGCGAGGAGACCTGTATCATCATTGGGGCACGTGTAACGTTGTTCCGGTGGTGCAGTACCCTACAATTTTGGGTACGTACATATTGCCCCCTCGGAGAAGCGTTTTAGCCATGAAGAGGCGTAAAATGGTGGGTCCGAGTATGGCGGTCCCAAAATGGGAAGTTAGAAGTTATACCTGATACGTCCGTGTGTCGGAATGACGCCATCCAAAATTCCCGCCACCTGCAAAATGAAAAGAGGACTCAAGTGCAGATAGACAAAATAGATCGGAAAATAAATACTAAAATAATATGAAATGAGGACGTACCATTTGTGCGGGGATAAGAACTTACCTCCGTCGGTGCTCCAAACCTGCGAAAAGGGCATTCAAAACAAGTCAGGTTGCTATATATGTAAAAGTGGGCCCATTTTCCTATTCATTTGCGCGTGTTGATTTGGTTGATTTTGAGCTCTGGGACCCACGGTGACGGTTTCTCACGAGAGTATAGTCAAAACGTTTGGGACGAGATCGTGATCATGCCTCCACGAGTGGAACACCGACCCACGAGATCACAGGTTAGTTTTTCTTGATTTACCATTTTTGCCCCCAAAATGTTAAAATGGTGAAATCTTTGTCATGGGGGGATTATTTTTGAAAATGTTAGTTTTAATAGGGTCAACTAGGGGGGGCGCCTACTGGGTAGGCTTTGTTTGAGTCAAAACGGTCTTTATTTTGCATTTTTAGCCACTTTTAGGGCACATGACCCGCGTGGGTTTTCGGGACACGACCGCCGCCCTGAGCAGGGTGGCGGTTACGAGACCGCCGCCCTGATCAGGGTGGCGGTTACAAGACCGCCGCCTTTAAGGTGGTGATTACGGAACCGCCGCCCTGCTCAGGGTGGCGGTTCTGCACAGAATGTATAAATAATACTTATTTGAATTTGTTTTTGCATTTTTAGCATCCTTTCCTACTTTCATGATTTTTCTAATGTCACTTGGATACTAACTTACTCTGTTTTGTGTGTTTTTGGGTGTATGCAGGTGAAGGAGGAGTATATCCGATGGAGTCGGGAGAGGGAGTGTGATTGGCTTCTGGCAGTATTGGATGCCCTTTCTCAGGATGAGCAGGACACTCTTCAGAGGGCCGGTATACTGCGCATATCACGGGTCCCGCATGTTGCACCATCTAGTCACATACTTTGTGACTTATTTTCATATTGGGATGCAGATCGGAACACTTTCTGATTACCAGGGGTCTGGGGTGAGTGGACCATTACTTTGGAGGATGTTTACCGTATCTTGGGGGTCCCGATTATTGGGAGATGGCTCACTCTTGAGACAGCAGGGTCACGGGCTCAGACAGCACAGTGGGCCTCATATATGGGAGATGCAGTTATCTCCACTGGTTTGAAGAAGGGGGTGAGGGTCCGATCTATTCCTAGCCTACCTATCCCCTTGATTCGTCAGGCCATTATGGGGATCCTTGCCTCGAGATTGATCGGGGACAAGGGAGGAGACACCTTACTATATTGCTGGTCCCCCATCATTGCACAGATTGAGGGGCATGGCCGGATTTATGCCTGGGGAGCCGACATTCTTGGGACCACCTATCATGATTTGTACCGGGTGGTCCATTTACAGGGGCAGTCATTGAGCCATCTGACCCTGGTTATGAGCTGGGTCTATGAGTGTTTCATCCCCTATGGGAGAGGTGTAGAGGTGGCAGATCCCGGAGCTGTGAGGGCAGCCAGATGGACAGACATGTCGGTGCTCAGAGCACCTCACCAGCCAGTCACCTCCTTGACCACTGATGACATGGAGGCCACACCTTATCAGGCCATGGCAGGTTTATGGGGTGAGGAGGCTCTTACTTTGATTTCTTGCTCCACCACAGGGCAGCTTGTTGACAGGATGGGGAGGGTGGAGATACATCCGTTTGGTCGAGTGCCCCAGTAGTTTGGCCTTCCGTACGTGGGTATGCTTCCCCCAGTGGTACCGGTATATAGATCAGTCTGGGAGGCTAGAGGAGGTCCTAGAGGCTAGGGTTGGACAGTTTTTACTCCTGGTGTCCCCATTGCAGCTAGGAGGGTAGTACGAGCT
Organism: Taxus chinensis; assembly: GCA_019776745.2. Classification (NCBI taxonomy): domain Eukaryota; kingdom Viridiplantae; phylum Streptophyta; class Pinopsida; order Cupressales; family Taxaceae; genus Taxus; species Taxus chinensis. The sequence continues at coordinate 273,800 of JAHRHJ020000399.1, forward strand.
CGAGGGAGAGCCGGTGCTCCTCAGGCACCCTTGCTTCAGATTGCCACCGGTCCCGCCCACAGCAGTGACGACCCCATTGACATAGACTCTGAGTCTGAGGAGTTCACAGGGGGGAGATGGAGGAGGAGACCGAGGCTGAGGTCAGTGAGTCAGGTGGAGAGGAGGACAGCGATCCTGAGTGGCATGACACTCAGGATATCTTACAGGCAGAGAGGGCGGAGCAGAGTGCAGAGAGGGTGACTCTGGTTTCAGAGGAGCCACTCTCTCAGGGCTTGGGTGGAGAGGATGAGTCCGTAGTAGGATGTTATGTGGCCCCAGGCACAGGAGGAGTGCACCAGTCAGTAGTGGCATCTGTGGCAGGTGCCGACCCTAGAGATCCATCTTGGAGGCCCAGAGATCTGAGTGAGTTATCATCCTTCCTTTTAATGTTTGTTTCTAGTTAGAATTGCCTTAGTTGCTATCTCTCCTTTTGTTTACATTTGTTTCTATCTCTTGATTATTTCTAATTGGGTTTTTCTCCTTTGCTTGCAGAGACTGCTGATGAGTGGCGAGACCTGATTCACCGGGTATGCACTGATACCCTGATGATCCCTATGGAGAAGACCCGTGCGGAGCTATCCGTGGATGCAGGGGAGCCCTCAGCAGCCGGTAGGCATACCGACATTTTTTCCCCTATCTGGCATGTGGCCAGGATGGTGTCTACCCTCCGTACCGAGCTGGCAGGGTACAGGACAACAGAGCGCCTGATGAGGAGTCACTCTCATGGCGAGGCCGCAGCTGCTCCTCGGGATCGTGAGCCCTCCGTGCACTCAGAGCGCCGGCGTAGCCAGAGTCCTAGACATGGGCGTGCACCCTCAGAGGGATCTCATAGGGGTTGAGAGGCCATTAGCCTTCTTATATTGCTTGTATGATGTATTTGTATTTCCCGGGCTCTTTGAGCATTTTGACCATACTTAGCGCATGATGGCATTGTACAGGAAACCTTGATATTATATATATAGATATTATTTTTGGATTAGACTCTTGGTATCAATGTTCTTGTGATTTGCTTTCGTATGTAAATTACAATGTTGTTTTTATATGCCTTTCAGAATGTATGCAATGGAGAACAAATGATACAAATGTTTTCTTTCTTTTTGTATTTCGTGATGCTGATGTATGATAATGTAGACACAATGTGATTTTGAACTTTAGTTTCTATAAGCAATTTTTGGTACTTCATTTTTGTTTTGACAAAATGAGATGATAAACCGGTATGATGAGCAGATGAACTTGCCCCATTCCTATCTCCACGCAACTAGTAAGATGCGAGGGCTCATCACCGAGAGCTAGAAAGGGCACAAGTTGTGAAATTTGTTGAATGGTAGTGATGAGAGATAGACAAAGATTTGGTGGAACCAAATTAGGATGCTACAAACCTACTCTACTCAAGTGACTCCATAGTTTAGAATGCTACTTGCTTTGCGGTTTATCTAGACTTAGATCCGTAGATGGCCACATGGTTGACAAAATCTGGTTTTTAGGGTTTTGAACTCTCTTGGAATTTTGGACATCTGATTCATTCATTTTTGACTCAAGATTTCAAAGGTTCATTTGAATTGTTTGCTGACTACCTTCAACGTTTATTGTTAAGAGGACCCCCCATACCCTGCCCCATGCTACTAGTCAGAAGCGTGGGCTTATCACCATGGACAAGGTACAGGTGAGTAAGGGCATTCCCATCCTTTCCCAACCCTACGTCACTAGTAAGAGATGCAAGCTCATCACCGAAGGTTGGTAGGGCAAGGAAATGTGTAAAAATAAAATTTTCTGTTTGATCTATATTTGACTTGTTTATTTGAGCAAAATGTCAGTATGTTCTTACTTCCAAAGAGATATGCATACGGGATAGATGTGACATGATGAAGCTTCTAGAACAGACCATAGGCAAGACACCTATCCTAGGGAGAAACCAAAAGTGAGAACAAGCATGCAGACCTTGGTATGGTTACCGTTAAGACTTTGTCATATCTAGCTTTGTATGGATGAAATGATTCTGAAATGGTGATGATGTTATGAAAATGAAGAAGTATGATTTGAAAGCTAATGTCAATATCATCAGAAGCTTGTAATGAATTGCTTTGGGAATAAGTTCCTTGATCACAAGATTTGTACGAAACAAGTGGACGAAATGAACCTAACTACATGAAGATGCAATGTAGATATAATTATATAGATAGTGCTGGTCACTTATGCATAGAATCACTTAAGGTGTAGGGAATTGACAGTTTCACCAAATTCCTCACCCTCCAGTGTGCATAAGAGATATGCACCATTTCCATAGTCCTTCATGACTCGGTATGGGCCCAACCATTTGGGCCGGAATTTCCTCCCTTCGCCGGTCTTTTTATCGATCCGGCTGTCTAGTCTTAGAACTAGATCACCTTCATATATGTCTCGTTCATAGACCTTCTTGTTATACTGCCGGCACATCCGGTCAGCATAGACTCTGTGCCACTGTTCAGCATCTAACCTGGCCTCATCTAGGATTTCTAGTTGAGAGATACGTGCTTCTCTATAAGCTTCTTCATCTAGAATCCCTTGTAATGAGATGCGGAGACTGGGTATTTCAACCTCAAGTGGGAGAACTGCTTCCGCTCCGAATACCAGCGAGAAAGGAGTTGCTCCTGTTGGTGTTCTTATTGAGGTTTGGTGGGCCCACAAGGCCGGGTATAACTTTAAATGCCAATATTTTTTGTTTTCTTTCACCATTTTAAGGAGAATGGCTTTCAATGTTTTGTTTGTTGCTTCAGCCTGTCCGTTGGCTTGAGGGTAATACAGGGAGGCTGTATGATGGTTTATTTTAAATTTATTGCATAGTTCATGAACCTCGTCATTCTTAAAAGAAGTCCCATTATCTGTGATAATGATTTGTGGGACACCGTACCTGCAAATGATCTGGTTCAAAATGAACTTGGCGATCACGGAACCTGGTACAGTGGTGAGAGGCATAGCCTCTACCCATTTGGTAAAATACTCGGTGGCCGTGATTATGAAGTTATGGCCATCTGTAGATGAGGGAGAGAATTTCCCTATCAAATCTAGCCCCCACGTAGAAAAGGGCCATGGAGTAGCGATTGGTTGTAGAGCTTGTGCCGGCATGTGAATCTCGTGGGAGAATTCTTGGCATTTATGACACCTGCGTACAAACTCTACTGCGTCGTGTTCTAGAGTGGGCCAGAAATAGCCCATCCGATGTATTTTTGAGTGGTGGCATGACCACCGAAGTGGCCTCCACATATTCCACTGTGAGATTCATGGAGAATCTTCTTGGATTCTTCTGTGTCAACACACCTTAGAAGCATTCCATCGAAAGCCTTACGATAGAGCACTTGTTCTATAATAACGTATTTAGCTACGATAATGCGTAACCACCTTCATTGTTGTAGCGTAGCACCTTCTGGATATGTATGGTTCATGATATAATTAATAATATCAGTATACCAAGGACATTCAGAGATGGGAGGTCTAGTTTCGACGTAATATATGCATTCATCGGGAAAGTCCAAATCGACTAGATCACCTCCGTCTAATGGGTTGTCAGCTAACCAATCTGCTATGATTTTTCCCTTAACGAACTTTTGATTTACAAAAGTTAATTCAAATTCACCCATTAAGGTCATAAAGCATCCAGCCTTCTTAGACAAGGACCCTTGCGTGAGGAAGGTTCGTAAATGGTCTGTTTTTACAATGACCCTCGTTTCTTGATTTAGCATGTAATGTCTTAAGCGTTTGGTTGCGAAGACTATGGCAAGGCACTCTCGTTCTGCTTGCGTATAGCGTGTTTCATAATCGAGTAACGTGTGGCTTATAAAATAAATCACGCGTTCTCTCTTGTCATCATCTTCTTGAGCCAGCATACAGGCTAGCGAGACATTGGTAGCTCGTGAATATAAGATTAAAGGGTGATCTGGTTTAGGTGGCATTAGCGTGGGTGGTGACAACAAGAAATGCTTAACTGCTTTGAAAGCCTCCTTGCAGTCTTCGGTCCAATCGATACTGTACTCTTTCTTGAGTAGATTGTTGATTGGATGAATGGCAAAGCTTAAGTCTGGGATGAATCTTCGGATTGCACCGAGTTTCCCAAGAAATGACCTGATTCCAGATTCATCTGATGGTGGGATCATTTCAAGAACAGCCCAGATTTTGGCTGGGTCTACATCGATCCCTCATGACGATATAATGTAACCTAGGAGCTTCCCTCCTGTCACACCAAATACACATTTTTCTGGGTTTAGTGTGACTCCGTATTCTATCAAACGTGAAAGAATGATACGGAGCACTTCGGGTGATCACAGCGCTTCCTGGCCTTGGTCAACAAGTCATCTACATAGGATTCCATGATCTTGTGAATAAGATCATGAAATATGTATGTCATTGCTCGTTGGTATGTGGCACCAACGTTCTTGAGACCGAATGGCATAACAACGTAGCAATAGGTTCCCAAAGGAGTTATAAACGTGGTTTTGGCTTGGTCTTGTTCGGATATTCTGATTTGATTGTATCCTGAGAATCCATCCATGAGAGACAAAAGCTCAAAGCCAGCTGTTGCATCAATGATGACGTCAATGGATGGTAATGGGAAGTCGTCCTTGGGGCACGCTTTGTTAATGTCTCAGAAATCTATGCAAATGCGTATCTTCCCATTCTTTTTGAGAACGGGAACGATATTAGATATCCATTGAGAATAATCGACTGGTTTGATGAATCCTACTTGGAGGAGTTTCATTACTTCTTCCTTTACCATGAGAGCTACCTTGGGTTTCATTGGTCTCGATTTTTGTTTAACTGGCTTTGCATCTGATTTGGTGATGAGGTTATGTACCGCGATGTGTGGTGCAACCCCTGTCATTTCTTTATAATTAAATGTGAAAGCCTTCTGATGTTCTTTGAGGATTCGAGTGTGTATTTCTATTTCTTCTGGAGTTAACGAAGATCCTAGTTTCAAGATCTTTGGGTCTTCCTCCGTTCCAATGTTAATATCAATTGTTTCTTCGATTAAAGAAGCGTTACCTTCTTCAAACTCAGGCGGGGCTGGAGGTAATTCCAGATCGTCTCCATTCTCTACTGTGTATATGCTGAGTTCTTTTTGTGGGGGAAGCTCTATCATGGGATTTCTGAAGTAGGAAGATGAATGTGGGATTAAGGATGAATCAATCACGTGATGGGTGAAATGTAACACGTTGCATAGGCATTTAAGTAATCCAGAGTGGCTCTATCACTATCAACATGGTCTAGGATAATAGAGTTGTTCTCAGCTATGTTTGTTAAAAGGGGATTTGACATTGTTTTCACTAATGGTTTAGTATGAAGGGATACCATGAAATGGGTATCTTCTAACTCACTGTTTGGGGTGAAGCGTGATGCTGAGGTTGCTATAGAATCTGCAAGAAGATTTTGTTCTCGCGGGATTGCTTCAATGGATATGAAGTCAAATTCTTTGCTCAAAGTTAATACCGCTGTTTTGTAGAGCTGTAAGTGTTCAGCTCTGGTTTCATACACCTCAGAGACTTGGTTTGCTACTAATTGAGAGTCTCCTAACACCCTGATGTCATTAACACCGAGCCTTTTAGCTATGATGAGGCCAAGGAGGAGGGCTTCATACTCTGTGCCATTGTTTGTACATTCAAAATTTAGTTTAAAGGTGAATGGTAGGATCTTTCCCTCGGGAGAAGTAAAGATCACACCTGCCCCAGCCCCATAACGACATCTTGCTCCATCGAAATGGAGAGTCCAATATTTAGTTGGGAAGATGGATGTTGGGACATTCGCTACGTCAATTTCTTCTGCTTCGGTTACTTCTACCATGCAGAGATCCTCTGCTGGAAGAGCACCAACACCTAGGGTATATCCCATACCTATAGAATCAAATGGTAGGAAAATTGGTAGATCCTGTTCTAGTAAGTCGACAATCTTCGCAGTAGTTCCTAATGATACTGTTTCTACAATGTTAGTCTCATCCTTGAGGGCTGGGATAGTCTTGATTAGGCTCATAGTCTCAAGATATGTTGTAGGTACCAACTTTTCTTCTGGTTTTGCGTCGGTTGGTTTATTAAGTTGGTTTGTTGGGAGTTCAAACTCAGAGTGAATGCCTGGTCTTTTCTTTAAGTCAGCTAGGTGTATATCGAATGGTTTTGGATCACCTTTGGCTACGAATACCTTTCCTAAGTGCAAGAACCTTACTTCTTGAAATAACGTAGAAGGGATTGCCTTCATACGGTGTATCCATGGTCGGCCGAGGATCATATTATAATTGGTTTCCCGATCTATAATATAAAACTCAGTCAGGATTGTTTTGGGTCCTAAGGTAACTGGTAGTGTTATAGTTCCAATCGAAGTGGCCTTAAGGCTATCATAGCCTCTTAGCATATTCCGAGTCGTGGAACAGTTTGTTTCTCCATACCCTAGCTTTTGAAGGAAAGAGAAGGGGACTATGTTAACTGCTGCCCCATCGTCAACCATTGCACATTTAACGTAATTGTTATAAACCCACACTTGCAAATGTAAGGCCGGATCACCTCTGCGTGTAATCTCAGCGTCTGTTGGCATTTTGTTTATTTCGAATATAAACTCGGTATCCCTATCTGGCTGCCCCGGAGGGTAGATATCAAAGTCTATATGGTTTACCTGTGTTTCGGGAGGTGGAGTGATGTTAATTAAATGACCTAACCCTAATGCCTCTAAAAGAGCAGCCCTGTGGGTAGGAGAGTTCCTCAGCAAATCCAAAAAGGAGATGTGAGAGAAGGTTTTTGTTAGGTCATTAATTAGATCATAGGCACCTACAGGTTTCACTAATATTTGTTGGATGTTATCTGTCTCTAGCGAGTAACTTGGACTTGGCTGAGAGGAATACTCTCGTGTCCTTGTTACGGCTTCCATGGGTAGTTCGGTATCTAATTCTACTAAACCGACTATCTTGGGTCATGGTTGACTTCCTAATTGTGGTGCAACAGGTGGATTTAGTGAAGTCGAGGCTTCATAATCATTATTTCCTACCATTACACCTTTGTTCGTCCCATTTGGATTTAATTTGTTGTTATTGTGACTTGGGAGTGGATCATTGAAGATCTTGAGGGGAGCATTTTGAGGGGAAACTACCCCTGTAAAAGTATTTGGTGCTGGTGATGAAGGATCTGCCAAGAACATATCTATGAAAAGTTGTCTTTGCTCCTCTGGAAAACGTTGCATGAATTTATTGTAGTCATGGCACGTTCTAGTGTCGTGGCCTCGAATCTTGTGAAAACCACAATACGAGTTAGGATTGTAATTTCTAGGTTGCTGGTTTGGCGTATATTGTGGTCCAAAACTCTGATCAAACCGTTGTCTATTAGGATTAAGGTTTTGTATTTGTTGTTTTTGGTTTTGGTTCTGATTTTGATAACTAGTTGATTTTTGGCTTGGACCCTGTGTCTGGATCCACCATTGTTGTTGTTGTTGTTGTGGATGATTAAAATCCACCGAATTGATTGTTGGGGTAAAGTTGTTGTTTCGTTGATTGTTAACCAGCGGTGGAGTATTTAGAACATTGACCTTTTTAGCTTGGTCAGTTACCCCATCGGTTGTTGTGCCGTGATTTTTGTTAAGGATTTTAGGTCCTTGATTGACGTTTGTGGCAGTAGGGTAAGTCGTAGTATTCTGGTTGGGGGTGATTAACCTCCCGTTTGCTCCATACGTCTTGCGACCGCTATCTATTGCCGCTTGATCTATTCGGAGAGTGCTCTCAAGTACTTCATCGTAAGTCCTTAGTGGGAACTTCTGGACTTCTTCCTTCACCTCTCTGCTGAGAGAATGAAGGAATAAATCACATAGCTCCATTTGGTCCATGTTTGGAGCACTGGCTGAAGAATAAAGGACTGTACGCCATCTCTGGATGAAATGAGTGATAGATTCATTGTGTTCTTGTTTAATGTGCAAGAATTCCCTGATTCCTGTTCTTAACAGTTTGTTCATGTCAAATGCCTTAATGAACTCTGAAACTAGTTGTTTAAATGAATGGATGGAAGCTTCAGGTATTCTGTAATACCAATCGAGGGTGATGCCCTCCAAGGTTTTGGGGAATATTTTGGCAACAACCCCATCCCAAGGAAGCAGTTCTCGAATGGCTGTGGCATAGGCCTTAATGTGTGTATTCGGGTCTCCCTCCCCTTTGTATTTGGGAAAATCGGGAAGAGGTCTCGGAAGCATGACGCTTCGTATGGTGAAGTCTAAGGGCTCTTTCAAATACTCTGAGTAAGTCCCTATCGCATAGGTTTCGACCATTGATGGTGCCTGTTGAGGGGGAGGAGGTGGAATGGGTTGCTGATATGGCGTAGCGTATGCATTTGCAGGGGCATAAGGAAGCCCCTGTGGTTGAGCAAGCATGCCGGGAGAGGAGAACATATCTTCCTTGTGGTGACTTGGATTACATGTTTAAGTATGAAGGAGTATTCCCCAAGAGTGGATTGTGTTGTACAAGACCAGGAGGTATCATATTCATATTCTCCACCCGAATGGTGTTGGAAATGGTGGTTCTAGTTGGTGTTTGTTGTGAATACTGAGGAGGCATGCCCAACATGCCTATTCCTATGAGGAGGTCTACTTAGATAGGATGATGTGGAGGATTGGAATTTCCTACCTGCATGAATTGAGATGTTTGACTTGCTTAAGAAAGCTCTAACCCTCTAACTCTTTCTACTAAAGTTGAAATGACTTCATTTGGTGAAGTCACAGTATTTTGCCTTGGTGGCATTTGTTGTATATCCTGAGGTTGTATAGGCATGTGATACCCCGCTATGAATTGATCGTTTCCCTGCCAAGTTTCATTCCTGAGGGCATTTCCTATAGGTAGTGGTATGGAGGTGTTTTCTTGAAAAGAGACCTCGGGTTGTGTTTGTAAACTTCCTATAGGTGGGTACATACTCCGAGAGCATTGTTCATTCCTGGCATAACGCACTGAATGTTCATCATCTAAAACTAGGTATGGATCTGATTGTCTACTAATTTGTGGTCTAAGCAGCACCTGAGGAGACGAACCAGATTCTCCTGTGAATGTCATATTGTTCGAGCCTGAAGGCTCTGTTTGTTGCGTTTGCGTGAGTTGATCCAACTCCTCTATTTGGAAAGATGAACTATATCTAGTCCTTGGAGGTGGAGCTTGTGTTGATAATTGGTTATTTGAATAGTTGTCACCCCATACTGAGAGCGAGGGTGATGACTGTCTATTCAGTTGAGTGTAGTATGCCTCAAGACCTAGGAGAGGTCTGCCATATTCGGGGGGTGCATGAATACCCCAGAATAATTGAAGGTGGAAGAAAGGGTATAAAGAAAATGAATATGTGAAGTTCACAGTTCACCAATTTTGTTGGTGAAGCTGATGTGAAGGAATGGTGGAAGAAATGAGGTAATAAAAGAAAAGTAGAAATGACACCTGAAAGTAGGAAGTTCACGTCGGGTTCACCAATTTTGTACGATGGAAAAGTGACAAGCGAGCATGGGAATCTACAAGTAACTCTTCCTCGCACCCGACCTCCCGAGGTCGTGCCGAGACAGCCGGTGGGGATGGATTATACGTGGGGTATGGGTAAACTAGTTAGGAAATCTTATATCTTCGACACGCACTAATGGAATCTGTGAATCTAAGGCAAAGAAGGCCCTCCTAACCTGAACTGGCATGATAGATCGGTCAGCGAGGATGACTGCTCGAAGGCTCCAATCAATATCGAGCTCTGGCGTGATTCGATCTATAGGTTGTGGGATACGAGGAAAATGACCTGGGATTGTTTCGTGTATGTCTCCAGATAGGGTCATGGAAATGGATGATAGATATAGTGGATTCTACGGGTGATTCTTTGATCTAGTCCAGAAATCCTTAGCTTTGTTAGTTGCTATTTCCAACAAGGATAACTGTGTGATGATGATAGGTGGAAGTGGAGTGGATCTAAATACTAATGTGCGTAAGCCAACGTCAATGTCAGATTGACCTGTGGACTCGTTGGGTTGTGGGATTTGTGGATCACAACCGTAGATTCGTGGTTGTTGTGGACCTGCTATGGTCATGTACGGAATCAGTCCCTAATCCCTAGTATCCAATAGTCGTATGCCTTTTCGGCCTCTATGTTTAGAATTAACAGTTGTGCAATCTTTTCAGAGTATCTTACAGGCGTTCTTGCAACCTGAATTCTTAAACTAGTATCTATATCAGTGAGAATATCTCCTGCGTCTGGCTGTGGGACCAAAGGATCACAACCGAATGTTTTCTCTCTTTCAAGCCCTTCTACAGTCATGTGGATGTTTATCTAGGGTAACCTGTAGTTTGGCTGGTTTGACCAGAATATGTGTGCTTGGTCATCTTCTATGTTTAACCCTCTTAACTGTGAGCTGATTTGTTGTAAGTCTGTTGTTGTTTGGAAGACTTGGATTCTAAGATTTTGGTCTATATCGGTTATTGCTGTGACAAGATTGGGTTGAGGCATGATAGGCTCGAATACGTATTCTCTGGGCTCCCTAGGTCCCATGATTGTCATGCAAAAGGAAATGATATAAATCTAATTAATGACAGAATAAATTAACTACGCAAGATATATCTATGTATATTCCTAAATCTGATTTTTTGATAAACTACTGAATAGAATTTAAAAGAGCAATTATCTAATATATCTAGAAATTGACAACTAAACTAATAACGAAATTAAAACAAACAAAGCAGCCGAGTATAGCTACTTGTCTGTGTAGTTGTGAATCTATTCTAAGTAACCAGATAACTGATCTAATCTATTTGAAAGACTCTCGATCCTACCTCAGAAGTGAGGAGTGAATCATAGTTTCTCAGAAACTATCAATCCCCACAGCTTCCCTGGCAATATCGAAAGTAAAATTAACTGAAATGAAATGATTGGCTACTCTATTTGATATGCTTTAACTAGAACTTTGAAAGCTTGAACCTGGATTTTGCAGAACAGTGGTGAATCCGATGGTGTGTGGCCTTGTCCCCTCAGTGTGATCTCCTCATTCCTTCGTGCTCACGTGGATCCAGAAAAGCGTGTAATGCTAGCATCAACAAAAGTAGATATTGGAACAATGGCAGCTTAGGATACAGACTGAATATAATGCGAGTAGGAGAGGGATAGCGCAAGAGAACAGAGCTTGGCTTATGCAATTCCTAGTGGGATTTATTGCGAGTCATGCAACATAAAACGTCCAGAACCTGAAACTATCTTATTTGACGAACAAAACCTGCAACTTTAATGGCTTCCTACTGAAAATCAAACTATCCTACTCCAATTGATTGGATGAAATAATAACAGCACTTGCACAAGGAGAATATGTGGCTTTCTAACAGCTAAATAACACTAACCAAGAATACAACAAATGAAACTATGAATCCTAAGCAAAATTGAAAGGCTAAGCTATTGAAATGAGAAATTCAGAGGCAAATTTGAGGGGCCATTTGCTTGAGCACAAGCCAGCTATTTATAGAATCCCATTTACCCAAAGGTGAAAACCAAATTGATCTCTTAAACCATAAACAATGCCAAAACACTATTCCAGGGAACCAGAATCATAAATACAAGCAAAGGCGGTGAAAAAAGCTGGTAAACATTGAAAATTTATGTGAGTCATGTTAAAAAGAGCATTCTGGAAAAACGTGAAGGACCTGCCGCCCTGAGCAGGGTGGCGGTTACAGGACCGCCGCCCTGTTCAGGGCGGCGGTCACGAGACCGCCGCCCAGGCAGGGCGGCGGTTTCATCACTGAAGACCGAAAAAGCAAAGAAAATAGGGGAAAGGGAAAAACAAAGCACGTGGGAGCTAAGTGGGGCATGCGGGATGTTAACGCATACTTAGAGAGCTTTTCTGGATCCCGAACACCTTGCGAGGAGACCTGTATCATCATTGGGGCACGTGTTACGTTGTTCCGGTGGTGCAGTACCCTACAATTTTGGGTACGTACAGAATATTTGACCGACCGAAGGGGGTGTTAGTGTGAGGGATATTATTCACTTTTTATTTATTTATTAGATGAATTTCCCTCACCAATGCGTTGGAGTAACCTCACAAATGGTGAGCCACTTCACTTAGGTGAAGTTACACTAGGTATTTAGGTTGATTACCCTATGAGCTATATGATATATTATATCATAAAATCAGTCATATGCATGGTGTTATGTATCCTTTGCATAGTCATACAAGAGTTACATTCTATTTCTAAATTATAACTCCTTTATACCTTAAGGAGGTATGACAAGTCCAACCATTTGGAGTTACACAACACTCCTATATGTACTTCCTTTTTTGATATATGATAATGACCAACAAGATCTATTTTCCCTTATGTACAACATTTTGGTTCATGACTAATCGTGTTACTGATAACTTAGAATACATCTTCTATTCCATTGGAGGGCTTGTCAATTTCTCAATGTTCACATAATTTTCGTTAGATTCTCAGAGTTCAATATCACTAGTATCGGTAATCATCCCACTCACTTTGCAGAAGTCATCTGCTGATTACTCTTCATTAGTCATGGTTATGCGTTTCTCTCCTGTTGCATTGCATTTTGGGACCATATTACAGTGTAAAAATGCATTTGAATTTACCTTTCCTTGAATTAATGTTGTGCTTTTTAATTACTTGAAGGATGTTATTGTTCTAGTGCAACTCCGTCAATGTGCATGCCATTATTTGAGATCTTTGAGCCCTCTCACATCAAATTAAGTAAGATCCTTCATTGAGAGTGTATGTGCATATGGGAATGTGTGGTTTTAAAACAATTATCTCCAAGATTTATTATGAGATATATCCTACACAACATGGGTAGTTATTTTTACGTTTGTAATATCCTCTTATGGCCTACCCTTTCTTAGGTGTGCATTGTGACACAAGGCTCTCACTAATCCTACCAAGAAGCATTAGAAGTAGCCTTGTGTGCTGAAGTAGTGCAACGAAAGATTTTGTATACTAGTGTGATCTCATTCTAGATTTGTTGGAGGCACCAATCTTCACATCTATGACGATTCAAATAGAGAAATTAAGAGTGAACATCACATGAGAAACACATAGTGGCATTTGGTGTATTGATTGTGAGGTAGAGGGCCACACTAGTAAAACATGTGCCCATACTAATAGTCTGAAGGTCATGCTTATAGCTTGTGAGATATCCCTGAAGGTGGACCATGATGATCTCAAAACTACCCCTACTCCACCGTGCCAAACAAGTTCAAAAGTAGCCACTTGAATACATCTAAATCATGTGATGCACATACTTCAAATGATACATCAAATTGTCACATTATTGACCAAATTCATGAAGCCAGGTCACTAGGACTTTGACAAGATACAATAGAAAATGATAATGAAAGGTGTGGTGGATCATGGTTGAGGAAGAAATGTCCAACTTTAAACAAGGAGGTGGAATAAGTACTTGTTAAAAGAGGATGAAGTAGAACAATATTTCCTCGACCTGTATAAGATAATGTTGTGATGTGAAAAGGTGAAAAATGGGAGTGCAAGAATGATTAAAATTACACGCACTATGGTGGGTATAGGATAGGTTAAGATTTATCCTTACAGACCTCAAGTGGAAATTTCTTCCAAAGTACACTTTGTAATTTTGTAGTGTTGTTATACACACACAAAAGACCATCTTCAAACAAGGATGAAACCCATTGAATTCAATGTTGCGATTTGCCCTATCTTGATGGAAAGCAATAGAAAGAGGTTCTTCAAGATGAGTGAAATACTTGGCAAGAGAAGTTTAAGGAGAAATATAATTCACTTAGAGGTGAATTCCAAGGCTATGAAATAAATGGTTAAAAGATTCATAGGATGAAGGAATTAACAAAAACAAGTTTCAAGAGGTATGTAGTTTGCAATGAGCTCACATAGAGGATATATTACACTTACTAGGTCAATGGTTATACCACAAGTTGAGGAATTTGGTGACACTCAAGCAAACAATTGGGGATGCTACAATGGCAAGATGTAAAGTCAAAAAAGACAGTGTAGACACCAATTTTTGGTACTCTTGTCCCCCATCCCACATTCGTTCCCCTTTTCTTGTCATCTCGCAGTGAATACATATCTCTGAGTAGATAAATTCCTATTCAAAGTCCTATTTCCCTCCTAAATCCCATTTATTCATAAATTCCCACTTTCCTATCTAAATCCCATACCATTTATTTTATGTCCCCTAATTTATCAGATTAATCCCATTTAATTAATCCCTAATCATATTTGTTATCCTAATCACATCCCATTTATTATCCCTAAACCCTCATTTAATCCTTTTTATCCTCCCCAAGCATCCTTCTTATAATCCCTAGGTTCTAAAATTTACAATTTCATTCAATGCATTTTTATCCCTCAATGACCTTTATATCCTCCTTAAGCAACCCTAACCCACATTAACCACTTAAAACCCTAATATCACCCCTTTTAGGCCCTTTGTATCAAACTGATCACATGTCCACTGCCCAAATTGATGATCCACCCATACCCCTCCTATCACCCCTCCTATCTTAAGGATACAATTTTGAAATCTTGGGATTTCTTGTGAATTTGGCTATTTTTCTCTCTTTTATTTGGAGTTGTTGTTATCATCTTTGAGCTATTTTTGAAGACCTTGTATGTCACTCTTAGATATATTAGAGACTTTGAGCTAGCTTGGAGCCCCATTTCCATCCCATCACCATTATGCATCATGCATCTAGGTTTACCAGTCATCTTGGAGCTCTGGCCTTGCATCAATTGTTATCAGTCCCTCTTTGTAGTTCATACTTTCTCAATCCATTTTCATCCATACAAACCCTAGAGCCCATCCTAGTCCCCGTCGACTCTGCAAAGTCAAGAATTGACTTGATCCACATCTGTCTTATGATCTGTCATATGCCCTTTCAACTATGTATTTTTTGATCCTACAGTTCATCAGATCTCCCAATCTTACCATTCTGCACACCTGCTGTATTCAGATATAATCTTCATCATACCTACTTATCGTTGATCCATCCTAGTTTCCATCGACTGAATCAATAGATATCACTTTTCCCATCAAATTCAATAATTTTCTTGCACCCTTTCTGTTCTCATCAAACTTAGATCCTAAAAATAAAGATTTTTCCATGTATCTCAGCAGCATCATTAGTCCCATATCAACTTCATATCACCTTTTCCTATCTACCAGTTGTCATTGTCTGTGTCTCATATACATACTTAGGTTGTCGTCGATGCATGATTAGGTTTGGTTTAATTTTTTATGCAAACAATAATTGAGAATTATGTTAAATTCTAATTTCATGAGTCACAACGAAATGATAAAGCATGATAAAGTACAAATCTAACCTAACCAATAACAAATTAAATTTGAAACCTTAGGATGTAAGACAAGGGACTAGGGCGCCTAGATTGGTTCAATGTTACCTAAGCACTAGAGACCTTCTGTAAGTATGCCTATGACTATGTAGAACCTCATAAAATGATTTTTACAGGGTCGCAAGGTGTTTGCTAATGTTCATTTTTTACAGCATGTGTGTTGTTGGAATGATAACCGAATTCACATGTAACCTGCAAAACAAAAGACCTCCTGCAAAACCCCAAAACACATCAAATCCTAAAAATAAAAAAGATGCAAATGGGGATTCAAATTGACCCTGGCAGTCATCTGAAAAATTAAACTTACAACTGAGCATTACACTACATCTTAAGACTTCATGTAGTTCTGAGAAGAATCATTCCCTAGGTGGCTCTTGTGCAAGATGCACTGAGAAACAAGAAATATCTAGATGTAATAATGTAAGTATATGTGTGGATGTCAAAATGAACTTCCCCTCCTATGAAGTGTATGCATAAGAATGTAGTCCCTTTTCCCTTGAATAATAGCTAGATGGATGCTTTAATGCTCTTGAAATGCATTTGGATGCAACCTTAGGTGATAGTAATAGATGCTTAGAGATTGGTCCTTTATTATGGTCACATAGATTTGTATTTATATTATTCCTTTGTTTAAATTTCACAATTAACAACTAAAATTTTGACCCATAATAAAACAAGATGCCCAAAATATAAAAGAGGTCCCAAAAGGGGCGAGTAAGATAAAAAGAGGTTAGGGGTGCCTAGGAGGATGGGGGTGCCTAGGTGCTGGTGTCTAGAGTGATAAAAGATAAAACAATAAAGCATCTACTAGGCTATAGAGTGTAAGAGTCCAATAAAAAGACATGAACAAAGACAAAAAGGCTAAAGACAACTGTTAATTGCTAGTTTTATCTCTTAGGAATCATATGAATAGTAGTATGTGACTAGGACCTAGAAATGTACCCAAGTGTGTGATTTAGTGTCTACACCTACATACATGGATATAAAATATGAGATAATTCCCACCACAACCGCTTACCCACTATGTTTTGATCCTATTTCTATGGATCCTCTAGTTAATGTAGTTATAAGACAACAAAATAAGCATCTAATTGATGGAAACACATGCTTTCCTACACCTCCCATCATTTTAGTAGCCAATACTAGTGCTCTTTCTAAAGGGTATTATATATTGGAATAAATCTATAGTATACATGTTAACATATCTCTCTCAAAGCTACTTCAGTAAAAGTACCTTTTTGCAAATATCTCTTACAAGATGCCTTGAACTCTTTCACCCTAGCTAATGATACCCAACCATCTACCTTTAACTCTTTGATGGATACATATAAGACATCACACAAGGTCATAAATTTTAATATAACTAGTATTCCTCCTACACTAACTACTGAATTATTCTCACCTTTTCTTATTACTGTCACTATATAGGGTTTCTTCATCAAGCGAGTCTTGATCAATAATGGATCTGGATTGAATATTGATCCTTGATCACTGGTAATTTAAATGGGTATTTATCTTACTAAAATTGACATCACTATCACCACTATATGAGGATTTGATAATATCACCTAATCCACTTTAGGTACTATCACCTTGGATCTCCTTGTCTGTCCTAAGAAATAATGTACCACTTTTCATATCATGGACAATGTTCTTCACTATAACTCACTCTTAAGACATCCTTGGATCTATTTTATGTAAGAAGTTCCATCCACTCTTCATCAATGTGTTAAATTCATACACAATGGATACACGTATATTGTACTTGCTAACTCTAATCCTTTCAAATATTTTCAAGTTGATTTGTCCAACCCATATCAGCCTCTTTTCAATCCTTCCCTGGTAAACCCAGTATTACATGGACAAATTTCCCACATATGTTTCTAGTGGAACTACTACCCACTCTTATCCCATGATACCTACACCACCATTAGTTGAGTTGACAATAGATACACTTGCTCTGATGTCTCCTCCATATTCTACTTCAGTCCTACCTGATAATACTATCCTTCTAGATGGGTCTTTTCAATAACACAACATTACTAGATGTTATTATGATAGTGATGATGATCATAATGATGAAAATGATTCCATGTTTCCTTCTCTTTTTTCTTCCACTAACCCGGAAAATTATTGTCTCAAAGATAATATTTCTACCACTATTGATCCCATGGTTATAATTCTTGACACCTCTATCACCATTAGCTCTAATTAAACCCACCATATAGTCAATACATTTGTCATATCATATAGGAGTTAGTTCTATCACCATCTCTTTCCATGTAGATTCACCACAAGATCTATTTTCTCTTTTAATTGATCACGGTCTCCTTACCTTTCCTTCTAAGCATAATATCTCTACTAAGAATCTTATTCAAAAATTGATTGCACCTTTGTGTGATTACCATCATATATCTCAACACAATTCATAGCCTAAAGGTGAATGGATGTATTATTTTTCTTCCTAAGGAATCATTTCCTCTTTTGCAATTATATTTTTCATATACAAAATTTTCATCTATATGGACCACCTTTTATGCTTTCACTATCATATTTTACATTCACAAAATTTTTTGGAAACATGTTCCACTCACTCCACCTACCACTAAGAACATATTTACCCATGACACCTTGCATACTTTGGGGCTCACTCCATCTGATATTATACCCTTCCTTTTCCCTTCAAAAAAATTCCAAGGTCACATGATGATCCTTATTTATTTTAGGTTATGGGTTGTCACAACTAAATTTTGCGTCACTCTTGATCCTCAAATTATACCTCAATCTTTTGGTTAATATTTGTTGAAATTATTTCATGGAGTTATCAAACATCATAATGTTAGTATCACCTTCCCTCTTTTCACTATTATGGCCACTATTTATAATGATGGTTTCTTTGATTATCAACCCAATATAACACACTAGACACAAGTTATGGCTAAAAAGGGTCCCTCTTAAACATATGAAGAATGTATTATGTCATTTTACCATTTCCATTCCAGAGGACAATTACATGGCCATTTATTTCAAAATTTATATAAAATGGTTGACCTAAGGCCCATTGGGTTTGTTCTTAGCACTAATGATATCCTTTATGTTATATAAACTCTTTTTCTACCCCTCTCCCTATACATATATATTTAATAATACAAAAATATTCATAAATTTATAAAAATAAAAAACTAGGACCTACACACATAGATTGATTTTTCTACAATTTACATCACATGTGTTGTTTGTCACTGTGGTTTGATTAATATAATATATTTTCTACTCTTTACACACATGCGTTCATGAGGTATATTAAGCTTGGTGCAGGACATACATATTGTTACATGCTAATAAGAGTAACTTTGGTTCCTTACATACTTATCTTGGAGGCATCCCTCCACACTTTACATGTGTTATTATTTTATTATAGTTCCTTCCTACTTCCTCATTATGTTTGATTAAATATACTACTTGCATGTTATCTTTTGAAATAATGGGACTAACACATGTGTCTTGTGCAGATATGACATATCTTTCTTCATATTTTTTCTTATTATTATGGAACTTTATTGTTTTATCTGATAATGGGCCTTGCTTATAGTTGCAAGGAATTTTACTACTTGTCTAAGAACCAGTCAAGGTTTTATGATCAGCCATAAATCAAGGAAATAACTTTTCATCAAAGACACCATGTCAAGACCGTAGATTTGCTAGACATCAAGGATATTCCTTTCTTATAGATGACATTATTTATCTTACAACTAGCATAATAAATGTCTTGATATCTCTTGTTACATCATGAAGTGTCCACACATGTAAGTTGAGGATAAATACAATAATGCATAAATGTATAGGTGAACTTTTCTCTACATGTAATTTCTCTTATTCACTCACTTAACTATATTTATCTATCTCTAATTGTTCTGTTACATATGTGTTGTTACTAATCTTGTTGTTCATATTAATTTTATCATCTATGATTTTTCTTTTTTCTTGTCTCTTTACATGCCATGGTTGTCACCATTTTACAAATTATTTAAACCCTAGATTAGATTCATATCAGGTTTACACCATAATTATATTTAACATGAAACCTAATTGATTTCAGTGAAATAATTACACTAAAGGATGTAAGAAATAGGTGGATATTTTAATTAATTAACTTCCAAAATTAATTACTACAGTAAAAAAATACTTTTATACCAGTAATGTATATGCTAAAAAAGATATGAAATTGAAAATTCAAAGGATTGAGTGAACTTAGCTAATTACACATGATTTTGGAAGGTTTTGGGAAGATGCACTGTAAGAAGAAGGCTATAACTTGATTAAGATTTTTCTAGATAATTTGATTGGAAATAAACCTTGGGTAAGACTGTATAACTCTATAGAGTCGTACTACATGGTCTTAACCCTTCTATATTATTTTATACCTACTCATTTCTAGGATTTATAACTTTCTAACAATGTCAGTTATCTAAAACTCTTTTTCACTTTCAAACCCTAATTTGTGATCATCATGAGAAGCTCTTTGAATACCTTTATCATCATCATAAACCCTATCTATGGATGATAAGTCCTATAAAATAAAAAATTATTTGGGTTGTGGGAACCATCGTGCACCACCGCATTACTCTAAAGAGGGCTCAAATCACACGTCATTCTTCACCCAGCATGTTGAATATCTGAATAAATGGAATTAATTTTTAAAAGCATATTTGACCATGTTTTAATTGAGTTTTCTCTTGTCAAGATACTTGGGAAAGGGATCTTTGAGTGCTTGTAGATGAGGGTGATTATTATCTTATCCTAATGAGAAGCTTCATATCTATAGATATTTTTTACCTTAATGAATGTATATGTACTATTGCAAGATTTAGGGAGCCTTTGGGTGCCTTTTGCTAGTGTCAGAAGTGAGTGTATAAATGTAGTTCCATAGGATTTTGAGGTTAGTGAATGAAGTAGTGTTTACTTGCTCATATAGGGTTCTGTATATGATTTATCAATGAAAGGATGACCCAAATAGATTATAAAACCCAATAAAAGGTATGAATTTGAAATCAAAGTTTAAGGACATGTATCAATCCAAGACCATACAAGTCATTCATGACCTTATGTACTATTCTGACCAATATATATGGCCCTTCACTGGGAAAGAAAACGTGTAAAATAAAGTTTGGGACTTGTTTCCTAAAGTTTTTTTATGGATATTATGCATTGTGTTCTCATAACTTGATGACTTGTCACTATGCAAGGATAAAAAATATTTTAAAACATACTTCGAATGTGTTAAGTAGGAAAGGGAAGGTTTTACTTATCTTATCAAGAGTGCATTGTCAAAACTAGCAGTGTCAAAGAGTGAATTTCTTATCTAGTTGTTCTCGACAGGCTTGTGAGGCATACATTCCAGTTTATAGTCATTTTTACTTGTTAGATCAAATGTTGAGTATTAGATGTCATTACTTTGTCCTTCGACTAGTAGGCTTCAAATTTATAGACAATTTGTAATCTTATATTGACCTGGGACAAGTTATCCAAAAAAATATGAGTTAGATCCAAATTCTTTAGAAGTGTTATGTACCTTTGCTGAATGCATGTAATTGGTGATGTCTACTTAGGTGATGTTAGATTGAATGAAATAATATTGGAAAAATGCACTATCAATGATACAATTTTTAGGATGAATGGTTCTAGTTAATACACAGAATGTTAGTTGAATTTGTTTTCAGTGATCGAGTAGTGAATTTCAGACCATGTATGCATAATGCATTCAAGAGGAGTCTAAGTATAATTTTCCATGTATTTGTAGGATCTAATTCAAGAAATCTTTTCCATTTTATTGGTTTTTGAGTTGACCTTGTGGTGGTATTGACCTTAAAATGAGTATTTTCCATCCAAATTGTCATCTCAAATCTTTGAAGTGAGCCATTGAGACATAAAATTATTGGAAAATTATTATACTATTGCACATTTATCAGTGACCTGTGACTTATAGCATCCCATAATACTGGAGTTGAATGATTTTATCATAGAACATCTTAATATTACTTGTAATTTTAAGTATCATTGAATTATGAATTGCAATAGTTAAACAATGACTGCATAAAATGCTCACAAGGAAAGCTATGTTTAAGAGAGAGACATTGAAGTGATAATTATGTTGACATCTAGGCTCTGTATTACATCAGAAAGTTCGGTTTTTCCTAAATATATGAGGCAACTTTGAGATTCAAATTTAGAACACTCCTGCATAGAAAGGGAATTAGGGAAACTGAAAATGACTGAGGAAGTATGTTTTTTGTTCGTAGATATTTGTACCAATTATGTAGATGCAAATAATAGTTTGTTCTACAACACAAAAACGATCCACTTTATGAACCTCTTGTAACTATATTAAAATATGTGCACCTTTGAATGTATTAAGAGGATGTTCCAAATTGAAACATGAGATTTGAAGATCTCCATCTCAATAATGATTAGTAACTACTTATTGAAGCTTATTGATGATCTTGTATGTGCATGTTAATTAAATGGTATGGTTATTTCAGGTTTGATGGTTAACACTGAGTTATGTATTTTCAATGCAATGAGAAATGATATTACTATAAAGTGGACCATTGCATGTGTTTCTACTCAGTTAATATGATGCATCTAGCCCCACTTTATCCTGGTGAGTACATGAATTCCTAACCTTGTAGGGATCTATGATATCTCATGTGATTTGGTCGATATCTTGGATTAACTACCAATTTACTGTTATATTGCTTGTCAATCTAATTCACGTCAGCGGAGGTCTCTTATGGAGTGTTAATACCCTATGTATAATAGTTCTAAAGGATTAAGACCATGACATTTAGTGGCTTACCTTTTCATGTATTAAGATCCTATAAAACTATGGTGAATGTGCATTTTTGTGAGAGATGTATGAGAGGATTTAGTTTATAGGATGTGGAGAGATGTTTTTAGGAACACCACTGGAAATGTATTTACTGTTGTGATACCACCCTGTCTAAGGTATGAGAGATCCCAATAAGTTGACAAAATGATAGCATTGTTATGATGACATATATTCTAATGAATTCTTGTGTGCAAAATTACCAGCTGCACATGTATGTGTGGATGCATAACAGTTAGGGTCTTTGGGGAAGGAAATAGAAACTCTGAAAAAAATTGACCCATAGCAACCCTAGAGTGCTAAATGTGTAGTTAAGAAACAGACTGATGAAACACAGACACACATAGTATAATTTTTTGGGAAGGATACATTCCAAATTTATTTTCATTAGATTATGTATGAAGAAATTCATGAAAGTCCAGGAAAGGACATTTTGAATAATCCAGAAGTGTTATTTTTTAACGAATAATTTACCAAGGACTAGCGTCATATTATATATATCTTTTGGGGGATAGAGCTTGAAATTTTCATATGAATGGGACTAGAAGATCATGTCAATGAGAAGTCTATAAAATACTCTAGTTTGTGTGGAAAGAAGAAAGCTAAGTGGAAGAAGCATATAGCATTGATAGTAATATGAGACAAGGATAGTTGGGATTTATGTAAGCCTAGAGAAACTCAATAGTATGAGGTATTATGAGACAAACAAAGTGATTTTGGTTAATGTAATTGTTGCATGGAAAACAAAAACAAGAGATTAGAATGACAGAAGGAACCTACTTCTGGCACCGTAGAGACTATGAGAAAAATGTGTAACCCTCTAAATAAAGTATGAGAACCATTAGAATTTGTAAAAAGAGGATGGATAGTAAAATCAATGCTCCTAAGATCACCTGACACTCAATATAATTCCAGTTTTTAATAAAAAATGAGAGATTGTTGTATAGATAATTGGGGATAGGAGTCACTTGAAATAGAGGATCTAAGTTTCACAGAGTAGCAAGATAGTAACAGGTTGAATGTTATACCAGTTAGCATGGATACCCCCTTATAAATAGCTTGAATTTACATTTTGGACTATGAACTTCTTTAGCACATTAGGTATGGAAAATTTCAATGAATAATGGGTTAGATGAATGGTCTCATTTCATTCTGAATCATTTCTCTATTGATCCCTAGTAGTGGATAGAGATGTTAAACTATGATATGAGATTGGTAAGGATATTTGGAGTCAAATTTGGTCACTAAATAATCAAGTTTTAGTCTCTTTGGGGCTTGTAAGATCCTCAAAATTATAGAGATAGGTTCAAGTTGTATTAAAACCTCTTGATTTGTTAAATGATATACATGTTAGTAATTGTTATGCATCAAGATTAAAATCAATATTTGAAAGCATATATCTAACAACCACATGCATATACTTAGCCAAAAAAATTATATTTATCCCACACATTATTATGCTCAACCATCGTAAGATTATGCCTAACCTACTCAAAAATTTGTAGGATCCTCTTTTGCAAGGCCCACACCATCATATATGCATATGTACTCTAAATCTACTCATCCTAACAATTTTTTCCCACCTATTATGCACCAAATGTTCTAAGTAATGCTTTCACTTCCCGTGTACCTTTTTCTGGTAACTATTTATTTCCACCATCACCTTTGGTCCATACAAGAACCTTTGCCATTAATTTTGGTGTGTTAGTGACCTATACTAAATAATCAAAGAGCCCCAAGATTCTAACATTCACATACCTTTTTCTTCTCCCCAAGCTACCGAAATACAAGGGGGGAAATATCACAATGCCCACAAAAATACATATGCAATTGTAATTCAATTGTTATTCCTATGGGATGGGGCTTTCATAAAAATATTCCCCAAGAACCTCAAATTTATAGCACTTAATTGTTATTATCACTTTACTTACGGATCAATTCACTCATTTAAGAAACTTATAACTAAATTCCTTAATGAAAAAACTTGTAAATAATGACATCAGATAATTTCTTCATATCAAATAAGAACCCAATGAGTCTAGTACACATTTAATCACAAGGTGAAAAAATAATTTAATTCCTCATCCATCACCTCAAACATAGATCAAACCAAGATATGTGACCTTTTATTTCATGCCCTTGATAGGGAAATCAGGGAATATGAATATAAGTTCCCATACAAGTATTATGATGAGGATTTAGCTAGCACATTAAGGGTCAAAAAAGTAGTAATAAATAGTGTTCATAGGACCTACATCCTAAAAATAATTCATGTCATGCCCAGCCAAAAATCTATAGGGTATCAAAATGAAAAAAACATTTACACACAATCCTCCTAAAATGCCTAAGGTTTGAAGGTACTTAATAGAAACCGGAGTTCCATTTTGAATGGAATTACCGATCAACCAAAGAATCCTAATTTTTTTAATAACACAGTTAATCAACCCAATGAAAATAATGATAATAAAAATGGGAATGTATGCAGTAACAATTATCTTCCTATAGTAAACATGGTTGGCTTTAACAAGGATCTGAATACCAATCCACATGAAAATCAAAACAAAAATCAACAATAGGATCAAAATAAGAACCGAGAGGATCCATATCAAAAAAATAATTTTAGTTACCAACCCCATTAATTTCAATAACTTCTAACACCAAGTCATGGATCAACAAAACCATCATCTATAAAACTATGATCTCAACCTATTCTATTTTCTCCATAGGGTTATGAATTAGGATGTTAACACCTATAGTGAATATGAAAAACTCATTCAATGCATCCCTAAAAACCAAAGATGTAAGAATTTAATGAACAATTCTTAGGGGCAAAAAACCTTAAGGGTCGGATAATAGCTCATGTGGTCCTTGTTGCACCGAAGAAAACCAAATTAGGCATCTATCAAAAACCTTTCCCTAACCATAAAAAATACCCATTATAATACAAAAACCATACACAATAAAAACAATGAAAACCACCATGAAACTAATAAAAACAAATGACTTGAATCGTAAATTGTGATTTTGTAGCCTTTTATTTACCCACTCAATAGCTATGCGCACTGGCACCTCATCTAGACAGATCTTAATACTCAACTGAAGCACACATAGCCATCAGGTCCCTCCTTTGTTTTGCATTTTAGAATGGTAGCATGCACATTCATCATATTCATAACCAAAAAAATCATTCATAATAATCATCATAAACATGGAAATTGGAAACACATATAATAAAGAAACAAACCATCATGAAAATAACACTTAGATAAATATCACAAGCATAAAAACATTACATAATCAAGAGGTCTAGTCACATTTCTACAAATCACCATCATTAGCTATTGCAAGATACCATAGTCAAACATAGACAAGTAGCTGATTACAATATGGCTCAATACATCCATGCGTCGAACCTTTTATGTGTAATATACAGACTCAAACCATACTATAGCTCTCATAGCTTGCACTCTATATCTCTTAAATAATGTTTCAATACCTATATTTATAGGGTAAGAACTTACCCTTCACCACTCATGCACTTTCGTAATAATAGACATGCATACAAAAACCCAGCATGTTTTTACAAGGGCTGCTAATAATAGATTTTACTTTATATACATCATATTTTAGTGCTATTATTAGACATCCTCATGATCTCTTCTTATCTCTATTATATATTTAATTTTTCCAAATATAGCCCTTGCTTGGTTGTAAATTCATCTTTCTTTCCTCCATTCTTAGAACTTTTCTTGATCAACACTCCAACTCTGCTTTCCTATTTTTAGCCCTGACCCGAGAAAAATGGCTAAGTCCTTACTCAAGTTCTTGAATATGACCAGCCTCATGCACTACCCTATTTTCCCTCTACGCATGCCCCTTGTGCACTGATCTGATCCTCTCATAAGAATTTCCATGCACTTAACCCCTGTGCTCCGTTGATACTTAGTATTTTTCCCAACAAATCAATTTTAAAGGCTCAACTTCCAACACAACTAACCCTCATGTTTCCCTACACCTAGGTGCACGAAGATAGAAACATGTGATTAGTATTATTGGACTAGAAATTGATTAAGAGGATAATTTAATTACTAGAATGAAATGGTATCAAGCCCCTAATGTTTCTTTGTAAGATCCTTTATAGGTAAAAAATGATGGGATCCGAAACAATTAGGGAATTACGACATCATCACTAACCTTTTCAAAACATTCTCACACATTTCATTTATTAACGTTTTGAATAATTCCCCAGTTCATAAAATTATACTATTAGATTTTTTAGGACTTGAACATTTATATTAAATCACACCACCATTGAAAGAACATGCTAACCACATTAGCATGGATATGTTCCTGCTAGGTGCCATGATGAGAGATGTGGTTTATTTCTTTGACTTGTGTTAACTTACCACAAATATAGAATTTTATTTAAGAGGATATCCCACTCTTCATTTATAAATTTGGGTCTATAATAAATTGGTAAAGTGAGTTATGGTATATAATGAGGTAATAATGAATATTGCCCCCCCTTTTCTTTTTTACAAAATCTTTGGTATGATGAAAATAATTACTCATTAACTCAAAAAAAAACTTGATGGGTATGATGAAAACCTTAGAGATACATCAATAAACACCATTATACTCCAAATAACCCTTTTTTCCTAAAATAATCCTTATCAAGTTCCATGTCATAGATTGAGAAACTAGTTATAACATGATTTTGGGATGACCCTAGATCCATTAGATGAAGGTCGTTCCTTTGATGCTCTTTTAGGAGATGCTTTTTACATTTATGAAAGGTATTAATTACTAAAGGATACCATATTTGTTTTGATATAGACCAATACCGTATTAAAAAGTTACCGGGGACATATATTCATCGGGAGTTGCCCACAATGGCTTATGGATGCCCATATTCTTGAAAAAAGGAAAAAATCATATTACAAATGTTGATGTCAATCTTAATCCCGCTCTTCTAACTCTTGATCCTCCTCCATGTAATATAGTCATAAAGAAATATATTTAAAAAAGGTGGGATTCATCACTGCTTCAGATGTCTAAATTGTAAATCAAGGCCATATCCTTACATACTACGACACAAATCATTTATATCTTAGAGAAGGATTAAACTCTCATACTACTATTTAAATCATAGGAGCTCTCTATGTATCTTTTTTTCCTTCCTAAGAATAACAAATATCAATTATCTCTTTCTATGGTATCTTATGTGAACCTAATTGATATTTGTGATAACTATATTCACTCATCCATCCTATATTATGATTCCCTTCCCAAAGGTTACTTATGGACCCTGTATTATGATGTGGTGAAGAGTGTTGTAGGATCATGGGATGGATTGGTATTTATATCTCTAGGGAGCAGGATATTACACTTTGGATTCTTCTTAAACTTCAAATGCACCAAAAGTACAACCAAATATGAATCCTTTTTAACTGCCCTCCTCTTATCCAGTAGACTCGTGATACGAAAAATTTATATCTTTGGTGATTCAAAACTTGTTTCTAACTAGGTGGAAGAAGTATATCAAACCAAATCAAAACATTTACAATTGTGCAATAATGCTTCCTAAAGGTTGGTTCAATAATTTTATTTCATATACGCCGAGCCCATTCTTAGAAGCCATAACTAATTGGAAGACATTATTGTCACTACATGTTCATGATATTGTCCTATTCATGATCTTATTAAAGATGTATTTATCAATATTTGAGAGGCAAATAATTTGTTAAGAAGGGATGTCAACTCAAAGAAGGTATTGTTAAGATAGATGACCTCAACTTAATGAATCTTGACATAGATAAAAAATGAAGAAGCCATTTTGGAATACCTTCAAACTTAAGAACACCTCCCACCCTCACGCCATAAGAGGGTATTTTCCATGAAACTTCATCCTTCATTTCTTTTTAGAAATGAGTACTATGATTCTTAATGCAAGGTCAAATATTATGACTTTGCTATAGAATATATCAATGTTTTTGAAATAAAATAAGAGGTTTTATACCTTCCCATTGTGCCACCTGAGTATGAAGAGGGTAACACCTCTCTTATTGCGGATGTTATAAACATAAACATTGGGAAAAAGGAAGATCTGATTATCCTAAATCTTGGATCTTCATTTTCACCACAAGAAGTAGAAGACCATAAGAACTTTCTCACCTAACTAAATATTTTTCCTTCTCCTACTTTTATATAACTAACATTCAAACACATGTCATTTTACACAATATAGTCATGAAACCCTAAGATAAAATAGTTAAATAATAGCTAAAAATAATAAAACCCAAAATAACACTAATGGTAAAAAAGGAGTTTATCAGGATCCTCAAAGTTGGTTTCATTAGAGTCTAAATGTGTCCTATTTTGATGTCATGATGGGGTTTTTAGTGTCCACATTGGTGGCAATAGAAATTCCTGTAAGATCCATAGGATGGGCTACTTCTAGCTCTCCTCAAGAGTGAGAAAATTGAAAATCTTAGGAAGTGACCAAAGTTTCAAGTGTTTACATGTGTTATAAACATTCCAACATAGGAACTTTTTCCCATTATCATGTCATGAATTTTTTTTATGTGGGACCTATAATTAATTAGTATTTGACTCCTTCCTCCATAAATGGGCATAATTTTTTCATCACTCCTATTGATTACTTCACAAAATGGGTAGAGCAATGCCTCTAATTACTATGAATTTCTTAGTCATAGGTAAGTTCATCCTAAATAAAATCATATATGGAATTGGAGTTCCTCAAGTCATTATCTTTGTTAATGGGAGATACTTTAATAATCTTGAGATGTGTTGTGTAATAAATTATTCAAATTGTACCACACTGTATCTCTTTAATACCCTTAATACAATGGATATGATCAGGTAAAAAATAATACTTTAAAGTCCATTCTTCTCAAAATAGTCAAGAGCAATAAGTTGGATTGGCACCTATAACTATACCTTGTATTATTGGATTATAAAACTAGCATACACACACCTACAAGTGCTAACCCATTCTCTCTCACATTTGGTGTTAATGTTTTAATTCCATTCAAATTATTACTCCCAAACCTACGAGTATCTATATCTATTTAGGGTCTCCTATATGAGGATGAGCATAAAGAATCATGTTTTGATTCCCTATATAGTCTATACGAGAAATACATCAAATCCATACAACATCATGCAGTATATAATTCACATGTGGATTAGAGGTATAACAAGAAAATTCACGAGCATCCTATTCAACATGGTGATTGTGTTCTCACCTAAGACAATTACATAGAAAATAAGAATAATGAGGCATACAAGTTTAGGCCAAACTAGTTGGGGCCTTACTTAGTCACTAAGGACTTTAAAAACTGGGCTTTTCACCTCTACACACTTGATGATGAGGAGTTTATAGATTCTATCGATTCTCTTCATCTCAATTGTTATCATGTTTAATATCATGTTTTATAATTCCCTTCATGTTTTTCGTCTTTCATTTTTATATCACTTTCATATCAACATCTTTGCATACCTGTCAATGTTGTTTAAAGTTTATATATAATTTTTATTTTCGATATGATGTTTTTTTTTCATCTGTTATTCTACTTTACACTATTTTATTATCACTCTAGCATTCACTACTATCCTTTAGATTTTCTCTGTAGTATAAATTTAATCCATATTTGCTTAATTACGTGAACCTTTAGTCCTTATATGACTATGGTTGGATGAAAAATATTATGGTCTATGTAGAGTTCTAGAGGCTTGATTTATGACATACTCTCTCTCTTCAAGTACAAAACAATATTATATCTCTTCCCTTAGGATATTCCTTTCCTATCTTGATCCTCAATAATGAGCCTTTGTATCTTACCAATTACATGAGACCATGGCATGGGAGAAATACCTCACTTCACTCAAAAATAATAAAAGAAACAAAGTTAAAAGAAAGAATACATAAAGTAAGAGAAATCATCATATCTACCATGTTACTCGCCTTGTTGGCCTTCAATATTGAGCCCACATATCTTCTTGGTCGTGTGAGGCTAATATTTAAGAGTAAAACCCTTAGTGTCCCACATCTAGTCTTCAATGATGATCTCACGTGTCTTCCTAGTCACATGAGTCTAGACATGGGAGGCCCTATTCAAAAAAAGGTAAAATATTTATACAATGAAGAAAGAAAAGTTGAGACAATTATAGTTCCCCAATAAAAAAAAAAACTAGTTGTTTACAAGAAGAATGAAATTTATATTCACTACCACCTATTTTTTCATGACTGACCACAAAAACGTTTAAACCTAAAATTCTACATCGATCCATTGCCTTATCATCTCCTAAGATTTACATAATGCTATATTACAATT
Organism: Taxus chinensis; assembly: GCA_019776745.2. Taxonomy (NCBI): domain Eukaryota; kingdom Viridiplantae; phylum Streptophyta; class Pinopsida; order Cupressales; family Taxaceae; genus Taxus; species Taxus chinensis. The sequence continues at coordinate 304,425 of JAHRHJ020000399.1, forward strand.
ATTATTTAGTCACTTACTCTTTTTTCATTTACAAACTTGTTTACATATCCTCTTATTTCCCTATTTTCCTCCATTTTGGCCATCTAAAACTTTTTTTATTAAATCTACAAAATACATTTATGTGATTGTACATCTCTATCTCACATGTAAAATAGTTTTTCAATGCATTTTTTCATGTCATCCATTGCATTATCATACATTATTAATAATACTAAGCTACAACATCTCATATCCATCTTGTTACCCATTAGATTACATGCATACATAAAAAAAAAGAGAAATTTGCATAACTAAGAGAGCCTCATAACACTATCTAGCCAAAAATTCTAGTATATATATGTGTCTTGAATCAAAGTTCAAACAATCATGTCATCACATCCACACCAAAAAGGGAAGTGTGGGATTAAAAAAATAAATATAAAAATGGGGGCATACAAGTACCTCCATGTAGGATAGACATTAATAAGCTAGAAAAAATTGAGAATCATTGGTGTGATCATCCTAGAGTGGCGAGTACTCCTCAACCTACTCCTATGGTGGGATCCACTTAAAAGGGCCTCAAGTATCATCTGTGTCACTATCATTTAGCTCAATGAATCCCCATATACTCCCATCCATCTATACATCACCTCTCCCATTGTCTGCACCTCATACTCTAATGTTAATTTCTTGGACCTCTTAATAGATAGAATATTCACTCCTTGAAAGCAAGTGGTGAAGACATTTATATGTCATCTAATATAGTGTGAGGAATCCTGAGATCTACCTTTAACTCATATAGGGTCTTCCCCAAGGCTAGGGAAAACATGTCAATCAAAGTGTATCCCTGAATCAATTGTTTCCACTCACTAGTAGTCTTTTTACACACGCATATAAAAAATCATAGAGTCAAAAAATTGTCTCTAATTTTTTTTTATCTAACCACTAGATGCTAATGAAGTCATGAAAACTACTAGCTATAGAAAGTAAGTAGTATCAAATAACAATCATGAGTGTGGAATACAGAAAAAAATTAAAAAGTGCCTACTTGGATCTCCCACCTACCACTTTGGGTCTAATCTAGTGTTATCAAGGTTCATAATCCCATCCTCCTCCTCCTCTCCAAGTAGTCCCTAGTCCTCTCCAGATTACTCACTAGACTATCTCAAATCTCAACCTCATCCACTAATCATCCCCCACCTTTACCAATGAGGCAGTATATCCTAAATGATAATTGGTCCTTGCCACTTATACCACTGATGTTGGTTGTATTCCAAGTGGTTTTGTCTTCCCTAGTGGTGTTGGTGGTGTCACACCTCTCCATCATCCTAGATCACCTCCCATGAGAATGGCACTACTCCACGTGCATATAAATTCAATGATGAGGAATGCTTGAGTGTCATACGGATTCCTACCTCTATATCTACCCATGTGTGCATCTTATCGCTTACTCGCGAACATCATGGTATACGACTATGTATATCTCGAAGAGTAGAGGCAACCAATAATTTCTTGAATTTATTGAGGCTACCTTTCTCACCATAACTGCAGTGGACCTCAACATATCCCTATTTTTTCCTTGACCTTCCTCATAAGGGATACATGTCAATTCAATGAAGCATCCCTCTCATATGGCTAATACCCTGTCACATCAACAAGGTACAGTCTCTGGTCAATGATGTTTGAAATGTCTATCAAAGGTTCACAACTGCTTTAGGAGTTTCTTTTAAGTGGTACCATATTCCCCCAATGATGTGCTCTATGTATATCGCCATGTTACGCCCACTAGTATTATCATAACACATGGCTTATGAACCTCTCATATACCCAACTCATCACCAATGTGGGGTAGCTCAAACCCTAGTTTTCTAACCTATCCACCCTATACAGTACATGTAAGTGTTGGATAACATGTCATGTACCAAAATAAAGTGTTATGTGTGCTCCTCAACTTCTCTGATGATAGGATCCCAACAATACAAGTGATTTGTTCCTTTTTACCTGACTACATGAGAGATAAAGATGTTGTTGATCACCTTGTGAAATTTTAGATGCATGAATTCCTTACCCCCACAAGTCTCACCCCATATTTGAAAATAACATTAGTCACATGTACATATTTGAAGTAATTAATCCACTCTAAGGTCTAGGATGCCCTTGTACTAGTTGTCATTTTCACATTTCTCCCTTTAACTGGGAGATGTGTAATCTTATGCAAGTTCTTGAGAATGATGGTCCAGTCTCCTTCCACTAGTGCAATATAGAATGTGTTTATAACCACATTCCAATAGGTAAATATGTCACAATATATCTTTCTCATAGGAGAAACTAATGGAGTCGTGGCGAGCTTCAAGAGCCTTGAGATATCAAAAAGTATTGTCTCATGCGGAATGAGTTGGCATATAGCATTATGCAACCAATTCAACTCTTTATCTTGGCTCCATATAATGTATCCACCATTAAAACACCCAAAATGATAGAAAAATGAATTTAGATAGATTCAAGTTGAAGAAAAACTAAATTTCACAAAAAATATAGTTTTCTAATGCCTAACATGAACCACCGCTTCATGTAGGCATCAGTCATATTTTTTTGTCACTAGTGGTTTTTGTATTGACCACTATTGGTTGTGTGTTTGAAAATTTCTAATCTGTATTAGTTAGTGGAATTTTCAACCCTGCCATGGAGGTTTTATGTTCAAAAATACCAAACATGCAACCATTGATCTACAAAAAACTATGGTTTTATACCATCGAACCAAAAAACCTAAAAAACTAATCTAAATACACCAAAAACAATCAAAATTATTTTTTTGGATTATTTCTAGACTACCCCTCCCACCTAACATTTCTACACTAACATTAAATAAAATTATGCCCCCAAACTACAGATAAGGGAAAGACAATATTTCTCCCCCCAAACACAAAAAACACATAACTCACATTTCCACCCATCTCATCCACTACCATCGGTATCCCTACCATCATGATGTTTTCACAAGTATGTATCCTTTCTTTCTTTGAAAAATGGTCACAATTATCTAAAGATAAAATTTCTCTCTTCTCTTTTGCATAAACGATTTCTAAATTTGGCAAAAATTTGAATATATAGGTGTTAGTTTAGCATCAATTTTTAAAAAATTATTGTCTTTAGTATTTCTTCATGATTTTACATAATATATAGGAGAGTTTCTTTGTACATGTTTTCCACTCCCATTTTTATTTTATTTTTATATAGTTGAATTTTTCAAACATTTGTAGATAACATATGTGTAGGAGAAAAGGTAGTATCTCCAACTTGACTTAAATGGTAAGTCCTCTCGTTTAAGTTTTGATTATGTAGTCATTTCTTACTTCATTTTATTATACTTCACTTAGTTTTGTATTTACTTATTTTATAGGAGGAAGAGGTCCATATCAGGTTTCATTTTGCTATAAGATAAGAAAAGTTAAGAAAGGTAGGTTTTGCCATTGTTTGATGTTTTCAGTGCTTACTTCTTGGGCATCACATTCTAGCCAACTCATGGCGAGATTGTTTCTGTGAGGGGGAAATTTGTGCGCACCCTATTTTTCATCATTTAAGATTAAAGATAACTAATAATGATGATGAGGATCTCTAAAAACATCATAAGATGTTTCAAAATTCTTAAACCACCTCATAGTTCCTTCTTTACCCTTTAGAATTTTTGTTTCTCTTCCTCAAACCTTGTGAAATCTTCTTAGAAGAATTTTCTACTTCCTTGGATATTTTTCTAGCTCATTTGGTTATATGGCATGTTATTATCATAATGGTTCCATCTCCCACCATGGAAATAGTATTTCCATCTATGGAGGGGTCATTTTCACCAGTGGTGGTTCTGTCATGGAGACTTATGGTTTTAACCCTTATCACGGTAGTTACACAACCGCCATCTACAGGAATTAGCAGTTCCATCTCTGATTGATTTTAAGTTTTTTCCTTATCCCCATACACAATTTTTCATTCTATTTTTAGACAATGCACACATTTTGCCTCATTTTTTAACACCCATTTCACTTCCCATACCTTTTTGTACTTGAGTTCATCATGTAGTGATATAATCTGAGCCATAAATTTAGTTTTGATCTTGAGTTATGATTGATATTCTTATAAACTTTATATTAAGGAATATTGAATTCTCATTTGTAGTCCCCCCATGTTTTTAAAGCTTTATTCTAGAGATCATTAATACCACCTTTATTTTATTTAGAGAGAGAAAGGAAAATCCCAAGGGATATTACTTCCCTCTTGTTTTGTTATTGTCACCTAAAAAAATAACACAAGGGATTCTAGAACAAATTTTTGACCCCCTTGAACTAGTTGCATCTCTATTGATTTTTCTTGTTCCAAAATACATCCAACTCCTAATCTCTTCTTATTGTATCACTTCTATCATATTATTCATTATGTGCATCAAATAGAGTATTCTATTAATGGTATAAGAAAAGAGATTCCAAGTTCAACTTTGTTCTACTTGTAGAAATAGTTTTCTATTTCACTTAAATTATTTCTTATATCTAATTAGAAAATCCTAAAAAGAGGATTATATTTAATTTCTTAAATTCATGTTTATAGTTTAGAAGATTGAAACATTCATACTCTAGTCTTCTCCCACATTTGAGATTAGACCCTATATTTAGTTATAGGTTTAATCTTTCTTAATTATGATCTAGATTAGTTTTTTTAGATATTATATTCACTAAACACAAAACCCACAAAAAATGAGGCCTGACCAATATATTTTCTTTGAAATTTCTAATAGATTAGATTAAATACATTCAATTTTTTTTGCATTATATTTTCATCATATCTTCAACCTTAGAATAGACCAAAATTAGTGTATATTATAGATCTTGGATTTTTCAACCACTCACTCATCAAATTTGTAGACACCCTAAAATTACACACATGTTTCCATCTTATCCAAGTTTTATTCCTAGTACATCATGTTATTCACCCATTTGTGATTAATTGATTAAATCAATTAAATCATACACATTTCACCCTTTGGATTGATTAAATTAATCCATAGTACCCCTTTTTTTAGTTTAATTATTATTTATTAATTAATTACTCAGTGTGCACATCCAAGTCAATTGCCACTAAGATCGTTAGTCAACAAACACTTGGAATCCACATCCTCATCCTAGTCAACTACACTTATAGAATCCTAGAAATGTGGGGGCAATTGAATTGCACGTATAACCACCTTTCTGGATGTAACTGCATTGATTAATTCCATTATTGCCCCTAAATGTCCCAGAAATGGTGCAACCTCCTCCAATGCTATTTTTAGCATGTGCATTAAACTGTGTTCAACCAAAATATAACCACTTCTACATATATAAAATACATCCTAATCTCTATCAAACCCTCTTGGATTTAAGTACAAAATTCTGTTAAATTTTCTCCAACTTGTATTATTTTGGAAGCAATAATCCTAGCCAAATTTTTGTGTTCGTAGCATTGGTCAATTCTTCTTTGGAGGTCATTCAAGTGTACCAAAAATTCCACAAGCTTACACAACTTATAAGCTCTCATAACCTACTCGATGTTTTCTTTGGAGGACTACAAGAAGGTTTGCATTTTTGTGTATCTTTCCATTCATAGTTAGTTTTATATGGTTTACAAAATCAATATTTGATTTATAGATTTTCATCCCACAACAGATAAGATTCAAAACTACAAACAAAATTCACATAGAAATGCTTATTTTTTTCATTTCTTATCTTATCATACTTTAATTAATTATAAATCAGTTTACCTTGTTGTTGTAGGTTAATTTTATTTTGGCATCTTTCAATATTATAAAAAACCCTAAAAACAAAGGCATAGTTAATTGCATCCTTATCAACTAGAGTAGAGAAGAAGCTTGTGTTGATTGTTAAATTATCATTACATGAAATGTAATATTATTGTATTCATAGAAAGTAGTTATATTTGATTGTATTTTATTCTATCTTACAAAAAAAATTGTGAAACAACCAATTTAAAAATAACATAGATAATAGTCTTATCATTTGAGTCTCACCTGTTCAAACACATGGATTCCAATCCTAAACAAGCCTAAAACCCTACAACAACAACCAATAAACATATCCACATTATTTTAGTTTAAAAATACAATAAATCAAGATAAAGAAACTTGTTGATCCATAAGAAAACAAGCTAATACTTCAAAAGACATCATAAAAACACATATCTACAACTCAGGTTTAAGCTTGAGATATATAAAAAAATTTATCTCGGTTTAAGATACCATCATGCTTTTCCTTAGAAGATAACACAACAAAGTGATTGTCCCTCCTCCATTGGGGATGAATCTAGATAGATATATATTCCCGAGAAGATTTAGACATTTCCCTCATGTTCCTATTTGAATTGAGCAATAAAAAATTCAAGATGACATATTGTTTAAGTTAAGGCTAGAAGTGTTTATTTATTCTCCATCTCCTAAACACATCATACTACAACAAATTATTTTTAGTTTCGAATCCTGGTAAGAAAAAAACCACATTTTTTGCCTCATGAGACAATTTCTCCCTTTAGAGATTTTGAGTATTCTTATCTTGTCTCCCATATGTCCTTACCAGATCAAGGCAAACCATATTCATACAACCATTTCATCTATGTTGCACAACCAACCATCCCTCTATTTATGAACCATGACATAGATCCATAAATTCACACTAATATTATTATTGATCGCACCATCCACCACAAGCAAGCCCACAGGAGCTTTAATACCCTTGATAAGTAGGTCCCACTGTCTCAAGAATATAGGTAGAGAAACCTCCTTCCATATTTTCCATATGGCACTTAATCCAAATTATTTTCATACCATCAATAGTAATCCCCCACCATTATCCTCTATGTCAACTACCTTGTCCTGAATTCACAAGGAGTTGAGTATACACAAAAGGACCTTATGTTTTTTGGTGTGTACAACTATCACATGATTAGGATAAAATAAATTTATGAGTGGAAAAATAACTTTAAGATGTGGCATGGATTGCATGAGTGTTAAGACATTATCTTTGTGGTAACTAATGTGCCAAACACATTCATGAGCCTCATGAAGTGTTGAATTCTTTTTTGTAAAATTTTTCCTTATATATCTAGATAGCATATTGATTTATAACAAGATGCAAGAAGAGAACTTGATCCATTTGTGGAAAGTGTAACAACATCTATGTGAATATAATAAACTTTTGAATTTAAAGGAGTGTATTTTAATGACTAAGGAGTATCTATAATTGGGATTTGTTATATCTCAAGCAAGGTTGGAGATGTATCCTAAAAAATTGCAACCTATAATTAAATGATCATCACCTAAGACTACATTTGAAGAGAAAAGTTTTCATGGTTTGGCAAGCTTACCAAAGGTTCATATAAGAATTCAGTTGGATTTTTGCACCAAATACATAAGTGATGTGAGAATATAAGAAATATTTCAAGGAAAAATGACATAAAATGGCTTTCATAAGTTGGAGAAAAAATCCAAACAACTAGTATTAGATTTGATTTCAACAAGGTATTTTAGGCTGATTTTGATGGGAGTTTAGTATCCATTAGAGTTTTGATGATTCTATACAGTAGACTCATTTCCTATTTCAATTAGAATCTAATTAATGCATACATAAAGTATTCCATTTATGATAATGATTTTTATGCCATAATGTAAGATACAAAGAAGTTGAGGCATTACTTGTTTCTTAAGGAGATTCTATTGTACAAAAACCATCAAATACTACAATTCATTAATAGTAAAGGAAACTTAAATAAAATACACACTAAATGGGTTGAATTATTATAGAGTGACTCATTTTCATTGAATCATATAAGTGTGATTTTAAATAGAGTTGTAGATGCACTACGTAGAAGATGTGTCTTGTTGAAAGAGATGAATGTGGAAGCAATGGGGTTTGATGGTATGAAGGAATTCTATGTAGATGATGCATATTTTAGATTGAGAGCACACATAGAATCAATGATAATTGACACATGCATTTGTTATATTACTTATTATATGAAGGATTATTTTTTAAATTAATGTATTTGTGCATACATATAGGGTTCATGCAAGAGAATTTGATTCAAGAGAAGCATTGTGAAGGATTATCTTATCACTTTAGAATAGAAAATAACTTGGTGTAACTTGGTGAGAGATATGTTTTGCCACACTTGGAAATAAATGTGCATTAATATGTACAAATATGAGGAATTTTCTAATTGGAAAAGGATAGGTGTCAAACTAAAGGGTTATATCAACCATTGCTAACACTTAAGAAATAGTGGGAACAATTGAGTATGGATTTATATAGAATAGAGAAGGATCATGATTCTCTTTGTTTTATTTTATATATTTTCTAACATGAAATATTTTAATTTTTATATAAATACTAGCGATTTTATGAATATAGCTAACATATGAGGAAACATGGATTTTTGTATAACATGTGGAAAGAGACAATAAATTTATGGGTCACTTTTGGAGGATCTTGTGGAAGAATTTGAACATTATGTTAATTTTTAATTATATATATCACTTGTATATGGATGGAAAAATGAAAATTTTAAATATCAACCTTAGAATTTTGTAGAGATTCTTGTTAGGAGGTAAGGAAAGGATATGTGATTCAACCCTTGAACAATTTTTTTTGTGTATAATAACTCTAACATGAGAAATGTGAATTCACCTTTCCAAATATTTTATATAATAAGTGTAAGGGGTGTTATAGAATTACAAAACATCATAGAAGAGTGAGGAATAAGAACATAATATAAATACTTTTCACTATACATGAATACTGTGCACCATGAAGTGTGTATGTAGTTAGAGAAGAACAACACACAATACAAAGAATGCTAATAGTTGAGAAGAAGAGAGAAAGGGTTTGAAGTGTGAGATATAGTTCTTTTTCACTTATACAAAGAGAGGTTTGTAAAATAAAAATATGATAAACTAAAGTAGAAGAATACTGTAACATGTACATTCTTACCATTTTTTTGGAAAACACATATGCGATAGAGCTACCAAATGTGATAGATATTTTACCTTTCTTAAATTTTGTGGACTTATAAACTTATTATGAGGGGCATACAAATGATGAATAATACTGCACTAAAAAATATTTGATCCACCAACTATCAAATCAAGTGTGTGAAATTTTTGAATAAATTATGGATTCATGCTAAAAAAAGATAATGTATAGAAAAGGATACAAATGATATTTAATAAAATGGAAAGGAAAATAATTCAAAATTACATCATGGCTTATCACAAATAAAGATGTTAAACTTTGAAAATTCAATGAATACCTCAAGACACCCTCATGAGAATGGGATTTTTTTTCTTCTTACCCAAGATGTATGATGCAAGAACATCCTGGTTCATTTGTTATCTTTCATTGAAAAGAATTATAAGAATAAAATATTGAAAAATATTACATAGCTTTATGTGACCTTAAAAAATCATTTAGATTTTTGTATTTACAATTAAGGAGCCATGGAAAAAAAATATTTGAATTTTTTTGTAACATTTTGAGTTTTAATTTGGGAGATTTTGTGTGAAGAACTATGAAAAAGTTATACATACACATTTATAAACTTTTGTGCTTTATGGATATGATATTCTTGCACGTTCATCAATTTAAACCAAAAATCACCTGAATAAGTGGGCTTTGATCCATTTTCTTTTCTAATTGGATAACTAAGAAAGATTTAATATTTTTATTATAAGAAAATTCCTCCATGTTAATTATTACCTCTTAGCTAGGAAGATTAAATCCATGGTGATATAATTGATTTAATGAATATTTATGTTCTCCCACTAGATTTCATAAATATACAAATTGACTAACCTATGAAGAATGAGATGAGATATAGAGTAGATAAAGATATCCATAGGGAATAGAGAAATAATAATCCTTGTAGAAGTAAAATATAAGTAGTTTAGGTGAATCATGTTAAATCTCAATTGGAAGGTTTTGAGTCTAGTTCAGTACAATTCTTGCATACTGGAAACATAACTAGGATTAGGACATAGAAGTTTAAATTATTTTAGTTAATTTTTTAAGAGTCTTCACTGTAATACTATAAAAAGATCATGATAATTTATGTATGATTCTCTATTAATTTTATCATGTTTACTAGAATAATATTTTATGAGTTCTTTCAAGTTGTGCCACGATATTTCTTGTGTGAGGTCATCTCTATGAGAATATATGGGTTGTGTTGTGTAAGGAATCTCTTTATTAAAACCCCTAACAATTAATACATCATTTCCGAGAACTACAACCTTCCATCAAACTCATAATATGTATTTAAAAATTGTTAACAAATGTCATATCTAAGTTGAAAAACCTATTTTAATACTCTTGAATTCCAAATTTTTTTCCTAGTTTTATTGAATTCATTATTAATATATGGTAAATTTCTTTCATTTCTTAGAACCCTAATGTGACAGCAAACCTTTACAAAATTATAAATAATAGAGGGAGTTATCAGGCCCGAGTTTTTTATCCCTCCATTATTATTAGGCCTTTCATATTTTGTATAGTTTTGAAAACAACACACGAAGTATAATGCAATTTAGCAAGCAATCTAGTGTAATGAAAGATTCCCACCCTTTAAATTACATTATCAATGCAATGATATGATCTTTTTAAAATTTGAAATGTTTTTGGAAATATTATGCTCTTGAAATAAATAAATTCCTTTCTTTTCGTATGATTCTGTATTTACCATTCATTATCTTTTTCTGAATTAATTAACGTGATTATGAATCTATAGACTTGTTGAATTCAAACTATGACTTAGTTGACACACTTTTTGACAAACAATGGGCAATAAAATCCAATTAAAAATGGCTTAAAAAGTTAAGGGAACTCAAATAATTTTAAAAGAGATTAGACAAAAGAGGGAGATAGAACCATAAGACAATTATATTCATTAACCATAAACATACAATGTTTTGAGGAAAAGATATAGAAACCCAATAATGTAGGAGAAAGAAAATAGGAATAAAAGAAATAAAACATGAGATATGAGGAAATTGGGAAAATAAAAGGGAAGCTTAAAGGATAAAACATAAAACTAAGAAACATGCATAAGAAAATTAAAAATCTAGACCAATAATCAATGAACACACAAATACATTAGAATAATGAAAACCATGGTAAATAACTAGCCATGTTCCAAAATAAAGTGTCTATACAATGCCCCACTTTTATGTTAGTTAGTGAACATAATAATAAAAGTAAAATATCCCTTTTAGGATAGGATAGGAGGAGAATCCCTTTCAGATTTGAAAAGATGTGGCTACAGGATGAAGATATTACTGATTTAGTTAAAGGCTGGTGGAATGTGAAAATCAAAGGTATGACTTTATTCAGAATTTTAAAAAATCTTGCTCATGTTAAAAAAATCTGAAAGAATGGAATAAAAGAAGTTTTGGTAACATTTTCGAAAAAAAAAGTCTCTGGCTAATGAGATTTCACTCCTCCAGGGAGATCTGGAATCACCTGGGGAGGGAAATACTATGCTCATCCAAAATAATGAGAAGGATTTACTTGCTGAGTATCATAACATCCTTCAAAAGGAGGAAATTTTTTGGAAACAGAAATCTAGAGTTTTATGGCTCAAAGATGGTGATAAGAACACAAAGTTCTTTCATATATCCACTCTCAAAAGGAGGAGCTCAAATAGAATTATATGCATAAAAAATTAAGAGGGAGTTATGCTCAATGACTCTAAGGAAATTCAATAAGAGGGGTGTTCTTTCTTTAGCAGGCTTCTGACATCCTCTAGAGATTCTAACAACACTAAGGAAGAGTAGTTTCTAGACGTTATCCCCCATTTGATTAATGATGAAGAAAAATTCATGCTCACTAAAATCCCTTATGTGGAAGAAATTGAATTAATGATAAAATCCTTAAACCCTGATAAAGCCCCGGGACCTGATGGTTTCCCTGATTTCTTCTTCCAAAATTTATGGGAGATTGTGAGAGATGATATATATATATAGTGCTATTCAGGAATTTTTTAAGAATAAAAGGATGATTCAGGAGTTAAATAACACCTTTTTGGCTTTGGTCCCTAAGAATCATGATCCTACAAAGTTTAAAAATTTTAGACCCATAAGTCTTTGCAACTGTGTCTACAAAATGTGCTAAATTTTTTTGGCTCTAAGAATTCAGCTTGTGTTACCTATGATTATATCTGATCAGTAGGGAGGCTTTGTTATGGGAAGACAGATCCAAGATGGCATTGTCACCATCCAGGAGACCCTCCATTCGGTGAAACAGAATAAGAAGGAAGCCATGTTTATTAAGCTTGATATGGAAAAATCCTATGACAGAGTCTCTTGGTCTTTCCTTCTGAAGATTCTTTCGAGGTTCGGCTTTGGAGAGGACTTTAAGGAGTTGATTCTCTCATGTATTTCCACAGCCAAGTTCTCAGTCCTAGTTAATGGGACCCCTTGTGGGTTTTTTAACAGCATGTGTGGTTTAAGACAAGGTGATTTGATCTCACCTTTTCTTTTCATTATTATGGCTGAGACCCTTAACAAATCTCTTAATAAGGATACCATGGAGGGTAGAATCAGTGGTATTTCTCTGGATGTCAACTGTTAGAGGGTTTCTCATCAACATTTTGTTGATGACATTATGTTAATTGGTGTGGAGTCTGTCCCAGAAGCCAGAGAATTCAAACAGTTAATGAAGGATTATGAGGAGGCATTGGATCAATTGATCAACTATGGTAAAAAATCTGTCTTCTTTATCAATACCCCTGAAAGAAGAAGCATCAAAATTACTGGTATTCTTGGTTGTCCTTCTAAAACTCTCCCAACTCGGTATCTTGGTATGCTTATTGGGGTGGAAAAACCAAAGAATGTTGATTGGAATTTTCTAATTGATAGATTTCTAAAGAAACTGGAAGGGTGGAAAGGGTCGCTGCTATCTCAAGCTGTCAAAGTTGTTCTTCTCAAATGCTCTATTCAGAATTTACCGGTTTATATGATGTCTATCTATAGATTACCCTCTGAAGTTGCTTGCAAGATGGAGAGCATACAAAAAATATTTCTGTGGAGTGGAATCAAATCAAAAGACAAAATTCCTCTAATCACCTGGGATAAGGTTTGTACCCCCAAAAACCTTGGTGGCCTTGGTATCAGAGATTGGACCAAAATGAATAAAGCTATGCTGGCAAAAATGAGTTGGAGACTGTTAAAGGAAGAGAGTGTTTGGACTAGTATTATAAGAAGGAAATACTGGCCTAATCTATTTGCTAACGAATGGTGCTTCTGCACCCAGAACTCTAATGCTTCTTCCTGTTTCTGGAAATCTTTAAACTGGGCTAAACATGTGGTCTTTGAGGGCTGCAAATGGCTTGTTGGAAATGGGCGAACCATTAATTTTGGGAGGACAAATGGCTGGAGGAAATTCCTCTCAAGACTATTTACCCAACAATCTATAGAGATTCTACGATCAAATATGGGACCAAGGTCAGAGAATTCTTCAATTTGGATGACCCTTTGGGACAATGGAAAACCATAGCATTGGATCATTCTAACAACATTGAGATCTCTTCTATTAACAACATGTTAAAAGGAGTTATTATTAACAAAGAGAATCATGAAGATGATAGTATATTATGGACTAAGGAAGATAATGTTTTTTCTCGGTCAAAAGTGTCTACTACTCTTTCTTTCAAGAGGGAGGGGAAGATGATAATTTTAACTGGGGAAGTGTTTGGGTCAAATAATTAATACCCAATATTAATATGTTTTGGTGGCTAGTTATCCATGACAAGATTCTTATGGTTGGCAACCTGAACAAGAGAAATTTCCACATGATTAATAGATGTGTTTTGTGTGAATCTGATTGTGAAGATGCCTCACACTTGTTCCTCAATTTCCCCTTTCTTGTCTTGGTCAGGAAAACCATCCTCAATATTTTTGAAGTTAATTGGGTTTTTCCAGATTCCATAAAACTGCTGTGGATCCAATGGTCAAGTCCTTTTAAGAGCCAAGGGTTACATTTTTTATGGACCTTCTCTATTATGCATTTGGCTTGGGAGATATGGAAGGAAAGAAATAGAAGAATCTTTAAAGGCAAAAAAGAACCCCCAACAAAATTGGAGCCCGCTGTGTGAATTCTATCCTAGACTAACTTCTCTAATCTGAACTTCCAAAAAAATTCCTTCTTTCAGAATGAATCCAGGTTTTCTTTGAAGTGGGGTCTGGGACCCACTACCATTAGCCCCCCTGGTCTTAACCCTCGACTCAAAGGTTGGGTGAAACCTAGCAAGGAATGTTTAAAATTAAAATTTGATGGGGCTTCCAAGGGAAACCCTGGTCATGCAGGCTGTGGGGGGTTTTTTCAGGATTTTGAAGGTAGATTTATCCTTGGGTTCTATCACAATTTGGGAACTCAAACTAATAATGTTGCTAAAGTTGTTGGGGTCTTTTGGGGTCTATCTATAGCTCTGTAACACAATTTTTCCAATCTGGAAGTGGAAGGGGACTCCCTGAGCATAACTAACAACATAAACGGGAAAGGCTCCATCTCTATCTCCAACCATAACTCTATTAAGAGTATTAAGAAAATGGCTCTATCTTTTAATTTTATCACCTTCAAACATGTGTATAGGGAGGCTAATGATGTGGCAGACTTCTTTGCTAATATGGGGGTTAATGGGCTTGAGTTGACACTTTTGAAGGAGGTGGAAATTCTCGATCCCAAGGTGTGGGCACACTTATTAAAAGACACCAATGCACATGTATAAGGTCCTTTCATGGGGTGTCAATCTCATCAAGCTCACTGCCATATGATGATTTTGCATTTATCTCTCAATAATGAGAAGATCAAGAATCAGATTCGCACGTATTCTTAGAGAGCTCTCATTGTCTCCATGTCTGTAGAAACTTCAGTTCTTGGCGTGCGAGTAATCTTTTGGCATTCTGGATTTTGGGTCTATTCATGAAGAGGTTTTTGTTGTTCAGCCAAATGGGGGGTGATCTTCTCATAACTAAACCTCTTAATCACAAAGGGGTCACACCTGAAGCTATGGCTCTGTTTGATGGCAAGGGCTTTACCCCCTTTTTGAAAATCTTCAAAGTGCATTATGAAAATCTTAGCAAGGATTTTTCCAGTGCTTGGAAAGTGACCAAAAAAGGAGCTATGGTTGAAATGAAGGGGATCAGGATGGAGATTACTGTGGATTTGGTGGAAAAAGTGATGGGAATTCCAGTGGTGGGGAGGGAGGTCTACAAACCAAAGAAGGAAGCATCTAAAGAATTGAATCTTTTTCTAAAAGGTAATGAGAATCTCACCTCCCATTTTGTTGGTTACCTTAGATTGTCTTTAACTAATTCATATGATGAGGCGGCTCTCTCTCTCTCATTCAATTTTTAACCCTTGAGGGCCATCACAAATGTATTTATACCTACCACCTCCCTATGCTAAATCATTTTAGGCATGGCCAGGATTTTAGTTTCCCCTACTTCCTGTATCGTTCCCTGTGTGCCTCTATTTCACAGTTCAAAATGAGAAGAATTTTTGTCCCTCTCCATCAAGGCTTTATCCTTTCCCTGGTCAAAAGGGTGGCATTGGACATTGATAAAATTGGATCCCTTAAGTTGGCTCTGGAAGCTTATGCAGATGGCACTGTTTGGACTCGGAGGAGAAGGAATTGAGTGATGATTCTGACTCTCAGGATGGGGACTCGGATGATGACCAGGATGAGGTGGAGGTGGTTGTGGCCTAGAATCTTAATGACTTGAAATCTAAGCAGATCCCTTGCTCCCCATCAAACACCAAGGGTGAGTCCAGCAAATAGGATGTCTCGACCCCTATTAACTCTCAACTAGAACAACACTTTGAGGCAATGGGTCATGTTGGTCCGATCAAAGGGGAAAACCACTTGGCAAGGATGGCGGTAGATATAGAGGAACTCAAGGGTGATATGCAAGCTCACTAAGAGCTTGGTCCAGTTTTTATTCAATGACTGGCATAAGATGAAAGAGCAGGTGGAGGAAGCGGTCAGCATTGGGCAGGGTGGAGAGATTGAGGTTTTAAAGGCCAACTTTGGTGCCATAACCAAAGAGATGGATCAGGTTAAGGCAATTCTCCATAGTTATATGGAATGGAGCATTGTGACAGTGAAATCGACCCTGCAACACCTTCAGACTCTGGGGCAGCTCGCCAATACCTATTGTGCCGTGGATAGTCAGGGAAGGAAGAGAAAGGCTACCCCGGATGGTTTTGACCTAGGATCCTTGGCGGTTAATATTGAAGCTTTGGTGAAAGAATGGACTAAGGTGTTGGAGGGGCTTGAAAAATCCTACAAATGACTTGGGATGGGTTGTTTTGTTTTTTCACTGTCTCTGTTATTGGCTGTTACTTTCACCAATGTTGTTAGTTTATCTATGTTTTTTGTTGCTGTTAGTTTCACTTTATGGGCTTTGGAGAGATCTTATTACTATGAAAAATTATATTATGGTTTTTTGATGTTATTATAATGTTATTTTTTGCTCTCATGGAGAGTTTTTGATGTACGGGGTAGGGTCCCTTCAACCCTTTTTAACCTCTAATAAAAAAAATAAAATATCAAGTAGATATGTAAAATTTAAGATTCAATCTTATGGAAACATATTGAAGTTCTCTAAATGTACAATGTTGAAATGAAAATGAGTTGAAAGTGAAAATAAGTGATATGTCACCATTATTTCTGAAGTGGAGGGTTTGAATATTGATGAATCGGGCACATATATTTTCATGTATTTGTATATATTGAAATTTTTCTACCTCATATATGTTCATAGAATTGAAAATTGCAACCTTCTTAACCATAATTTTAAGGTGAAAAATGACATTAGAAAGGGATCCAAGCTTTTAACCATAAGTAATGAAAAAGAGTCCTGTGTTTCATAAGTCCATTTTGGCTAATCTATCTTTAACCGCAATTCTTTCTATACACCAGATCTCTTATTGCAGTCATAAGATTAGTATTTGGTAACTTGTATAATTTACCATCTCTAGCTTACCATTTGCCCTTAGTCTCTAATTAGTCAATTGATAAATCTCTGATTGCTGAACAATTTATTTATATAACGATGACATCTAATTAACATATGATTTGGAAAAGTACCAAAACAAGGTGTCAAGATAATTTCTCACTCTAATGTGTGTACCTAGATAAATATTGACCAGAAAAAAATCAAATGGATATAGTGAAACTACGACCCCAATCATCTAAAAATATATTTGAGAGTTCTTAACAAGTAAAATGTTAGAATAGTAGTGATGTGAAAGTAAACATCTGAGAGAGAATGAATCACTTGCTTTCCATAGTGGAGGCTTCACTTACAAAAATCATTAGAACTAAAATCCATATCATGTATCCTAATATAAGAAATTTTTTCCCATTAATGGAAAGATGTGCAAGTAATTAAGTGTCGTTTTATCCAAAATCTATAATCAATAAGCCAATTAATCTTAGAAAATTGGGACATATTCCAGTAAATTGAGACTCTAGTATTTCAAGTATTGGAAGAAATCCATCTCCATTTTTGCGTATATTGGATTCCATTTTTGTCTATATTGGATTCCATTATTTCTATTATTGGAATCCAAGTAGCAATATTGGATTCCAATATTGTCATTATTGGATTCCAATATTGTCATTATTGGAATCCAATATTCAATTTCACTATTATTGGATTCCAATATCGCTATTATTGGATTCCAATTTGGCTAATATTGGATTCCAATAGCGTGATTATTGGATTCCAAGTTCACCACTATTGTAATCCAATTTATAAATCCCAATTTTTGGATTTTAGTTTCACTATTTTAGGATTTCTATTTTGTTATTATTTGAATCCCCCACATAAGCCAAGCCAAGTGGTCTCTATCTTACATAAGCTATCTTACATAAGTGACCACTATCTTACATAAGCCAAGTGACCGCTATCTATACATAAGCCTCACGAGCCGCTATCTTCAATAAGCCTAGCGGTTGCTAACTTACATGATGAAAGTGCATGCTAGGTGAAATCAGCCTAGCAGGGTCAAAGTTACATCTTTTTATTGGCTGATTTGTACATGTGACTTGATTTTACTTGTGTTATTGTCTACCTTTTTTCTAAATTTTTAGTATAAAAGTTATAAATGTTGACTTTGATTTTTACAACTAGTGGTACTATACTACACATTACCACTCATAGTCATTGGCTTATGCACAGTCATTGGCTTCTTTCCCCTATGGATTTCAAAATTTGTATAGCCTAGCGGTCGTTGTGACGTAGTTTTTTTCTTACACGCTAAAATTCAAATATTGACTCCAATGGGAGGCCAGAAGTTGGTGATCACACTTCAATGTGTGAGTGAGCACAATTTCAAGTTCAAAAACTCATACTTGGATGTGACAGTGATAGCTCATCGTAGTGCGAGAGAGTCATGGCCTCATACATCTACCAAGTGTGATTCATCGTACGATGAAGTGCAATCTATCGCACGATGAAGTGTGATCCCTCGCATGTCGAAGTGTGATCCCTCGCATGTTGAAGTGTGATCCCTCACACGAAGAGTGATGGATCACACATCAAAGTGTGATCCCGCACAACGATGTGTGATACCTTGCATGAAAAGTATGATCATTTTCAAGATGAAGTGAGCATTCACAATTAGAATAGCGGGAATAGGGAATAGATTTCGGAATAGGTTTACATGGACTAAATCCTATCCAATTTATTATAACCACTATTGTAATCCAATTTATAAATCCTGATTTTTGGATTTTAGTTTCACTATTTTAGGATTTCTAGTTTGTTATTATTTGAATCCCCCACATAAGCCAAGTGGCCACTATCTTACATAAGCCTCATGGCCGCTATCTTCAATAAGCCTAGTGGTTGCTAACTTACATGATGAAAGTGCATGCTAGGTGAAATCAGCCTAGCGGGGTCAAAGTTACATCTACCTTGTGGCCACTAAGTTACATTTTCCTTGCGGCCACTAAGTTACATAAGCCTTGCGGCCACTAAGTTACATAATACCATGATAAGCCTGGCCTCTATCTTACATAAGCGTATAGGTTGTTAACTTACATAAGCCTAGCGACCACTATCTTACATAAGTGTATAGGTTGTTAACTTACATAAGCCTAGTGGCCGCTAATTTACACAAGAGTAGATTCATCTAGGTGAAATAATCCTAGTAGCTGGAAAGTTACACCAGCCTATCGGTAGCAAGTTTCATAAGCCTACCAACCGCTAAGCTACATAAAACTAGCGGCCGCTAAGTTACATAAGCCTAGGTGCCACAAAGTTACATCAGCCCAGGGGTTAAATTTGACGGCCACTTATGCCTGTCAAGCAATTTTTAGATGACGGTAATTTTACAATATTTCCCTTTAAAAAATACAAAACAATAGTTATTGAAATACTTCAAATTTATATTTATTTAATATTTTATGTATATTATATATTGATATAATTTTTATATAAATCTATATAAAAAAGACCGTGATATTGTAAATATGCAAGTTGTGTGTGATAAAGTCAACTACTTTTATGCTTTTCCATTCTGTAAATCATAAAGAACAACAAAGAGTTAAGAATTACATTAAACAAGTTGTTTTGAGGAAATGGATTTGAAAATGTATTTCCATAGGCAATCAATCCTTCGAGAAAATTACATAAGCATTGATCCCTCGCAAGGGTATTAATTATTGTTCTTGAATTTGTGCAAGGTATTGTTGGATAGCTTCATGACCCCGATTTGGTATTTTAATTTGAACTCCTTTCCATGTTTTTCTTGGACTCCATGCCCAGATGATGTTGTCTATATCAATATCTGATGTGTCCCTTGATTTTCGCCACCATTAATTTTTCAACAAGCATTCCTCATACCTTTCTTTTTCTGTATTTCCTTTTCCTGTGGGTTCCCACCAGTGTACCCTTATCTTTTGAGTGTTTGTGTGAACATCCTGTATTAGTTTTAGTTTTCCTTGCCCATCCATATAGGTACATTATCATCAGCTGGTCTTACTAGTATCATCTTCCCAACATTCACATCCACTACTGGGTTGAATTCCTCTCGAGGTCTATCACAAATAGGTCCAACATATATATCCTTATTTGAAAGGAAATTTTGACAATAGTAGCTATCCATGTCAAGATGTGGTGCACACACTATCTGATCATACATTGCACTATCCTGAATTGTTTTTGGCCAAAAAAAAATCTTCTCATCATGTTACAATTGACAAAGGGATTCTCTAGGGCACGTAGAACATTTTTCCAATATGCAATCTTTGGAACATAGTATGCTTCTCCACCATCTGTTGAACTCTTTTCCCAGTGTGTGATGTATGCCTGAATGCCTCTCTACATGTCTGCCATCTCTTTGGGTTCTTTGAAGGGTGCCAATGGAGGATCCCCTTCAGGAAAGAAAGGTTTCCCATCCACTATTTTCCAGATCTCAATTGAGTGTGACCAGATGGACTCCAAGATTGATTCTTTGAACTCCATGATGGGCTTGTTGTCTTTGACATAGAATTTAAACATCTTTGGTTTGTTGATACCCATGATCTTGTGGTTACCATCTAGCAAGTGTGGTTCCACAAAGGCCTTAAAGTCATAGAATTCCTTGATAAGGTATGAAGTGAATGTGTTGGACTCCTCTTGGCATGTTCTGTAAGTGTCCATTATTTGTGGCAAAGAGAATGTATCCAATTTGCACAATGTTGTTGATAATCAGCCGAATGTCCCATCTATGTCTTCATGTGTGTGACCCACTAGAAGGAAACTCACATACACTGTGTTGAAAACCCTTCTAGCTGTCAGCATGGATGCAAATGCAAACAATGTGTGATTTTTGTTGTCACTTGCAGCATTATCTAGTTGCAAGTAGAGAGTTGGTGGTTGTTTTCTAAATGAACTTGAACAACTGCTTACAGTATTAGTTGTATGAGCACCCTCATTTTTCTGCTTGTATTCCTTGCACTTGTCATATGCATCATTTTGCAACAGTGCATCATGTAATGGGTGTTTTGATGTCCCACTACTATATAAAAAATCACCATACTGATCTATAAGTGGTTCTTCTAGCTTCTGGATACATAGTGCCAATGATGTTATTGTGAAGTTTTCTCCTCGCTCAACAAAAGGGAGACCAAAGTTCCAAAACCCCCCATTTTGTGCCCATGTGTCAGCATACCAGTCAAGGTGATGGGGAGATTAATAGCATTGCTTATTGATTTTTCTTTTTTTCCCATCCTTGGTATTGCAGTTTTCATCTTGTCCATTTTGTCATGCACAATGCTCAAATAACTATTAGGATTTTGTTGTGATTGCACTCTATGTGCATAGTAAGTTGCATGAACAACTTTGAATGTAATCATTGTGCCATTTCTGGCGTTGATCTATTTGTGCCATTTTTTTGGACATGAGGTCATTGCACATTTGTTCTTAAGCTCTGTGCACTCGTCACATTTGGTGAAGAAGTTGTTCTTGGTGATTGAAACATGGGAGAAATGTTCTTGCCATATTTTGCTGAGATTTGACTGTGACGTTTGAGGAAGGCCCAATAGTGAAAGGCCCTCGTTACACTTTTTGTAGTATGTAAGAAAAACTATAACATGCAGGAAACAGTCTCATTGTTACTTTAGTACCATCTTGTCCCACTGAATGAGACATGTGTGGGGATATATCAGAATTCTTCTCCACCATTTTGGATATCAATGCAATAGTTGCAACAGTGTTTGGCATTTTTTTTGTTTTTTCCTGTATTTCCATTTACTTCCCTCCTCTCGCCATTAATCCAAGATTGTTTGTATCTGTAATAGGTGCTTTTCAGGATTCCATGACATCTGTACCATACATTTTGACATACATCCCTTCCACATAACTTCAATTTATCTATACTATGTTCTGAAGTTTGACCTTGATCACAACTGATAGCATTTGTGGTGAATGTATTAAGTACAAAGTTTTTGATGGCAGGTTCATTCATATCTAGAGTTAAATTCCAACTGTGATTGAAAGCAACTAGAGATAGATTGGAGAGACATCCTTCCTTGCAACAAGGTTTTTTCTCAACTTCAGAAAAAATTATTCTCTTGATTTTTCATCATTTTCCATTGCCTTTGATGTACTAGATGGAGTAGAATTTACCTTTTGGCATTTGCAGGCATTGTAAGGTATTTTTATCAAGTTTTCATTACTACTACATATGGAGGATTCATATGAATTTGGGTATACCAGTTGAGGCAATGGATCTTCAAATGCACTCCACATTTCTACCAGAAACTCTTCTGGAATTTCTTTTAGCCTTACTTCCATAATGGAACCATCTTGATGGGCCAACTGGCTGGCAGGCCATTGGATGAGAGATCCTTCTGATATGGAGCAACCCTTGCAAAAAGGCATAATTAATTTATCAACATGCACCCCAAATGTATTGCCATCTAATTTTTTAAAGTGCACCATGTCTCCTTCACAGACATTTGTAATTGTTGCTTCTGCAACAAATTTGTGTTCTTTTGAACAAAAATGTATCAACTTGGCATTAACCCCCTTGAACTTCAAATTGAAGTCATTGTTTGATGTGGTGGTTGTTTCTTGGAGTTAAGAATTTCCATTCACATGAAGTGCAGTTCTTGTTTCTAGATAAACTAAGTTTTTGATTGGCCAGGAAACTTCGTTGTTGTGTTGTAGACTTGGATAAAAAATCATTGCATGTAGTTATAATATTCTCCACAAAAACACAAAAGTGTGTGGGTCCCAACACCACTCCTGAAATCACATGTTGTTCTTGTACCAGGGATATAAACCCTTCAGCTATGTCACCTTCTTTCTGAGGACACTTATGTTTTAGCACCACGTAGGTTGTAGAAAATTCATCCTTGTCTTTAGGAGTTGTGAAACAATGGCTATCACTGGTAGAATTCAAACCCTCATCCTCATTAAATGTATCCTCTGAGTCACTGCTCATGATGTTTTGAATGCCATCACCCCCCACATGTGAAACATTTGAAATCACATGCTTAATCATTTGCTTCCTTTCCCATGGGATAAAGTATCCCTTGTTTTCAATTTCTGCCAGGGTTTCACAATCATCAATTGTGTATGGCAGTCTCACTCTGCCATTGAATACAATACTTATTGTGACAATGAATAAGCTAGACCCCACGTCTCTACAATGGAGTGTATCTTTGGATGGATAAACTAGTCCCTCCACAACTTTCACACCTTTGGATAGTAAATCCACATGTGCTCCTTCTTCAAAAATAGAGTTCATTTTCAACTATATCCACAAATAAAAAGAGAAAATTAGTACAAAGAACACTTAAATATTTAACATTAGTATGGAGAATTGAAATCACAATGAGAAAATAAAAATATACATCTTATATGAACATCTTTAAAACCTCATTTAATCCAAATCTTTAAACATATAACAAATTGTTTTACACCCTTTAGATCCCGTTGTTGTGTGTATAATTTTATCCATAAACCACATAGTGTAGGGGAAAGATTAAGATTTTTATAATGCACACTTTTGTGCATTTAAATTTTGTTGAAAAAGTATTTCTAAGGGATTAAAAATAGGTACTTTTTAGTACAAAGAAAATTAATATTGGCCCTATCTTGTGAATGAAATCACCTTTTCGGGACACTGATGTGTCACCTTTTTATTGGGATTTGTACATGTGACTTGATTTTACTCGTCTTATTGGCTACCTTTTTTTTATTCTTAGTATACAAGTTATAAATGATTTTTACATAGTGGTACTTCTTTACCACTCCTCATTGGCTTTCAATTTTCTTTCCCCTATGGCCTAGTGGCCACTGTGACGTAATTATTTTTTTTACACGCTAAAATTCAAATATTGACTAGATGGGAGGCCAGAAGTTGGTGATCACACTTCAATTTGTTCAATTCCAAGTTTGGCTTATTGCACATTGGCTTCTTTGATAGCTTTCAATAGTTGTATAGCCTAGCGATAACTATGATGTAATGTTTATTACACGCCAAAATTAAAATATTGACTATAATGAGAGGCCAGAAGTTGGTGATCACACTTCAATGTGTGAACGAGCACAATTCCAAGTTTGAAAACTCACACTTGGATGTGAAGTGATAGTTGATCATCAGTATGAGAGAAGTGTGATCCCTCGTACATCGTACGAAGTGTGATCCCTCACACGACAAAAAGTGTGATCCCTTGCACGACGAAGTGTGATCCCTCGCATGATCGAACTTGCCATATCAAAGAAGTGCCATTACATATTGTGTGATCACTTGCATATTCGAAGGTGTATCACCTCCATGACAAAGTAATTGCATTTTAAGCCTAGTGCTTATTGGACTTAAATAGGGCCATAATATTGTGTCGAAGTAAATCGTTCATGTTTTAATTCTCTTTATTATGCTTATTTAATGGTATAGAGTTCAAGTTTTAGTCTTTATTTGATTAAATGGTGGTATATGCTTTGATTAATATTGTGTGTATTAATTGTTTCTAATATTTTTATACTACGTAATATTTTAACAATATAAGTTTATTTTTAATAATTTAGACTTTATTTGATTAACGATGGTGGTATATGCTTTGATTCAATTATGTGTATTAATTGTTTCTAAGCTTTTTATATCTTTGTTTTTAATAATTGTATATAATATTGAGTAGAAGTAACACATGCTACGTAGTTTTTTATTAATAATTCTCAATATTAAAGACTTAATTTCAATTAAATTTTGAAATTAAGTCTCAAACAATGTCGAATTGTAGTTTTCATACATTAAAAATTATGTTATAAAAAGGTTACCTTAATTTTAGATCGTGTTGTGTGTGTATAATTTTATCCATAAACCTCATAGTGTAGGGGAAAGATTAAGATTTTTATAATACAATAACAATTACACTTTTTTGTAAGGTCAAATGTTACATAATTAATATTGCTTCCCTAAACATTAAATGGCCATTAAACCGTATAATGTAAAATCTGCCACTTGAGAGTATGTTTTTTATTTTTTCGTACTGCATTTAATATTAAGTGGTACAATATTAAATTTTAATCCACACAAACTCTGCTAACGTCTGTATTTAATGCAATAAAATGGAAAATTGTATACTCATTTCGAAGGTGACCACACCAAAACAAGGAGCACATACACAAATGGGGGAAGAACAAGAGTTACAAAAAATTAAAAGAGGTAAAGCATTGTTATTTTATTTTGAAGAATTTCAGTTTATACACCCATTTCACAGTGATTATAAATATTGCATTTGTTAGTAGGTAATTAACCAATTTTCAATGGTTCTCCACATGTTTTGATTATGTGATTTTACAGAGCGCAGGACCCCTTGTATATTTATTTTTAGAAAATGGAAAATGAAATTAAGTTTAGATAAAAGATTGAGTACGTAAATTGTTTCATTTGTGATTGTTTATAGTAACTAATAAATTTTCAGGACATGGAAATATCACCATTTTCCTTGTTTTCACATTTCAAATCACAAGTTTTCAAATCAACTCCAAGAAAC
Source organism: Taxus chinensis (assembly GCA_019776745.2). NCBI lineage: Eukaryota > Viridiplantae > Streptophyta > Pinopsida > Cupressales > Taxaceae > Taxus > Taxus chinensis. Next base: position 329,982 of record JAHRHJ020000399.1, read on the forward strand.
TATGCAGACAATATGGTTTTTTCAACACAGCTAAGAAACTTCCATGTAAAGGACTTCTGCGTGCAAAACTTAGATGGAAATAGTGTCTCAAATTTGCAAGAGAATACAAGTGGCACACAGAAATTGGGTCCTTGCATTCCACATTCACAAATCGATCTAAATTCTCCATATATTGTTGATGATGTTGATGATTCAAAATTAGAAGAAACATTTTCAATAACCCATGCATATGAAAGAGATAGAAATAAAGAGGAGCTGATGAAAGAATACAAAGAAGAGTTGTGGTCAGAATCTGATGTGAAAACATTTATTTCAAAATATGAAGAGGTGTATGAACATTTAAACCGTGGATATATCGGCAAGAAACATTGGGATAATATAGCAGATGCTTTGAATGAAGTTTGTGGAAAAACATTCACTGGGAAGCAATGCAAATACAAGATGAACAGGTTGAAGAAAACCCTCAAGAAGGAGAAACAATTGGAAAACACAACATTGGCAACACAGTCAACATGGAATTTCTATGAAGATATAGATCACATTACACAAAAAAAAACACAAGGTTATTGGTTTTAATGGAAAAGAGAGGGTTAATACAACCACTTCTACTTCTGAAAAAGACATGAGAGGGAAATCAGAAATCCCTTCTATCAACATTGAAAATTTGGAAGGAGAAAAGATAGAAACCCCTTTGAATAAAAATGGAATTCAGAGAAAAGATGTGAAGAGAAAAAGAAACTCTTATGGAGATTTGAAAGAGGTAATAAAAAATAGCATGCATATATTCAGTCAGACATTGAAATAAATTGAGCAGGGAAGGCTTCAACTAGAGCGTGAAAGAATGGAACAAGAGAGAAAGCTAATGGAGAAAATATTGGATGTACAACTTCAAGTCGCAAGTCTTTTTACCCAGGTAAATTACAATTTTTTTAACCTAAGTAATACAGTATTGCATCATTCATTCCATCTTAAAAAGAAAAAATATCATGCATTGGAGTTAGCTAATACTTCTCTATTTTGAATTCTTCCTTTTTATTTCAGAACAATGCCAATGATCAACATCATGGGTGCCACCAAGATCATTGACACACACATCCTGAAGATATTGTTTGTGTAACAAAACAATTTAAAAATGATGTTGGTAAACATGTATATTTTTGTTGAGGACAATATGATAATTCAATATGTGAGACATCAATTGAACCACATATCACTGGTAGTATAGTCAAAGTATGGAATACTTATATACTCTCTATGTAATTTATAGATGATAATATTGCCAATGAGCTTGGTGTTATTTTGTTGATAATGTTGATAATTTTGATATTATTTGTGTGTGGCATATATGGTTAATATTTGTGAGTGCCATTAAACCAAACAATGTAAAGTTCGTGCGATATTGATAATTCAATATGTGAGACATCAATTGAACCACATATCATTTGTAGTATAGTCAAAGTATGGAATACTTATATACTCACTATGTAATTTAAAGATGATAAAATTGACATTGAGCATGTTGTTATTTTGATGATATTGTTGTTAATATTGATAATTTTTGTGTGGCATATATGGTTAATATAGTGGTTCCCCTAAAATTAATTGGCCATTAACCGAACAAAGTAAAGTTCATGTGATATTTGAAATATGTGTGCCATTTGATAGCCATTAATTAGCCATTAAATATAAAGCAAATTAATGGCAGCCACATGTCTTTTGTAATTCGTGTGCCGAAGAAAGTGGTGGTTGGAAGTGTCTGTTCCATATAATTATAGATTGTCATTCATTAGTATATTTCAAGGACACTTAAATTTGTGAAGCTTCGTGTGAGAACATTGGTGTAAGGGCAAAAATCTGTAAGTGTAATAATTCATTGGAAAATCAGATCATGGTTTGATTGCCAAAATTCTGAGCACGGTTTGTTTTTGTGAAGGTGTCAAAAATTGGTATGCATTCTCACCTTTTCTCCTTCCAAAATTTTGAAATTCTATGTATGTAGAATATTATGTAGCCTTTTCAAATGAAACCCTATTTTTCTCTACTTCCAGTAGTCAAATCTGTCTATTCTTTAACGCTCTTTGACAAACACTTCTCAACTGATAGGGTTTGACATCATTTTTCATTATTTTTTTCGATCCCTAAATGATTTGCTAAATATGTGTGTACCCCACTTGCGAGTAATGTAAAACATGTTATGGGTATTTTTTTCAAAAGAGGACTGAGAAATGATTCATAAAATACCTGAGATGGACATCAATGATTACTAGAAGTGAACAAAATGGGTGTTGCTGAAAAGGCTGAGGAAAATAGATTTTCTCAGTTAGGGTTGTTAATCATTTAGGGTTTTTGGACCGTTAGCGGCTGGTATCTATAGACATTTCATTTTTAATTAAATTGTAGTAATGAAATAATGATAGTAACTTCTATCAGATGAAATAGTAATAGTAACACAAATAATTGTTTGTTTACATATATGTTTAATATTGAAATAAGGAAATTGTTAACACAAATTTTTTTTAAAAACATATATGTGACTGCCAAAGTGAAAATGCAAAGAGTTTGTCTGTGTAGGTTCCTCTTTGAAAAATGAGTGAATAAGGGAATTATAAAACCTACTATTTGAGAAGTTAGGCTAAACAAGATTTTGAATAATGTTTCACTTAATTGATAGTTCTGGAAAGACATATACAACATTTAGAGATTAAAATTACAGGCTCTGGTTGTTTTAGTTAAATTAGCTAATGATATATCAACACTAAAAATTATAAGATGTCATGGATTTTCTTTCTTAATGTGACAATAAGCATATGGAAATAGGGAGATGTGATATCATGAAAAATTATGAGGTTTAATAACAAGGGAGATTATACATAGGGTTTGGAGTCTGTATTTTCATACTAACACTACAAAGAGTGTGTTCATTATATTTATTAGAATTATACCATGGCCTTTGAGACTTCATTTACTAACTAATTATAGATCACCATCTCTTTTGAGATTTCATTTATAATTAAAATGTGGAATTTTTATCTTCCTTTCAATAACTTATAGTAAATAGTATGAGAACTAGTTAAGGCTTGATCCCTCACGAGGGTATCTAGTGCAACACTTGGCTCAAAAAATTCATGTGGAACAAACTAATGAGAGCTAAGAAATGTGTGACCCCTGAAGAAAACATGTAATGCAACTCTTTTCTCAGTTCAATAATAGATGTCCAGTGAATGATGCCTTGCGAACACTAAGTTCAAAATATTTTGTCGATGCTGATCATAATGACCGCTAAGCTTGTAAATATTTTGTTGTGGCTGACCTTAGAGACCGCTAGGAACAAAATTTTGTATGTGTTGACTACTCATTGTGATATTTAATGACCTGGGAGATTATACAATTATAATTAATTAAAGAGACGTCCATTGAATGGTGTTTTGCTAACACTAAGTTCAAAATATTTTATCCAGGTGGATGTTATTGACCACTAAGATTTATATAGTTTCTTGTTAATGCATTAGTAGTTTTTTCATGTTAATGATGCCTAGTGACCGCTAAGCTATAGGTATATCCTTGGGGCTGATCATAGTAACAGGAAGGATAAGAAGCACATATTTATTTGTTAATGATTCCTATACACTGTTAAGCTCCAAAAAATATGTTGTGGCTGACCCTAGTGAATACTAGGATAAGAAATACTTATGTTTGTACCCCTCAGTAGTGATCAGATTGGTGTTTTTTTTCATTGCAATAACTGTTGTGCTTTGAAATAAGCCTAGATACAGAGAAGGTTTTAATAGGTCATTGTGGCTAAACTTAAGTGCTAAGATCAACACTACGTATATCTTGACCCCCCACCAGTTCAAAGAATGTAGAATTTTTTCTCATTCTAATAATAGTTGTCCTGTGAATAAAATCCTAGATATGACCAATCTCTAAATATTTCATTGTTGATCAACTTAGCGACTGCTAGGATCTGAACTACGTAAGACTTGAAGCCTCAAGAGTGCTTGTATTGACAGAACTTTCTCATTGCATTAATATTTTTTACTGGAGTGATGCCTAATGAATGCCATGGTTAAAAAAATGTATATCTTGACCCCTCAGTGGTGCTTGTACAATAGTGCTTTGTCATTCCATTCATTAAGTCTGTGAATTAATAGTAAGTATTGAATGATGTCTGAACTAATCAGACATAAGTAAATGTTGATACGAATCATGATCCTTAAGTCAATGAACTAATCAAACATCTAAAGTAAATGTTGATCCCTTATAATACATGTTTACTTAAGTCAATGATAGATGTCCATTGAATGGTGTTTTTGCTAACCCTAATCTCTAAATATTTTTCGAGGTGGATGTTAACCGTTGATTCCATTATTAAGCTTAAAAATTATTTTTTAGGATCATAAAATACATGTATTACCCCTTAGTAGTACAAATTCCTATTAACTCATCACAATAATATGGTTTATTTTCTAAATTTTTTTGAGGTGGATGCATTAGTAGATCAATATTAATGCATTGTTAATGATGCCTAGTGACCGCTAAGCTATAGGTATATCATTGTGGTTGATCATAGTAACAACTATGATAAGAAGTACATATTTATTTGTTAATGATTCTTATAAACCGTTAAGCTCTAAAAAATATGTTGTGGCTAACCCTAGTGATCGCTAGGATCAGAAATACTTGTGTTTGTACCCCTCAGTAGTGCAAGGATTGGCATTCTATTGCTCATCGCAATAATAGTTGGGCTTTAAAATAAGCCTAGATATGACGAATATCTAAATAATTCGTTGTGGTTGAACATAGTGACCACTAAGATCAACACTACGTATATCTTGACACCCCACCAGTTCAAAGATTGGAGAAATTTTTCTCATTCTAATAATAGTTGTCCAGTGGATAATACATAGATACAACCAATCTCTAAATATTTCATTGTGGCTGAATGTAGCCATCGCTAGGATCTGAACTACGTAAGTCCTGAAGCCTCAAGATTGCTTCTATTGATAGACTTAGATCAGACTTAGATCTACGCAATGTGGATGGTTGTCATACAATGGATAATCCTTCCAAAATATGTTGTGTGTGAATTGTCAAGAACAATTTTGCATAGTTTCTGAACTTAGCGATCCACAGTTGAATAGATAGTGATTACAATGGAAAATGTTAATGATAGGAGCCCAGTGGCTGCTAAGATAGACTAGTAATGGAGCTTAGTGGCTGCTAAGAATTTTATTTGATACGAAGATAAAGTCTTGATCCCTCTCGATGGAAAGTAGTGCAAACAATTGGCTCCACTAGGTAACGTGTGGCTAACTTGATACAATTATAGTCATTGACAATTACAATCATTCTAAAGTTGTACAACAAGTGATTGCTATGACAAGAGGTAATGAAAGTATCTCTCTTTTTAAATTAAGAACCAGAAAATCCTAGTGGTCTTTAAGTCATTCCTTTCAATTAGTAATGGAGTTTCATGGCTGCGAAGCATTTTCTTTGATATGAACGGATGTGAATTATGGCATACTCCAATGCTTGATTTCAAATAAAACTAGTTAGGTATTTGGGGGTCCTACGTTATTCTTTGCAAAATGTGTTATGGGACAACTAAACATTTTTTTGTTTAACAAATTCTTGCTTAGTGACCACTGGACCCATTATTGTGTTTTGTTTCTCGCACACTCTTTTCAAAATTCAAAAAATTAAATCTTAATGGCCTTTACGCTAGTCCATTCAATTGGTGTTAATTACCAACAAGTAATGTTAAAATTGTCCATTCATATGTCGACTTAAATCCTCTCTCTCGCTAACATCTATGTTTTCAAACTTTCCTTTCATGTTATCTACGCAATGTGGATGGTTGTCAGACAATGGATAATCCTTCCAAAATATGTTACGTGTTAATTGTCATGAACAATTTTGCATAGTTTCTGAACTTAGCGATCACTAGGATCTGAACTACGTAAGTCTTGAAGCCTCAAGAGTGCTTGTATTGAAAGACTTAGATCTTTGCATTAATATTTTTACTAGTGATGCCTAGCGAACACCACGGCTAAAAACTATGTATATCTTGAACCCTCAGTGGTGCATGTACAACCACACTTTTCTCATTACATTAATAGTAAGTCTGTGAATAATGCCTAGTGACTGCTAAGATCTAAATATTTAGTAATTGCTGACTCTGGTGACCGCTAGGATCAACACTTCTTTCATTTATTTGGAAATTATTTTCTAAGCTTACCTAATATTCGTTATAAGGGACATATGAATGTTTCCGTAAAATCAATTACGTCATTTGTCTCAGAATTTGTTTCTGTTAATGATGTATGCAATGTTCGTGGCCCTTAAATTTTTCAACATGGAGAGAGAGTGGGCAATGGTGATGGTAGATACTTATTTATATTCCAATGAAAATGAAAAAGTAATAAGAGATACGTGTTTGATCCAACAACCTTAGATGATGAATTTCAGCATTACTCAGCTCTATATTGTAGTTCAGAATGAAAGTGTGGATGTTGATGTCGTAGACATAACGGGTATACCGGAAGAGTAAGCGCTATGGTTTCGAGATGTAAGGGTGATAAAAAGAGTTGGCCTCCATTTAATTGCTGCTAAACTAGAGGTGCTTCCATTTCTGGATTTATTCACTTTATATCTATTTCATGCCAACTCCAAGGATTTGTCATTATTTTCTAAATTAGGGAAAAAGAGAATAGGTTTGTTTGTTGGGAATGCATACAAAAGTTATTATAAACTTCCAGAGCCAGACTACTTGTACAACTCAAACACAGTCGAGTCCTGGATGGCCAAAAGGAGAGTAAGAGATGTTTTGCAGAGTTGGGAATTTGACCCGATGGATAATATGGATGATTCTAAGCTGTCTGAAATCCTTATTAAAAGGTTTAGACCAGGAGTCCACATTGGCATGACACTCATGAATAGGCTATATGGAAATTCATCAATCTCTAAGGTGGATGTTTCCTGGATCCTGTTACTTTCTTTTATTATTGATGAAGCCAAGATTCCCTCCTTAGGTCAGGTGCTCTGTTTCAATTTAGTGACACAAAGAAATAATTTTGTCGACCATGGGAAACCATTTTACATGGCTTCCTATCTTCTCGATGTTGTCATTGGTGTTCTCAAATGTCTAGATTTCTGTCAAATCTGGTCTCCTTGAGCCCTTTGAGGGTAAATGAGAAATATTCAAACTTGTATGCCCATCATTTCAGATCACATATTCAAGATATATGGACTTATTTGTATCCTTCTCTCTACCAACAATTACATGAAACGATGCCACCGAGAATATCTGATGCCATCCTCACTTCCATAAGGAATATGGGAGCCATATTCTTCTATCCAGAATATACAGTTATCATGATCGAGGGGCTCCTTACACCTCCTTTTCAGTTTCCATATTATGTGCCAGAAAAATTGGTAGTACAAGAGGTTGCATATCAGATTTGCAATGGTATTGCTTTAAAGTGTAAGGAGAAGAAGCTTAAAACACATCCCTCCTTCCCAGTCTTTGTGGGACACAAAATGTTTAATAGGTGGCCCAATTTGAAGGCTTCCTTGGCCCATAGAAATTCATTTCATCTCCCAAAATACCCTTTAAGGAAATATGACAAAAGGAATAGGGTTTCCCAACACCTTAATTCCCTTAAAGGACAGTTAAATATATTGTATGCTCATGTGCATGATGATAATGACTGGGTATGGATTACCCAAACACAAGATAGCCTTGTTCAGTAGAATATGAAGGAGTCAGGGGTGGTTCCACCTCTGAGAGAAATTATTAAAAAGGAGGCTATGAAGAGAAAGCAAAGATTTGTATTCAGAAAATTCACAACAACCTTGTGCTCCCTTATCTCCACCAAATGAATCTAGATATGAGTTTTGAGAAGTCTTTTCTGAACCAAATAAAGCTCCAGAGCCCCAGTGCAACCCTCTCAATCTTCTCCCTCCACTTCACAACAAGTGAGAAATGATTGGGTAGAGAAATTCATAATTTCCTACAAAGAACATCCAGATTGGGAGGCACAAGAAGATCCCTTAGTGAACATTGAATTCAATCCAAGGATGAGAACCTTGAAAAGGTAGCTAAAAAGAAGATGTCAACACAACAAGCCATTGTTTGGCATGAAACTTCAGAAGACCTCTTCACTCTTACAAAGAAAAGGAAAGCCAAAGGATCCCAAGTGGTGCAATATGAGGAAGATCCAGAATCCTTTATAAGGGCCACAACAGAAGCAACCATAGAAGTAGTGAGGGGAGTACGTGCTAGAAATATAGAGCTTGAAACTCAGTTAAAGGCCACAGTTCCTCCTGGCATAGTTTTTGATGTAGAAGAGGCATTGCATGGCTTGTACAATAATATAAATAATTGCATCCATGAAAAGAAGGAGGCAGAAGAGTTCTTGGAAAAAAATGAAAAAATCATTACAGGAGTGACATCGTTGTAGAAAACACTAACACATATGGGGCAGGTCATTGAAAAAGGCATTTGTAAAGACCCTACAATTATGACCATGGATGATATTGGTATATGCCAGACATATGCTAATTATACAAAGCAAAGACTAAGGGAATGGAATGAACAGGTAAGAAAAATTTCTTTGCAGTTTGATGACATTATTTCTAGAGGAAATCATGTTTTCATAGAAGCTTCGGTCATGGAAATATTTAAAGGAAACCATGCATTGGTTTTTGATGAAGAGTTGTGACATCCCTTCAAGCAATTCATTGTTAATTTTCAAAGGATAATAACTTAGGTGAATGAAGGAGAAATTTTGTATGTCATTGAGATTGTTTCCAAAACAAGGGAAAAAATACAAAAATTAGAGACTCTGAAGGAAATTGCCAAAAAATCATGTGGTATTCAAAAGGATTTTCTTGACAAGTCTGTTGTGCTATATAGAAGCATGATTTTGGATATGGAAAAGATAAAAAGAGATTCTCATATTTGTAAAAAAATAAGGTTTTGAGGAGGCATGAAAATGAGATGATAAAACAGGTCCCGAATGAGAGAAACAAACCCAGGAAGCAACTGTTCCCATGGGAAGTTCAACAACAACCCATAGTTAAGGAAGCAACCATGCCATGGTCTCAGATCAACAACACCCCATAGTTAAGGAAGAACCACAGTGAATCATAAATTGTAGTATGTGAGATAGGTGAGAAAGCACTGTGATATGTATGACATGTTAATAGATGAATATTTATAATTGATACAATGATCGTGTATATATTCCAAATGTTATACTTATCTAAACATGCATTTGTTGTTTTGATAAATGTTTGGGACAAATGCTCCAAATCTATCATTGTGGCATAAACTACAAATAATATGGTGTTGCAATACCTAGTGCACAGTAGACTCAAAATATAATTTCTCTATTTTGTTAAACTACAGCCGCTATGTTCCAACTATTATGATGTGGTAGTATCTTAACAGCCTAAGAGTTCATAATATCCTAGTGACAACATATCTTCAAATAATATGTTGCAAAATAAGCTTGTGGATGCAAAGATTAAGCTTAAAATTTTACTCTTTGTCTTGTTAAATGTTTGAGACATCTAAGAATGAAATATTCTATTGTGGAAGCACCTAGATGTCGTGTAGCTCAAAACTCCAGCCACCTAGAATCTTAATGTAATGTGTTTAATCCTTTCAAACGCTATGCTCCAAATTATGTGTTAAATACTAATGAATGTTAAGTGTAAATTTTTATGTTGAGGTAGTACGTAGAGGCCACTAATTTCATACTACCTTAATTAAATGAGTGAAATCCTAGTGACCGCTAAGATCCAAATAATATTTTCCACAATACCTAGCGGACTCTAATTTTGAAATATCTTACTATATTTTGTTAAATCCTAGTGGTCGTTATGTTCCAAATATTATGATGTGGTAGTGTCTTAGCGGTGTATCACTTCATGATATCCATTGTTGGGAACCAAATGCTAAGCTCAGAAAAAATGTTTTAAGCCATAACCTACATGTTGCTAACCTGACAATATCCTACATGTTTTTAGTTGAATCCTAATGACAACATATCTTCAAATAATATGTTGCAACATAAGATAACGGATGCTAAGATATAAATATGTAGCTCAAAATTTGTTAATTTAATTTGTTAAAGCATACCACCGACAACTTGCAAACATTATGAGTACGCATATTCTAGCGGATGCTAGCCTCCTGGAATCTTATTAATGTGTTAAAATGACCTCTATGACCCAAATCTTATGTGTTAAATCCTAATGAATGCAAAGCTTAAATTATTACATCATTGTAAAGGCTAGTGGCCGCTAAGCTCAAATCAATTTCATTTAAAATGGTAAATCTTGTAGAAATATTTTTTTAAATATTATGTTGTTGCAGTACGTAGAGGCCGCTAATTTCATACTACTTTAATTTAATTTGTGAAATCCTAAGACTGCTAAGGTACAAATAATATGTTGCGGCAATACCTAGCAGGATGCTAGACTTCCAATATATTTCTTTATTTTTGAGAAATCCTAGTAGGCCACTAAGCTCCAAATAATATGTTGTGGCAGTGTCTTAGTGGCATATAACTTCATGATATCCATTCTTGAGTACCGATCTCTAAGCTCAGAAAATGTTTTCGAGGCATAACCTAGTGGCCGCTAAGCTTGCAATATCTGACATGTTTTTAGTTGAATCCTAGTGACAAAATATCTTCAAATAATATGTTGCATCATAAGATAGTGGACGTCAAGCTAAAAATTCCATACTTCATCTTGTTAAATGCTCGAGACATCCAAGCTCGAAATATTCTATTGTGGAAGCAACTAGATGCCATGTAGCTCAAAATTTGTTAATTTGATTTGTTAAAGCATACCACCGACAACTTGCAAACATTATGAGTACGCATATTCTAGTGGATGCTAGCCTCCTGGAATCTTATGTTAATGTGTTAAATTCTTGTGACCTCTATGACCCAAATATTATGTGTTAAATCCTAACGAATGCAAAGCTTAAATTGTTACATCGTTGTAAAGGCTAGCAACCGCTAAGCTCAAATCAATTTCATTTAAAATGGTAAATCCTGTAGAAATATTTTTTTAAATATTATGTTGTTGCAGTACGTAGAGGCTGCTAATTTCATACTACTTAATTTAATTTGTGAAATTCTAGCGACTGCTAAGGTATAAATAATATGTTGTGGAAATACCTAGTGGATGCTAGACTCTAATATCTTTCTTTATTTTGTGAAATCCTAGTGGCCACTAAGCTCCAAATAATATGTTGCGGCAGTGTCTTAGTGGTGTATAACTTCATGATATCCATTCTTGAGTACCGATCTCTAAGCTCAAAAAATGTTTTTGAGGCATAACCTAGTGGCCGCTAAGCTTGCAATATCTGACATGTTTTTAGTTGAATCCTAGTGACAACATATCTTCAAATAATATGTTGCATCATAAGATAGTATATGTCAAGCTAAAAATTCCATACTTCATCTTGTTAAATGCTTGAGACATCTAAGCTCTAAATATTCTATTGTGGAAGCAACTAGATGCCATGTAGCTCAAAATTTGTTAATTTGATTTGTTAAAGCATACCGCCGACAACTTGCAAACATTATGAGTATGCATATTCTAGCAGACACTAGCCTCCTTGGAATCTTATGTTAATGTGTTAAATTCTTGTGACCTCTATGACCCAAATATTATGTGTTAAATCCTAATGAATGCAAAGCTTAAATTGTTACATCGTTGTAAAGGCTAGCGACCGCTAAGCTCAAATCAATTTCATTTAAAATGGTAAATCCTGTAGAAATATTTTTTTAAATATTATGTTGTTCCAGTATGTAGAGGCCACTAATTTCATACTACCTTAATTTAATTTGTGAAATCCTACCTGCTAAGGTACAAATAATATGTTGCGGAAATACCTAGCAGATGCTAGACTTACAATACCTTTATTTATTTTGATAAATCCTAGTGACTGCTAAGCTCCAAATAATATGTTTGGTAGTGTCTTAGTGGTGTATAACTTCATGATATCCATTCTTGAGTACCGATCTCTAAGCTCAAAAATGTTTTCGAGGCATAACCTAGTGGCCGCTAAGCTTTACAATATCTGACATGTTTTTAGTTGAATCCTAACGACAACATATCTTCAAATAATATGTTGCATCATAAGATAGTGATGTCAAGATAAAAATTCCATACTTCATCTTGTTAAATGCTCGAGACATCCAAGCTCAAAATATTCTATTGTGGAAGCAACTAGATGCCATGTAGCTCAAAATTTGTTAATTTGATTTGTTAAAGCATACCACCGACAACTTGCAAACATTATGAGTATGCATATTCTAGCGGATGCTAGCCTCCTGGAATCTTATGTTAATGTGTTAAATTCTTGTGACCTCTATGACCCAAATATTATGTGTTAAATCCTAACGAATGCAAAGCTTAAATTGTTACATCGTTGTAAAGGCTAGCGACCACTAAGCTCAAATCAATTTCATTTAAAATGGTAAATCCTGTAGAAATATTTTTTTAAATATTATGTTGTTCCAGTATGTAGAGGCCGCTAATTTCATACTACCTTAATTTAATTTGATAAATCCTAGTGAAATACTCCAAATAATATGTTGCTAAGGTCTTACAAATAATATGTACCGATCTCTAAGCAATACCTAGCAAATGCTAGACTTACAATATATTTCTTTATTTTGTGAAACCCTAGTGATTGCTAAGTTCCAAATAATATGTTGTGGCAATACCTAATGGAGCTAACTTCACATATATTTCTTTATTTTGAATCCTAGTGACCTAAGTTCCAAATATTATGATGTTAGAGGCATAACCTAGTGGCATATGCTAGTGCTAAGCTCCAAATAATATGTTGTGGCAATACCTAGGATGTTAATCACAATATAGTGACAACTATCCGATTAGTGTCTTGAGTACTTCGTTAATACCTGATCGCTAACCTACAAATATGGTATTAAGTTATACCCTAGCGGCCGCTAAGCTTGCAATAGCTTTCTTGTTTTTGTAAAATCCTAGGGACAACTAATATCCAAATAATATTAGTTTGTGGCCTTCCAGACAGACTAATAATATTGTGGCCTTCCACAACAACCCTAATGAATTAATATATATGCCAACACTCTATCTTCTGCCAATAATATGTGGCCTACTGATAATATTGTTTTAAAAGAATTAAATCGTCATGACTAACATACATAAATACATAGTGATTAAAATGTTATATATATAAAATTAAATACATAGTGATTATAATATTTTATATATAAAATTTATATATATAATATGTTTAACCTTCCATTGCACAAAAAATTATCTCACAATTGAAAACCTAATATGATTTTACAGTTTTAGACCATTTTGTGGAAACCAAATAAACAAGAAAACATATAAAAGTACAATGAAATATTTACCTTGGGTTGTTTCTATCATCATATTAAAAGGAAAAAAAGGCATAGATAACGAATACCAAAACAATATTTTGAGTCTCGTTAAACATTACAATTTTTAAAAACTAGTGTTTAGGCCACTGGCCATCATTATCAGGAAAAAAAATCCAGAGGGGGACATAGATCGGTGGAAACTTGAAAGCATTCAAATGAAATAAAAACCAGAGCTGAAAAGGGATTAAATTTTCTTTGGTTGGGGCCCAAAAGATTCCTTATTTTCTTTAAGAACAAGGTGGTGTGAAAAAATGATCAGAAGGAACTAGTAAGCAGAGCTGGGTTGTGGATCACATTTTTGTAGGAAAAGTAGGGCTGGAATGACACTGACGTGAAAAATACATGAACTAGTATTCACAAGGTGGTTTGAAAAATGACCAGAAGGAATCAGTAAGCAGAGCTTGGGCCACTAAGCACATTTTTGTAGGGAAAAGCAGGGATGGAACTGAGGTTAAAAAGATAGGATCTGGTTGAAGACAGAATGAATGAGTAATTCCACAATAAAAAAGGTGCACATTTAGTATAGTATACATTTTTGATAAATACCTTATTTAGATATGATATTTTTTCATGCTTGGTGATGTCGTTCAAACCATCGACTGTTGCATCGAGCTAACTATCTGTGCACTATTTTTCCGCAACCCCTTTTGCTTCCCCAGTGTGTGAGCACCCTTTTTGTTACTACTTGATTGTTCCCTTTTTGTTAATCCATGAACGAGATTATAATTACTGCCTGATTGTTCCCTGGCCAAAATGACTGGGATTCTTGCATTTGGCCCTGCAATCTTTGGCTTGCTTGTATTGTTCTATGATTTCACGAGTTGTTGTTCTGCAAGACTGAAAAAACAAAAACCCTAAAAACTAGTTCTCTGGGGTATTTAATATTTTTTCCTGGCACAATCCACGTTAGAAATTTTGAAAATATAAAAAGTGTGGGATATGGAATTTTTAAAATTAGAGCGGGGGAAATTGTGTTAATATTGAAATTTCAAATTCTCAAAAATGGGGGGAATTCACAATTCAAATTTTGAATTTTCCACTCATTGAGAAAAGGTGCGGGATATCAAAAAAATAAACAATATTGAAAACAATGCCTTTTGTTATTGGCTATAGCTTAAAATAGTTGAAACGTAATAAAACTTATAATATTATAATAAAATAGTAGAAATAAATTATATCAATTTATAGGCACATTTTTTTTTTTTTTTATCAAAAATCACCTAGATAATGTTAGATGTAGTGTGCTAATGAAATATAATTCTCCAATTACTCTATGCCACGTGTTAAGTTTGAACCTGATAGTTAGAAAACATTATAATTTACACATTTATTATGAAATTAAAATGTAAAGAAACTAGTATAATATGAAACCATGATATTATAATATAAATAACAACCAGTAAAATGGTGACATGTGGCTATAGCTTAAAATAGTTGAAACACAATAAAAAATATAATATTGTAATAAAACAAATGAAATAAAGTGTATGAATGTATAGGCACATTTTTTTATTTTTATCAAAATCAACCTTTACAATGTTAGATGTAGTGCAAATGAAAAATAATTATCCAATTATACTATGCCATGTGGCATGTTTTGAACCTAATAGTTAGAAAACATTATAATTTGACACATTTATTACGAAATTTAATTGTAAAGAAACACGATAATAATAAAATATTTTGAAACTATATGAAATAGTGATATTATAATATAAATAACTACCATTAAAATGACGACATGTTATTATGGCATGAAAAATTCTAAAATCCCAGAAGGTGTTTTTTGCATTATAACAACAAAAAGCACTAGTTCCTCAAAGCTATAAAGATAGTGTTTACAATGATAAGAGGTATTGGTATATAGCTAGTGCCGCTAGGCTATATCATGATTTGTTATTCTATCCCTATTTCCAAATTAAGTAATTGTTGTGCAATAATTTATCTTATCAAAATAAAAAAATATCACTTACTCTCAGGGGTATATATGGATTCCATTTTAAAATATATATCTTGTACGAAATAAATATGTAGTGTAGCAATTAGGGCTTTCATGTAAAGTCCACCCAAAATGATACAATTACAATGACAAGTGATAATGATAGGAGCCTAGTGGCCGCTAAGCTAGACCATTGTTTGTTATAATATACTTATTAAAAAATTAGAAATTGTTGAGCCTAGCGGTCGCTACGTTATTCCTTTCAAATAGTAATCGAGCTTAGCGGTCGCTAAACCTTTTCTTTGATACGAACCAAAAGTCATGATCTCTCTCGATGGAATGTAGTGCAAAATTGGCTCCACTAGGTAACGTGCAACTTATTTGAAACAATTATAATCATTGAAAATTACAATCAATCTAAAGATGTAAAGATAGTGATTACTATGACAAGAGGTAATGAAAGGATCCTGGTGGCCTCTAAGCTATATCATGAGTTGTTAATCAATAGCTACTTGGAAATTGAGAAATTGTTAAGCCTAGCGGCTGCTAGGATTTTTCTTTGATATGAACGAATATGGATTATAATTTACAAAGATATATCTTAGGAGAAATAAATAAGTCTTGAATCCTCTCAAAATTAAAATTGTTGAGCCTAGCGGCTGCTACGTTATTCCTTTCAATGAGTAATGAAGGTTGGTGGTCGCTAAGCATTTTCTTTGATAAGAATAGAAAGTCTTGATCCCTCTCGATGGAAAGCATTACAGGAATTGGCTTCACAAGGTAACGTGCAGATAATTTGTTAACATTTTAATCATTTACAATTACAATCGATCTAAAGTTGTACAAATAGTGATTGCTATGACAAGAGGTAATGATATGGTCATAGTGGCCGCTAAGCTATTCCATGATTTTTTATTCAACGACTATTTTGAAATTAAGAAATTCTTGAGCATAGCAGTTGATACCCTTTTACTCTAATACTAACAAATATGGATTAAAATTTTCAAAGATATATCTTAGGAGAAATAAATAAGACTAGATGCCTCTCGATGGAATGTAGTGTAGTAATTGGGTCTGCCATATGAAGTCTACCCAATATGTGACACTTACAATCAATGAAAAGCACTAACCATCCAAAGTTGAACAGATAGTGATTACAATGGAAAATGGTAATGATAGGAGCCCAACAGCCGCTAAGCTTGACCATTGTTTTTTTATTATATATCTATTCTCAAATTTAGAAATTTTGTGCCTATCGGCTGCAATGTTATTCCTTTGATTGAAGATAAAGTCTTGATCCCTCTCGATGGAAAGTAGTGCAACAATTGGCTCCACCTGGTAACGTGTGGCTAATTTGATACAATTATAGTCATTGACAATAGCAATCATTCTAAAGTTGTACTTCTAGTGATTACTACTACTAGAGGTAATGAAAGTATCGTAGTGGCAGCTAAGCTAGACCATGATTTGTTATTCAATAGTTATTTTGAAATTAAGAAATTGTAGCGGTCGCTAGGCTTTTTCTTTGATACAAAATGAATATGGCTTATAATTTACAAAGATATATTTTAGGTGAAATACATAAGTCTTTATCCATCTTGTTGAAATGTAGTGCTGCAATTGGGTTGACATGTGAATTCTAGCCAATACGATATAATTACTATCATTGAAAAACAATATCGGTCCACAGTTGAACATATAGTGCTTACAATGACAATCGGTAATCAGAGGAGCTTAGTGGCCGCTAAGCTTGACCATTGTTTGTTATTATATAGCTATTTTCAAATAAATACATTCTTGAGCCTACGGCCGCTACGTTATTCTTTTCTAATACTTATGGAGATTAAATCTTAATGGCCTTTAAGCTAGTCCATTCAATTGGTGTAAATTACCAACAAGTAATATTAAAAATTTTCCATTCATATGTTGACTTAAATCCTCTCTCTCGCTAACATATATGTTTTCAAATGTTTCCTTTCATGCAATCTACACAAAGTGGATGGTTGTTAGACAACGGATAATCCTTCCAAAATATGTTGTGTTAATTGTCAAGAAATTTTTTGTATAGTTTCTGGTAGTAATGTTGAGATCCAAAAAATATGATTTACAGTAACCAGTTGAAGGTTAGATGTCATGTTTATTGAAGCCTAACAGTAGCTAATGTTTACTTTGATTTCTCACCAATGATAAAAAGTAAATTATTATAGAGATTGGTGATCACAAAGGCTAATACTTGCATTCATTAACATATGGTGAGAACAAAAATTAATCCATATGTGAAGTAATTTTTAATATATTCTACTCCAATTGCAGATACAATGTCTTCCATTGGTCACAATCCATTCTTGGAAATTCCATTCATTGAAGGCACTGAGAGCTAGAAGAAAAGAGATGACAACTGGTTTGTTGAAGTCCATGGCCCTGACAACTACTACAATAACCTGTGGTTGTTTTTTGTTATAGATGATGGACATGAGGAATTCGGAATGGTTATATCCTCTGTAGTTGTTGATTTGAGTACATTGTGTGTTTAAGTCAAACACATTGATTGTGATAATAATAAGTGTCTTATTCTGGATATGGAGTTGGATGTTTCTTTATTCAGGAAATGGGAAATGCAAATAGAAGACAAAATACAAGCTGTTCAACACATGGATGGGATTTGGGGTTGTTAGTAGATGAAAACAAATTTTGGTTGTTCAAATCAAGAAATTCACAATGGCATGCTTGAGTACTTAGATTATAGAGGTGATACAACCTCTTTGTTTGTCATTTTTTGAATAGAAAAGGTTTTCTTTCACCGCTTAAACATGCCAAGTTGTTTATTTGAGGAGAACATATTTAGCTGAATTGAAGCTCGATCCATCTAGATCAAAGTTACATGGGTTGAAAAATAATACTAAATCAGCTACATTCTGAAGAAAGCAACCACTATATTCTTAGAACCTTCAACTAATAAGTTTGATTACTTTTTGTTCAATGGTGAAGTATTTTCAATTGATGTTTCCATGTGCCATGTAGCACCTCCAGAGTGTCAGTATCATCATGTTTATGACAAGAATGTTGACCTTTTTGTGCACTCCATGCTCATAAATTTTATTCCTACACAGAGGGATGTAATTCTTCTTCCCTTCTTGGACATACGAATATATGGTGCTCCAAGATCCAAAAGACTTGGAAAGGGATGAATTAAATTTTATCAAATACTTACAATATGTGCATAAAAAAAATATTTTGGGCTAGATACTTACAAGTCTTTACATCTTGAGGCTATAGTTTTGCATTCTTTCTACAAATGCAACTAACGAATCCATTACTAATATTTGCAAACAACCGAATGAAGTGAACAAAACTTGGATAGAAACCAAGTTTATTGATTTTTTGTATAAAAAGCTAGATCGGTTTGGAAATGCTTGGATGTCCTCAATGTCCCGGATTGGAAAAACACAAAATAGAGGAATGGAAGGTAATGTATTTTAATTTTATTGCATTTGTTATTAACTTTCTCTTCCTTATATAAAAATAAAAAGATATAATTGTCCTTTGAATGCAAAAATTTGAGAGTCAATGCCTTTTGATTTTCAAAATCGACTCAACCATCAATCTATACAAAAATGGACTTTTCTATTATTTCTGGATGATATATGGACTAAATGGACTACAAAATTTGATTTGTTTAGATCTGGTGGCCTTTCTTGTTCACCTATTAAAGATAATCAAGGATAACTTTCAGCCTAATTCATTGGAAAGATTCACAGCCAATTCATTTAGGGCTACTAAAAGAATGAACGATGAAGAACGATCAATACTAGAAGATAAAGTAAAATAAGGGGATGTATGGTTAATTGGCCCTATTCAGGTAGGCATAATAGTAGAGACATTTGATTCTTACTACCGGAGAATAAAAGGAGACAGAAAAATGAGAGAAAAAGTTCTACAATATTTTAAAGACAAACATCCATATATTGATCTATTGACATCATGTAGTGAATCCAATGTAATTGAAAAAGTTAAATTGCATGAATCACACTACCGCCAATTGTCTGTACTATTGGGTGAAGAGAGGAAAGGAAAGATAAAATCTAATTCCCACATAGATGAAAAAAAATCTAAATGAAAAAAGGACCAGGTGGTGGAAGAAGATCTTCCCATCGAGGCTCAGACAATATTAGACAACTATGTGGTGTCAATGGAAGAAAATATACCGGAAAGGATGGAGGACACAAAAAAATTTACTTGTCAATGTGCATACCCGTTCCATCTTTTTCAACTCTAGTATCTATTCCTGCCACCAATCCTTTCAATGCAAAATGTGTTATCACTGATTTTTACAATTTGTCTAGCGATATTTCTTCTGAAGAAATAATGGAGCTGCTAACAATTATTGGAACCAGTGCATTGGAATGTATTATTATTGTTCTCATACCAATTGAATATTAAAAAATGTTGAGAGAAACAATAAAAAATACATGGAAAAGGTTAAAGATAGTGAAGAATCAATTTTGGATGGATGCTATAGACTCTATGATAGTAGCAGGTAATTTAAAAGTTTGTGTCTTATGTAAACAATTACTGGAGTGCACAACTGCGACAAAAAAATGATGAAAGAGAAGAATTCACTAGGGATTGGATGGAAAAACTACCACAACAATTGATAACTGCAAGCAAAATTGGCCTAAAAGGAAACAAACATCCTTTTCCTTGTGAGAAATCATATGAATTCTGGTTTGAGATGTTCACTTGATGTTATTCCCAGGATTCTATAGTATTAGTGTTATACGGTGGCAGTGTCACACTATGTGCATTAGTTGAATCCAATCAATCTATTATTGTTTATTATTGACACACATAGTCAGGTAATGTTTGTAAAACATTACTCTTCTCATATGAAGAAAGGTTGGTACCAGAGTACAACTCAAACATGTGATTATGCTAAATGTATTTCACCTGGAAAAAAATCTACTTACACATTTCTTACTTATGCAGACAACCCAAGAACAATAGGAATCGATGTAAAAACCTCTCAACTTGACACTACACAACTAACTGATCATGGTGATTGACCTTCCATCACTTTATAAATATATTTAATGAGATCTGTTTTCAATTTTGATTGTTCTCATTTTTTTGACAATACTCTATGCTCACCAGATCTAACCACATATGAGGAGAACTCAGCCACATCATCCATGAATACGTAAGAAAATATTGGTATGTTAGTCGTGTGCATTTATAAATATTATCCATTACTAATCCCCACAAAATTATAAAAAAATTAATGGTGTATGAAGACCACCAACACCCAAAGAAAGTAATAGTGGAATGCACGGTGGTAGCCAACACGAATATGTAGAAGGGACCAGGTATGTTAGCCATGCGTATTTTTAAACATAACCATTTCTAAGGCTCACATAGTTATGGAAAAATATATCAATTAATTCTAGAAAATAAACAATTTTCAAAGAAGGAATTACCAAATAACCTTTTTCAAAAGTTCATGGTGCCATCCAACGCTACATAGTTTGTAGATTCCAGGTTGTTGGTTGTCTACATAAACCACCAGTATCAACATAATGATACAGACATTAGAATCTATCTTATTCCAACCAATAATGGCATAGCCTAGTGGTCACTAATCCACATCAATATCTCAAAATTTTTGTCCACCAATGGGTGATCCAATGGATATGAATAAACCCTAGTAGGCGTTACAATTCATTCAGAACACATAGAACATTTTTATTTGTACTTACCATATTACCATGGAGACCAGTATGCTTTTCAATTATGCTTTCATTTGTGATAGCATGAAATTGAGTATTGTTATTTGTAATACATATTTCATCAAAAAAACCAGAAGCTAGTAAGGTCTATGTAAGCTAAGCCATAAGCTCAGTTGGTAAGTGGTAGCTACCTAAAGTGCTAATATTGAATTTACATTTTTACCACGTACTTTCAGTATTTTTTCTTGAAATACGCTTTCATTTTCCATAATAATATATATATTAATAATATTAATATTGTTTGTAAAAATTATATATTTCATCAAAGGATCCAATTTCTTGTAAAGAAGATGTAATCCTACATGCAAGGCCCACCGGTAAGTGGTAGCCGAAAGATAAAATGTTGTTTTTTTCCCTTGGTTAGAATTGATATGAAACCGATTAGAAAAAAGTATTTACTTCCCTATAGTTAGCCACAAGAATTACTTTATTATTTTAGATTTAGAGGGCTTGTTGTACGTGAAAAACTAATTTCCCTTAGAGGAAATCACATTCAAGTTACATAGGGAGAGAATCAACGTGCGAGGTTTCCTGACAGAGTTTATAAAGTCATTATACACAAAATTTGAAATGGGATTCTGGTCAGACAAAATCACTTCAACTGATGTTGAAAATAAGACAAAGGCTTTCGATAAAAAATTATCGAATGAATTGAATCCATTAATCACATGGGGAAAATAACATTGCAAAATGTCGATGGAATTACAATAAAAGATCTAGAAATTTTTTGGAGTAGAAACGATGTCCCATAAAATTCTAAAGACACAATGTGTATTACATTAGGTGTAAAGGGAAACCCTCCAACAAATTTTATGGTTGGGATGAAAAGAAGAGGAGAAAATTTCTCAAAAGATATGTGGTTGATGATTGATTTGCACAAATAATTATCACTAATAGTGTCAAAGGGATTGAATGTGGTAGAGGAAATCAAATATTTGGAGTGAGTAAATGTTAAATAAAAATTTAGCATTTCAAAATGTTATTGCAACGATACAACTTAACATTGTAAATAAAATACATTCATATGGTTTAGTGATGGTTTTGCGTAATTATTTAAATTACAATTGTATGATTATAAGTTGGGACGATTTAAATCTTCCTTGATTATAAGTTCAGAGTGTGAGTGTTTAAGTTGAAAATGTGAATTAACTGAAAATCTTTAATGTAACGAATCTTTGAGCAGTTTTTATTAATGAAATATGTATTCCTAAATTAATTGTGAGCATGCTTAAATACTAGTTTTTGCTTTGATATTACAAAATGTTTACCACTTTCCAATGATGCAATGAAATAACTAAAATACAGTATGTAAAGACTCATGATGAAAAATTACATTTTATTCAAAAACAAGTTCTTCACAAAAAAATATTCCTAGTATAACAATAAGAAATTAGAAACACCCTTAGATTTTACCTTTGTCACCACCTAGAACCATTTGATTTTTTATATAACAATATCAAAAGGCACTTGTTTTTTTTATTTTTTAATTGATTTTCCGCCCTCAACCATTTTATTTTATTTTTCATTTGCAGATACAAACACATGCAACATGAAACTGGTAATATTTGGTATAAACAGTGTTTTGGCACATGCCCTCCACAAGACATCTTAAGAATTTAAAAATTTAAAAACGTTTGGTGGCATTGAGATCGAAAAAATAAATTATTTTCTCAAACCTAATGTGAAAGAGTTCTTGCAACATTGTAAAAAAACATTTCAACATAGCAATATAAACATCGGTGAGAAAGTCAAATGTTTATGACATGATGCCTTCATTCCTTCAAAACATTGGCTTGGAGGTTGCAAGCTTCAAGCTCATATTTACTGTAGACACTTAAAATTGGTTATCCAATTTAGTGTCCCTCGCATTCGTTTACCTGCTTAGGTAACCTGGGGCACGTTCGCGTCACCAACTATCCCCTAGGGATACTTATCAAATTTGTGATTTAATCACTTACTCTAAATTTAATTCATCACATCACATCTTACCCATGAGTAATTAAATATTAAATATTTAATTACGCTTCTTCCCATGCATCTTAATCACTTATCCACCCCAAATTTATTCTATCTATGCATCACATCCATTTTTAATCTTCCCTAAGCGGGATATTTCCCGTGGTCGGGATAAGTCTCATCTTTCTCGAATCAATCAATCTGGCCATCTCGGGAGTCTTTTCCGCGATCGGCGCCGACCCATATGGTCGGCGCCGATTTTCTAGGAGCGGCGCCGATTATAAAAGCAAGTCCAGAACTCAGTTCTAAGGACCGAAAAAGAGACCACGAAAAGACCCGAAAAAGAGACGAACGAGCGAAAGAAAAGAAGCACTTACGCACGAACAGAGAGCGAAGAGAGATACAGGTTTTGAAGAAAGAGAGATCTTTTAGCATCAATTGTATCAATTAGGGCAGATCCTGTCCGAATCAATCCCTGAGAGGAGCACCGTTACTCTGTCCCTGTCACATCAGCATCGCACACCACCATCTATCATCTGGTGACTCTGTTCCAGTGTCTCTCCACTTCGGCACATCCAGCAGACCACATTCACCTTCCAATTCCCGAATCTTCATCGCACAGTCCCTGATTGATTCAGATCTGCCTTCAGTCGACACCGATCTTATCCAGTCGACGCCGATCAGTCCCTCGATCGACGCCGATCACATCAGTCGACGCCGATTCTACCCAGTCGACGCCGATTTCACTGCAGACAGGTAAAAGGTCACAGGTAACACAAATCCAGCATTATTTCGCAGTTCCCTGTTTTCTGTACTTTCTGTCTGCTGTTCAGTTTCTGTTTTATTACTGCAATCAGAGAATCTAGTCTTTATTTACATCTTTTATCATGTATGCTTCTTTTCTTTATTGAAAACGTGGACTGACATCCGCCAAGGAAGCTTATCGCTTCTCGGACCCGCTTCTCGGGCAGTCCACCCAAATATCTTCTAACGCCATTTTTTTTTGTCAAGCACCGGTGTTTTGCAGGTTACTCGGATCTATTGTGCAAATTTCTCGTGTGTGCGCCCGTCTTGTCTACATCAGCTTCCTCATCTGTCTACATCTTCATCAGGTATCGATTTCATTGGAGTTTTTCAGGGTTTTTGTGTTTAGTTTGGTACATTAACTTGGACAGGTAACAAGCGCAAAATTCTTGATCTACATTCTGGCAAGCCCGATGGGACCCAACCAAAGTCCCTTATTGGTAAGTTCATTCCTTTTTTAGTTTTGAACTTTTTTCCTTTTCTTCACTGATTCCTATCAGTCCTATTTGAACATTTCTGTTCGTCATATCAATCTTGCTTTTTTAGGCGAAATCATTATCTTGGAAATTTTTCTATTTTCTTAAAATAGAAATTTTTTTCGTTTCACCATTATCTGGATATATCTTTCTAGATCTTGTTTGCTGTTTTCTTGACCTCTTCTTGTGGAGCACTTTTCTTGTTCATGGGATTGTTCGAGGGGAAGAGCTCAACAACGCGCTTTTTGAAGTCCACACACCTTGGAGAGCTAAACCTACAGGTATTCCTCTTTTTACGGTGTTTTTCTCCTTCTTAGGATTTCTTTGTTGGCTGTCTATCACATCCAAACACTTCAACTTTTGGTGCTTAAAAGGAACTTAATCGCATTTGGGAAAGAATTTGTTTGACTTGTTTTCATCGAAATCAAACATTTCGTTTTAAGTGCTTAAAAAGAACCTTTTCTTTGTCATTGCTGCATGCTTTTTCATCTAGTCTTAATTAGGTTGGAAAATTAATCAAAATCGGTAGTGACACTATTTGATTTTTATTTTTTCACCCTTGCACACAAAGCCAAAATCACTAGGTATAAAGCATCTAAACAAAACTCCCTCCCTGGCCTCGCCTACTTGGAAGTGATATCCAAGAGGAAGAGCCTACGCGGTACTTGGGCCGCGCTATAAATTCACGGAAGATTTTGGTATATATTGGCAAAGCACCCGACTCCCTTATCGCAGCGGTGTGTGAAGTGCGGGGGTAGGCCCCTATATCAAGCCACGTACCGGTCTTTTACTGAAGTGCCTTCGGGACTCCTCACCAAACACTACCCAAACCATCCTTAGTTTGGCTATCTGAGTAGTTCCTGTTCTAAAAAGCCTTCCCTAACATTTTTCTTTTCTTAAAAGCATCAAAATTTAAAGGAGATAATCACCTGCGCTGCTTGAATTGTGTTGTGCATTAGTTAGGACAATCTTCTTTTCTTGCTTTTTTTATGACGGTTATCACCCGGTCACAATCTAGGAAAATGGCCCAACAGGTTCCTTCTTCCTCCGAAAATCACCACCAGCGTGGATGTTTCGGCACCCCTCCAATCTTCCTCGGGACCGCTGTTAGTTGGTTCCCCCTCATGGTCGTATAATCCTTTCTATCAAGCCAAAACGCCTCCCATCACGTCCAGCTTCTCCTAGTCCCTCAGAAATATCATCTGGCTCGGAGTATGTTCCTCGCGGGGATCCTGAATTTCAGGCTTTCCTCGATCGCAATCCAATAGCCCTCATGGACTACCTAGTACACAAGTCGATCAAATATCTGATCAAGACCACCAATCCAACAAGTGTACGATTATCCTCGTGGATCATCCCAGGCCTTTGTAGAGCAGTTTGCACCATCTCTCTCTTGCCTTGCCTCGAGCCACGGAGAAGGGCGAGGCCCCTATGCCTCCCTTTTCTCTTCCACCTACCATGTCGACTAGTTCTCAAATAGTCTTACCTATCCCTAACACGCAGTTACCTCGAATATTCCACAACCTACTTCTGAGAGAGGTCTTCTGCCCTTGGCTATAATGAATGCGTCTGCACACCCGCATATTGCTGTCAATTCGTCTATGCCCTCCATTGTGTCTCAAGGTCAGTACCTCTTCATGAGCCAACCCCCTCCGAATAGTCAGTTGGCTCCTACTTCTCATCCTCTAGGGGGTCTTTCTTCCAATATTCCAGCAACTGTGACCTTCGCCCATCCCCTAACATCGGCACCTTTAATACCTAATCCGGCAGTAGAAGGCCCCTTTCAGGTCTTGTTCCCCAACATGTCCAATCAACCAACACCCATGTTCCTCAATCTGTCCCGATCCAATCAACAAACATAGGAGTCCACCAATCACAGGCTCCATCCGTCATCCAACCTTCATTTTCTCAACCACTTATTATCTCACAGCCTGCCTATACGCAAAGCTACCTCACAACAAATACCCCACCCGGTGTCACCCCAGAACACCTGGTTATTCCTCTTATCATCCTATCCAATCAACAGATGAATCCCCCATTGACACCTCAACAACATCCACCACTTGCTTCTTATGTAGGACATACCAATGTACCTCCTCCCTCAATCTGACGTGGTTCAAATTCTCTTCAAGAAAATCGCAGACTTGGAAGCCTCCACAAAAAGGGCCCGTCCTTCATACTCCTTTGAAGAAGTGTGTAATGAACCCATTCACCCTTCAGTGGCTTTTAAGCCTTATCCTCCCCAATGGGAAACTTCCTAAAATTCTCAAAATTTCATAGTCGGGAAGACCCTCAACAACATCTGCGAGCATTCAAACATGCTTGCTACCTTATAGTCCAGGATCAGGGAACTCATGCTCCGTACCTTTCCTATGTCTCTAGCGGGTCCCGCTTTGGACTGGTACAATAACATTCCTCAACATTCCTTATTTTTCTTTTCTCTCAATTGGCCCAGATGTTTGTTGAAAACTTTTCAATAAATATTGCGCCATAAGATCTCAATCACAGATCTTTATAACATTCGCCAATTCGACGATGAGTCTATTGCAGACTTTGTCGCTCGTTGGAGAGGGATAATCAACCAATTGTCTTTCTCCCTTCCTCAATCCCAACAATCGAGTTGTTCACCCGATCTTGTGCTAATCACATTTCTTCCACTTTAAGGATCCAAACTTTTCATACCTTTGAAGAAGCCTTCACGATGGCACGCAAACTTGAATCTCGTGCCATTGAACAAGGGAAGAAAACTTCGCTCTCCAAATCTAAACCAGATTTTTCTCGGTTCACCAAACCAAATTCTTCCCTCCTAAAGATAAAAATCAAGGATCCACCAATGCTATCGTATTAAAAACATCAAGAACCGATAGTACTCCTAATCAACCACCACGAAGAGACCCTCATCTTCTCGAAAAGGGGCTTCATCATCTCGATCCTTCGCTCCATTGGGGGAATCATATGCCTCTATCTTAGAAAAAATGTTGGAAGTTCGCATGATCGAACTTCCCCCCATTAGGGATATTGATGAAAGCCGAGAACGTCCTTTCTGGTATAGGGAAAACGATTTCTGTCATTATCACAGAACCAAAGGTCATGACATCGAACGATGTCAGACTTTCAAAAATCTTGTCCAAAAATTCATTGATAAAGGCGAGCTCATTCTGGATAACCCAAATGCTCCCCCCAAATCAAGCACTCGATGTTTTTAAACAACCCTTTTCCCAATCATGCCCCCCAAATCATAATTCTTCAGAATCTCAAAAAACCAAACACCCACACTATCAACTTCATCTCTACTGAAGAATCTTCTTCTGAAACCAATCCATCTGCAAACACATCAATCGAATCAGAACCTCCTTCCACTTCATCAATCACTGGATTCCTCCATATCTTCAGATAACCCACCTTTGAATATTCCCTACATTACTAAGCACGGAGTCATCTCTCTCCGCTCCTTTGTCTGACCTTCCATCCATACCCGAGACAGTGTCATCCTCATCTGTCTCATCATCAGACATTCTTTCAATGCTCGAGGCAATTACATCCCTTCGAGTTTCCACACTGACACATCAGACGATCACTTCCACTTCTGTTGCTCCCATCCCGCATTGCAAACTATGCCCTTGGTGAACGTACCTATAATTGTGCCAACTTCGACGGAAGTGTCTTCGAATTTGACCTTCCTATCTCTTTTCCTACAGTAGTTTCACCCATGATTACTGCATCAGAAGTAGTCCCTTCGCAAGGAACTGCTTCGGTCATCACCCCTTCTTCCATCACAAGTTACTTCCCCCTATTAAGGAAAAAAAATCAAAAGAAGTCACCACCAACATCTATACACTCGATTCCTGAACCTAAAACCGAGACAACCAAAATCTCAAACTCTCTACCCATCAGTATCTCCCCATTTGCTTCCTAAAAGGTTACAATCACCTTATGCCATTGACAGTTGGTGTCACCATCCCTGAAAAAGGAAACCCATATTTTCGGACCATCAAACTCTTGGTGCTCTTCATCACAAAAATCTCTCTCACGCCTCATAAACGATTGGATTTGCCCGCTTCTTCTTCCTACACCCCATCAAAGCCATCATTTCATCAACAACAGTTTTCAATACTCCCAACCTATAGACTTACCTACTAAAAGACGTCACCTCTTCTATCAGGATCCATCATCTTCATTACCAAAAACCAAACACCCTTACTCCTCCTATCCTAGGGAACACCTAACTTTGGAAAGAGCTTCCTCTCATAAACCAACATATCTAAATCCCCGTACATTCGAAAAAGGAACTCCAAGCAAAGACCGCCACAAATTTTCATATCTCCATCATTCAAAATCAATTTTCTCCTCCACCAAAGTCAATCAAAGTCTACCTACACCATCTCAAGTCAAAACTGCTCCTCAATGTCCCAAACAAATAGGATCCCTCAAAACAAAAATACTTTCTTTCAACCCGGATCCATAAAAGAACCAATGCATCATCTTTGCCTCTTCAAAAACATTTATACCAAACACAAAAACAAAAAAACCTTCATCAATCAATTCCCCTATCCTAGGATGAAGGAACCCAGTCCCATACTTCAACCCATTCTTTGGATCTTCTCCACCACAACCCTCAACCTACCATTGTGGACTACAATTATTTAATCCCTCGAAAACAAAACATTTTGCTTAACCGAACACAAAACCTCTTCATTCAAATCGACCAATGTTTTAAGGACCATACTCAAAACCAGTGTCCAAAATCCTCCGGACCTTAAATAGGACAAATCATTGTCTCACCAAAACCCAAGTCTCCATGTACCAACACCTCTTCACCACCGTTCCATTCAAGGGTTTCCTCAAAACTCATGAATATCATTTGCCCCCATCTTCCAAAATCACCCAAAACAATCACCCAGACCTCAAGCTCCCCTTCAACCAAATCAATGTCCTGAGTAACTAAAAACTCACCTAAAGCTTCCTCCAATTATCTTCTGCAAAACAATAAATCTTTAGACCTTGCTCCCCCTCCCTGGGATCCAAAAGATCAAGGGCCCTATTTTGTCATCATAACCATCATCTCCATCTCTCCCCGAAATACCTACTCGTTACCAAATTTGGGGCTCTCTTCCTCAACTCAATCTTCTCCAAACCCCAACCCAATCAGTTCCCAAAAAATATAAAACCTCCACAGGGAGCTCAATCCCTCAACCATTCCAGGGTCTAACCCTTTGAAAAGGTCAAAAAAGATCCTTTCAAACTTGACCCAACCCCCTTTCTCCGACATTCCCATCCTTCAAAAATTCGGTATTGTAGGGGGCTCCTCCTCCACCAAAGTCAATCATGTCTTCTCCCCCTCATTCCCCAAGACATTCACCCTCCCAACTGTCCCAAAATCCTCCAAATGTCCAAACAAATAAGAGGATCCCTAAAAATCACTGTTAAACCTAACATGCAAGTTCTTTTACCTCGGCAGTCGGTTAATGTAAATAAACCATCTTCATCACTATCCTCTCTTCGTCTACCGGATTCTACACCGAAATCCTTCATCAACTTATCCAATCTTCATCCATAACCCCCTCCCCGATTAAACCTTATAAACCCTAAAGGAGTGAAACCTACCTGGTTTAACTCTGATCTGATTTGCTTACCTTACCACCGTACCCCGGGTCATGATACTGAGGGATGTAAAGCTCTCTTCAAGCCGTTATCAAGAACCTTCTGGAAAGAAAGTGACCTTTTGCTGGAGGAGGAGGGAACAAAGTACCTCCCTCCCTTTTCTTAGCCCCCATCCAAACCTCAACCATCCACTCAGACCTCTAGTGGTTCCACTCCACTTGATCTTCCACCTTCTCAAATTGACACAATCCATATCGCCACTAGAACCCAACACTATGATAACCCATCTTCATCTTCAGCATCTCGACACACGGGTTGTCATTTCTGCAGCCCCTGAAGGCGTTTCTCCTTCCTCATCAGCCCCCACGACCCAGGGTCTCTATTCGTGCTGCACCTCGGCTCAAGTTCCCGTATCTGTTGAGGAGAGTGTTATGAAACAACTCACCCAGGCTCCGGTCAAAATGTCTCTTTTTGACCTCATCCAATCCTCTCCACAACATCGCCAGGCTCTCTAATCGATAATCTGATAATCTCTGCGTCGCATCGCAGTGAATTCCGATGAGCCCCAGCCCTTCGAGTTGGTTGTTGGATTGAATGGACCATCAACCGCCATTTCTTTTCCATTTCTTTTGAGGATTCAGAAATTTCCTCCTCTTTCTTCAGAGGATTTGGAGGCTCCCCTCTTTATCACAGTCCAAATCAATAACACTACCTTAAAACGTGTTATGATCGATAGTGGAGCTGCACTCAAACGTCATCTCCTCCCACACACATTCGAACAACTTAAGTTACCAAAGAATGTGGTGTCACCCCCCGCCTTTTCGCCCTTCGATCATTTAACGATCAGCTAGCAGTCACTCTAGGAACTGTGGTCTTACCCATTCGAGTAGGTAAGAAAGCTGCTTCATGAACTCTTCTCTATTGTCGAAGGAAAATTCCACTATAACATGATCCTCGGACGCTCCTGGATTTCGCGCAATGCATTTGTGTCCCCACTCTCCTCGATGCTTAAAATAGCCATATGAGGGTTTAAAAAATATATTACTCATCCAGGAGATCCTTTTCCTTCAGCACAATGTGACAGGACCACCAAAGATCTGCCCCTTTAAAAGAACATGCATGTTGCTCCTGAGGGGCCTCATCTGCTTCCATACCTGCAACCAAATACGGATGTACAAATTAGAAGAGGACATTGCGGCGTTCTCACTAGGAGAGCTTACTCTATTTTTCTTTTGGATGCCCTCTCCAAACCTCAGGAGATATGTGAACCAGACAACAAACCTGAATATCAACCAGGTCCGGTCGCATCATCACCATTGGTCTCCCAATCAACAGATAATTTCATCTACGGCGGTTTGAGACACCTCACTATCGTCCAGATCTCTCCCTAAACCAAACCTTACTTAACAGGTTGATTATCTACAGAAATCCCAAGTGCAAAAATTATCTATATCGATGCGCGGGAACGGGTTTTGGCTGGGAAAATATGAACAAGGTATACATGACCCTCAATCCATTCCTACTCTAATGCACATCAGAATTGGTTAGGATTTAAACCCCTTTCAAAAAAAAAAAAGCCAACGTCACTATCTGATGAGCCTATTTCCTACGGAAAACCATCTTCCCCCAATAAGTCAGAAGCAATCACTTGATGGGACGATGATATTTCCCTCCACTAAACTTTTTTTTGATCAATACCATTCCTTAGGGCCATTAGCCTAGTTGAGATCACATCGGTCGCTGCTATACCAGTAAGTCTTCATGAAAAAAAATAGTTAGTATGACGTTACTACTTCACACACTATTTCCACTGTGCAGGATGATGATTCTGTCCGCACCTATCTGGGGGCAGAGGATTCAATATCTCCCACAAAACATTCCGTCTGGACACGTCTACCTTCTCAACGAAAGCCACTATCGACCTTAAAGAGGAATTATGAAGACCCTCGCATCATTAAGGTCGACAGTCTTAATCCACAGGACATTAGGGGACTTTACCCACTTTTTTCAAACCATCGCCAAGCCTGTGCTTGGTCATATTGAGGATACTGCCAGGACTCGATCCCGATATTGTGGTCCACAATATGTTACTCTTCCCAACATCAAGCCAGTTTGAAGCAAAAAAATTACGTTTTAAAGGCACTCCTAGGAGCCCTTCTTGTTTAACGAAGGAATTGCAGGCGCTTGCTCTCTAGCTAAATTCATCCAACCCATCGATTATCGACAATGGGTGTCCAAGTAGTACCAGTAACTAAGGATACTGGGAAAATTGAATTTGTACCGACTTCCGGATTCTTAATCGTGTTGTCCAAAAGATTGATTGTCCTCTACCTAAGATAGAACCAACTCATAGATTTAACTGCGGGTCATGAGATGCTTTTCTATGGATGGTTCTCGGATCATAAGAAAATCCTATCGCACCAGAAGAACCCAACATTAGACTTCCTCAAACTCCTTGGGGGAACCTTTTGCTATGTGTCATGCCTTTTGGTCTTACAGAACGCAGGAGGAAACCTATCAACGAGCAATGGACCTACATCTTCCATGATCTCTGCACAAAAACTGTGGAAGATTATGTGACGATTCATCGGAAAGTCCAACGTCGTAAGGATCTCTTCATCCTGCACCTCTCTTTGAGAGGCTTATCCACTTTGCTTTCATCTAAATCCAGCTAAGTGCGTATTTGGCGTTCTCACTGGCTAAACTTTTAGGTTTATTTCATTTCCATCAGGGGTATTGAAGGCGGAACCCCCGCAAAATAAAAGCCATCATGAAATGCCTCCACCCTTCTAACTTGAAAGCAACTCGCAGTCTCCAAGGACAAAAAGAGTCTTCAGTCAGTGCGTCGTTTTATTCCCAATTGTCGGAACGGTCAACCTTTTCCACCCTCTCCTCGTAAGAATGTTCAGTTTGACTGGGAGGATGAGCATTGACAAAAGGCTTGATGATCCAAAGCTTATCTTCTTTCTCACCCGTGCTTACACCTCACGTGGGGGAGCCGCTTTCTATCTTTATATCAATTGACTGACATGCTAGGGAGCAATGATCTCGCATCGGGACATTGTGTTAAGAACAAGCTGTGTCTATTAAACAGTCGAAACCTGCAATGAGTATGAGAAACCGTTACTCGAAGTGAACAAACTATGTGCCGCTCCTCTCTTCTTGCCCAACTTCTCTAAGCTTCGTCATTATCTCATTAATCACAAAACCTTTACATGTCACAAGTGGCCAATCCCTCAAGACAATTCATGCAAAGCCTATCACCAATGATCGTATCACCGTGGCTATGCTTATGATGAATTGACTCGAGTTATCCCGCAAAAGGCTATCAAGGGTCAGGTATTGCAGATCAATTAGCTGTGCTCCATTTCCGGACACTCAAGACCACCTGCTCAATTCCCCGATGAATGAATATATCCAACAAATTGATTTTGGTCTCTACTCCATTAAAGTAAGCCTTTTTGATGGATCCAAATGCAGCAAGGGGAGGTGCGGGGTTTCGTGATGATTCCTCCTTGGGGTACGCCATCCCAGTTGACCACACAAAGTAAACTCTTGAGTGCACCAATAATGTGGCTGAGTATGAAGCTTTTGTATTAGGTCTTCAAATGCCATTACTCCGGCGTAGTCATATTGACATTCTTCGTGATTCTGAACTCATCGTTAAACAGGTCACGGGTGTCTATAAATGCAAGAATGATATCCTTAAAAATATCGTGACACATTCTTGCCAACTCACCAATCTTTTGATAAGTTCACCATCCAAGCCATTCCTCGCACTGCAAATCGATTCGCGGATACAATGGCCTCATTAAGCCTCACTTATCCCCCGTTTACCGAAAGACTCGTTGCTTTATGTGGATGTACAACGAGACCAACCATCTTCATCTCCAACAACTAACTTCGATCAATTGCTGTCACAACCATACTCAGGAGGAGTGTATCAACAGATTGTGATTATCTATCTCATTCGATCCTTCTCTAGATAGGACTTCCAATGGGTAGAGGTCTTTTGTCCAACGCGCCAATCGCTATGCTATCTAGGCGGGATTCTGGGATTCTTACAAACGTGGCCTTGATGGTATTTTTGCTCTTCGATGCCTAAAACCCATGAATCATCTAAGGCTATCCAGGAGGTCCACGACGGTATATGTGGGTGGACATTTTAGTGGCTTAGGCTGTGTAGCTAAGTGCATTTTACGTTGGGATATATTGGCCTTATCTTAATCAAGATTGTGTGGAATATTTTTTTTCACCTTTTTTTAAGAAGTGCGTAATAGTGTCAACAAACATGCCAATATCACGCCACATCCCTAGTCAAAGCTTTGCAACCTGCGGCGATTTGTGGGCCTTTTTCGTATAGTGGGGTCTTGATCTTATTGTGTCTTCTAATAATCCCCGTTCTTCACAGCGTATCATTCTACAACTGCCATGAGTACTTTATAAGTGGGTGAGAAGCTATCCTCTTTCTTAAATCAAAGGACGAAACCCATAGTTGATTTCGTCCTATCAACACTAAGTTGTCGCTTTGGCGTTCCACATAAGCTAAATCACAGATAATGGTAAAGTCTTCAAGAAATGCTGATTTGCAAAATCTCTTGCAGCTTCAATATCAACGCTCAGTTTTTCTTCTCCATTACATACTCAAGTATGGTCAGGGCTTTTGGATGAAGCGTCAATATAAAACTTTGCCGTAGTATCCTCGCAAAGGGTAACTAGTCGAGCTGGTGGGATTGGCATTTACATATCCTTTTGCTCTCTGGCTTATCGGACTAGCATTCGTCTCCTACTGGTGCTCTCCTTTCTCCTTCATATATGGGTCTGAGGATTTCTTCCCTTGGAGTCCAAAATCCAGATCTTTGTGTTCTCTCAGGAGACTTCGTCTCCGATGAGGATTAGCGTCAAAAATCATCTAGTACAACTTGAATTATTATTAGAGAGCAGCGTTCTAATGCATCTTGAGCCATCATCAGTCATCTTGAACGTGTCAAGCGTGCTTATAACAAGCACTTTGCCCAACACCGTGACTTCAAAAGTGGTGTGATCTTGTTCTTAACGAAAACAAAATGTCACTACACTGAAAGAAGTCAAAGTGGGTAAGGTTTTCTCCCAATGGATGGGCCCATACATTATCACTCATAAATATGGGTCTGGTGGTTATCGTTTATTTCCTGGATGGGTATACCTTTGAAGCGGAACCTCTTACTGCCTGCATCTACGGCCCTCTATTGTTAAAATCTATCTTACCACACATCTAGTCGCCAACACAGATCTTCATCTTCCTAAGAACCATCATCTATTTCGTGGTGATTCGAAATTGTGTGGTTTCTCCGCCTATTGCCTCGTTTACATAAAATTATGAGTATCACGGATCTATCATGCACGTTTCTTTTGGATAGTTCCTCCTCATGGTAGGAAGACCTTAATCACACTTCATCTTCCCAAGTACTGATCTATTGGATCTACTGGGGCATGAGTGCATGTTCTTCTTTGTTATCTTCCCCTCCGTCTGACTATTAGGTCTAAACTCAGCTTCTTTCAACAACGTTTCAAAAAGAAAAAAAAAAAAAGGGGCGCTATCCAAAAGATGACTGAATCCTTTGACGGACAGCTTATCCATGACATATCAAGGAATCAAAAAGAAAATAGAACATTGCCCTTTGAAGGATGGACTAGTATCAAAAAATTCTAAAAATAGAGACCCATACCTCGAAGGATGGCTATCATTAAAATTCAAAATACAGGGACCACTCCCTTGAAGGACGGCTGTTTCTCAAGAAAAATTCAAGGTTCTTGTAATTAACAGCCTTCAGTCAGTTTATACACTTTTTAGCATCCTGAAGACTTCCTGCCAGCGATCATCTTTCAATATCAAGCAAACTTCCCGCAATTGATCAGTTGTTTTCTGCAAAAATCATGAAGCTGAGATTTAGGGACTTTGTCAATCATATGGAGCAATCCTGTTTTTTTCCCTACTTGGACTGTCTTCTGTCCCGTACGTTCCGACAAGATACTTACTTTTCTTCCCGTTTATTCCTAGATCTGTTTGCCGACTAGTTCGTGTCAGTTCATTTTAATCTTATATAGGGACCTCGGTTATGCTTGGTCTTTCGATTTCTATCTGGACTTATCTATGGTTCGGTTGGAAGCTGACTTATTCATTTTTTTTTCTTCTTTCGGAAGTATCTTCTCTTCTAAATAAGTCACGGTTGTTTCCATTTAATCTTTGGCTCTTGCACGGAGTATTCCCCATTTCTCTGGCTGCATCTAGTTAAAATTGAATTCACATGTTAAATTCAATCAAATCATTTTATCAAAATTCATCTTATCTATCAAAAACATCTATCGTATTCATTTCTCATTAAAATTACATCCATTGTATCAAACGCATCACCATCTATCTATCATTAAAATGTAACATCCAAGGTACATTGCATCTATCTATATCTAAATCTATCCATCAATTTACATATCCCTTTTGCTCTCTGGGCTTATCGGACTAGCATTCTACTACTCCTACTGGTGCTACTCCCTTCTCTCTCGTCTATGGGTCTGAGGCTGTCCTTTCTTTGGAAGTCCAAATCCCATCTCTCCGTGTTTCTCTCAGAGAATTTGTCTCCGATGAGGATTATCGTCAAAATCGTCTAGCACAACTTGAATTATTAGATGAGCGGCGTCTCAACGCTCTTGAGCATCATCAAGTCTATCTCGAGCGTGTCAAACGTGCGTGCTTATAACAAGCACTTGCAACACCGTGACTTCAAAATTGGTGATCTTGTTCTTAAGGAAAATCAAAATGTCACTACACTCGAAAGAAGTCAACGTGGTAAGTTTGCTCCCCAACTGGATGGGCCCCTACATTATCACTCATAAATATGGGTCTGGGGCTTATCGTTTATCTTCCATGGATGGTATATCCCTGAAGCGGAACCTCTTAATGCCTTGCATTTTTTACGGCCCTTCTACTGTTGTTAAAATCTATCTTACACAAATCTAGTCGCAACTCAGATCTTTCCATCCGTCCTAATAACCAGTCATCTACTTTCTTGTGGTGATTTGAAATTGTGTGGTTCTCCGCCTATCCGCCTCGTTTACCTTAAATATGAGTATCGCGGCTCTACTCATTGCACGTTTCTTTTGGATATGTTCCTCCTCATGGTAGGAATACCTTAATCACCACTTCATCTGTCCCAAGTACTTATCTTAATCGGATCTACTCGGGGCATGAGAGTGCATGTTCTTCTATTGTTCTCTATGTTCTCTTCCCCTCCATCTGATCTATCTAGGTCTAAACTCAGCTTCTTCCAAAAAGTTTCAAAAAAAAAAAAAAAAAAAAAAAAAAAAAAGAAAAGAGATGCTATCCAAAAAGATAGACTGATCCCTTGAAGGACAGCTATCCATACATTATCAAGTGAATCAAAAAAAAAATAGACCATACCCTCGAAGGATGGCTATCATTAAAATTCAAAATACAGACCGCTCCCTTGAAGGACGGCTGTTTCTCAAAAGAAAATTCAAGGCTTCTTGTAATCAATCAGCCTTCCAGTCAGTTTATATACACTTTTTAGCATCACTGAAAGACTTCCCGCATCGATCAGTCTTTCCATATCAAGCAAACTTCCCCGCATTGATCAGTTTGCTTTCTGTCAAAATCATGAAGCTGAGATTTAGGACCTTTTGTCGATCATATGGAGAATCCTATTTTCCCACTATGGACATGTATTCTGTCCCTTGTAAGTTCCGACAAGATACTTACTTTTCTTTCCGTTTTCTATCCTAGATCTGGTTTGCGACTAGTTAGACTAGTCAGGTCACGATTTATTTTAATCTTATATAGGGCCTTGTATGCTTGGTCTTTTGGTTTCCTTTCTGGATTTTATCTATGGTCGGTTGGAAGTCCAACTTATCATTTTTTTTTCTTCTCCGAGTATCTTCTCTTCTAAGTCACGGTTGTTTTCCGCTTTCATCTTTGGCTCTTGCAAGGAGTATTCTCCATTCTTTGTCTTGCAACCCTGTTTAAATTGACATTTCACATGTTAATTCAATCAAAATTTATCTTCTATCAAAATTTCGAGGATGGAGTATAAAAGGCATCTTATCTATCAAAACATCTATCTGTATTCATTTCTCATTAAAATTACATCTATAATTACATCCATATCCAAACATCATCTATCTATCCATCCATATCTATCTATCTATCCATCGAAAAAATGTACATCTAAGGTACAGTTACATCTATCTATATCAATCCATCAAAATCCATCACAAAAAACACATCTATCTAATCAGTGATACATCCTATCCACATCATCAAATCCATCAAATCCAATCGTCCATCACATCGTACATTAATCATCTATATCATCTAATCTATCCACAAAGTTACATCCTAATCATCTACATTCTATCAGCCTATATCAATCATCAATCACATCATATCCATCTATCCAAAGATCAATCTATCATTAATCACATCTATCTATCATATCCATCTATAATTCATCTATCTCAGCATCTATCTATCCAATCACATCTATTTATCATATATATCCATCACATCTATTATCTATATCCTATATCTATCTATCCATGTATATCAAAATTAAAAGCATGAGTACAATTATATGACAAATAATGATGAATCTATATATATATATACATGTGTGTCTGTACAACAAAAATGGGTGGCTTCCAATCAAGCCATCTATACAATGCCTTCCAATCGAGGCTACATCACTATACAAATACAAAATCTATCAATCTCTATATGGTAAAATCTGAAGATGGAGGACACTATCTCCTCCACCCCTCCTCTGCACCCGGGCTGTCTCTCCTGGCCGCCGCCTACTATCGAGCTCGAGCTAATTGCAACACTGCTGCTGCGGAGGTCTCGGCCCACCTCGATCTCTCCCAGTGCTCCCTCCGCCTGAGGCTCCGCTCGCGCTGTAGCCGTCGCTGCTCTCCTCCTCGCCCCGTACCGAGGCACATCTGGGGCATGCTGCGCTAGGGCATCCTCATAATATCTCACCTCAGCGAGGAGAGACTGGTATGTGCTCAGGCTCACCAGTACCCGGTGCTCGTAACGGTGCTGCTGGTACTGCTGGGGCTGCAAAAGAGGGCTGCTGGCGCTGCTGGTGGTGCCCCTCCTAGGGTCGTGCCCTGTGTACCAGACTCTGATGTGGCACCGGTCTCTCCATATTTGGCCCCTGAGGGCCTCCCTGTGCCGAAAGTAGCGGGTCCCTCTGCTGGATCGCTGTATCTCGCTCCTGGCGAGCGGTGTCTCTCTCCACAATCAGGGCATCCTCTCTCCTCTGTCAAGCCCTGATCTCCTCCAGAGCTACCTGATGTGTCTGTACAGTGTGGCATGCTCTCCCTCTAATCTGTCCAGCGTAGCAGCTATGTCCTCCTCATCAGCATCTATAGAGGGCGGGAGATGTCGTGGAAGCTCTGTGTCGTACCCATGCTGCGTAGCCCTCATCCACCCCCGCGTCATCATCACTGTCTGTGGAGGGTGGGGCCTCTCTCAATGGGTCTGCCGGGATCAAAATCGGCAAATCTGTCTCTCTGCTATCCCGCCTATATGGCGTGTAGGTGGCCGGTACTGTCTGTACTAGGCCAAACTGCCTCAGTATCCGCATGAATGGGACTCACTCCCACATATCTGGCCTACGGCCCCTGACCACCCGACTCCGTCTCAATGCTACCAAGTGGGCATCCTGACCAACCCATGTCGGAAATGCCCGATATGGTCTCCAGATGACCTGATCTGGTGTAAGCGTCCTGAAACGCTCAGAGTACCACTCGGCTGATCTACCTGTATCCCCTGCGGCCATGTCAGCCCGCCATCTCCGAAAATCCATAGTCACACCTCCCCACTGCTGCTGGCATCCAAGGAAGCCCGGATGGCCTGATCACTGCTATGTGCTCATATGCCCAGCAATGAAGCACAAAACTGACATCAATCCCTGTCCTCGGCCAGTGGTGTACATCCATAGCTCATAATATACCTGAGCTATCAGGGCATCGGCGAAGGCAAAAAGACCTGTCTGTACTGCAAGATGTCGCAAACGCAGTCTATTCCAGTAGCAATGGGAATCTCCCACCTCCTGAGTCTGGCAGGGCAAAATAGGAGATATCGCCATCTGAATCAAGGCTATCCGCCTGCTCCGAGGGCTATCCTGTCTGTACTGTGAGGCTATCCTCACTGCCCCCCAGATACTATCTCTCCGAATCATCTGACCTGTCTCTGTATAATCGCACCAGGGCCCTCTGCTGCTGCTTGCTCCCGGGGTGTGATCTCAATCGGGTCCCCAGTAATCGGTAATCTGATCTGAGGATCCTGAAAATACATCCTCATGGGTGATCGTCATCTCACCCGTCCTGAACCAAAATGTGCACGTGTGGCTAGATCCCTGTCCACCGTCGCACTAGTTGCCCGCATGAGCTCCACATCTCGTGGCACTCGTCTATAATATCTGAAACCCCCCGAGCCCGGCTAGCTCTAAATGCTGCCAGTCTGCATCTGTCACATCAGGGAAGGATCGTCTCCAATAGCTCAGGGATGGCATCCCTCATATGAAGAGCCTCTCGTGCCTGCATCCACAACATCAAAACATAATAGTCTCTTTTTCCCCAATCACATCCTTCCAAAACAATAACATCAAAAAAAAAAAATGCTGAACATTTATCAATCGGCGTCGATTTGGTAAAAATCGGCGTCGTTCATTTTCAGTCGGCGCCGATTTACACAATCGACGCCGATCCAAAAACAATCGACGCCGATTAAACCAATCGGCGCCGACTGCCTGGCCGGACGTCAACGTAAACCAGACCCTGGCCTCCCATGCACAAAAAATCAAAAAAAAAAAAAAAAATAAATAAAATAAGAAAGGTGGGTTCAAGAATGACCACTTACCCCAGGTCGTGTCCTCCTGCGCTTCTGACCGCTCCCAGAGGCTTCCATTGTGTTCAAATCAAAAATCTGGCTCTCTCTGAATCAATCGTCACGTTAAAAAATAAATCGTTTACGTTTTCCGTTCGCATATTTATATGCGTCTGGATTGGTCGGCGCCGATTTTTTTGGGTCGACGCCGTTTGTTTTGGTCGGCGCCGATTAGTTGGTCGCCGCCGATTTTTCATGTCTTTTTGCCATAGTGTTGATGCTGGCTTACTTATCTATCTGATCATTTGTTGTGTGCTGAATTTTGCCTTTTGGCACATTTTTTCGATATCATTTGTCTATTTCGGGTTTGTTCCCTTTGCGTGGGACACTCGCGTTTTTTTGGCAGCTTAGAGTTAAACGGGTCTGTAGGCACTAACGTCGGCTTCTGATTTATGGACCGTCTAGTTTGTCCCTACCAATGTGTCTCTCTTTAGATGCTGACTATTTTGCAGTTCTCCTTACACTCATGGGTCTGTAGGCACTAACGTCGTCTCATGAGGAGAGACCGGCTAGTTTTCCCTACCAATGTGAGTTCCTTAGGTTGCTGCCTTTTTATTTATTTATTTTTATGCGTCATCAATGATCAGATCTACTCCAGACATCCGACTGGGGCATCCTGCATTTTTCATCTACCTCTTTCAAACTTGGGATCGTCTGTTCTATCATCCATCCCATCCCTAGTTTGAGGGGGATCACATCATCACAAATTTTCTCTCTTCTTCCATCTCCTTTTTTTTGTCTCATAACCTTGCTTATCGCAAGTTACTTGACAAAAAGGGGCAAAATGTAGACACCTAAAATTGGTTACTCAATTTAGTGTCCCTTTCATCCGTTTTTACTTGCTTAGGTAACCTGGGGCACGTTTACGTCACCAACTATCCCCTTGGGATATTATCCAATTTGTGATTTAATCACTTATTCCAAATTTAATTCATCCCATCACATCTTACCCATGAGTGATTAAATATTAAATATTTAATTACGCTTCTTCCCATGCATCTTAATCACTTATCCACCCCAAATTTATTCTATCATGTATCACATCTATTTTTAACCTTCCCTAAGCGGGATATTTCCCGTAGTCGGGATAAGTCTTATCTTTCTCGAAATCGATCATTTTTGGCCACCTCGGGAGTCTTTTCCGCGATCGGCGCCGACCCATATGGTCGGCGCGATTTTAGGAGGCCCGGCGGCGCCGATTATAAAAGCAAGCCCAGAACTCAGTTCTAAGGACGAAAAAGATCACGAACGAGTGAAAAAGCAAACAGGTGAAAAAGAAAGCACTTACGCGACGAACAGAGAGCGAGGAGAGAGATACAGGGTGTGAGAAAGAGAGATCTTTTTAGCATCAATTGTCTCAGAT
This sequence comes from Taxus chinensis, assembly GCA_019776745.2. Lineage (NCBI taxonomy): Eukaryota > Viridiplantae > Streptophyta > Pinopsida > Cupressales > Taxaceae > Taxus > Taxus chinensis. The sequence goes on from JAHRHJ020000399.1 coordinate 372,315, forward strand.
TAGGGCAGATCCTGTCCAAATCAATCCCTGAGAGGAGCACCGTTACTCTGTCCCTCAACACAGCACGCATCTCCATCCGATGATTTTTTGTTCTGGTGACTCTGTTCCAGTGTCTCGCCAACTTCGGCACATCCAGCAGACCACATTCACCTTCCAATTCCTGAATCTTGTCGCACAGTCCCTGATTGATTGATCTGTCTCTCCAGTCGATGCCGATCGTTTCGTCGACCCAGATCGATTTATTCCTCAATTTCGACGCCGATCCGTCTCAGTCGACGCCGATTCTACCCAGTCGACGCTGATTTCCCTGCAGATAGGTAAAAGGACACAGGTAACACAAATCCGACATTATTTCACAGTTGCCTGTTTTCTGTACTTTCTATCTGCTGTTTAGATTTTGTCTTATTACTGCAATCAGAAAATCTAGTCTTTATTTACATCTTTTATCATGTATGCCTTCTTTTCTTAATTGAAAACGTGGACTGACATCCGCCGAGGAAGCTTATCGCTTCCCGGACCCGCTTCTCGGGCAGTCCACTTAAATATCTTTTAATGTGGTCTTTTTCTGTCAAGCATCGGTGTTTTGCAGGTTACTTGGATCTATTAAGCGAATTGCTCGTGTGCGCCGTCTTGTCTACATCGGCTTCTTCATCCGTCTACATCTTCATCAGGTATCGATTTCATTGGAGTTTTTCAGGGTTTTTGTGTTTAGTTTGGTGCATTAACTTGGACAGGTAACAAGCGCAAAATTCTTGATCTACAGTCAACACAATCAATCACAAACACAAAAAAATTTAGATCACGAATACATCATTGTAAAAATTCATGTGAAAGGGACTAAACTGTTTAACGCTTCCATACATATTGGAAAATTCCATACTCAAATTTTCTCTGTAGTTATAAAAATAAAGCATTGTTAGATTGTTTTTAGCCTACACAATTACTCCATACAACCATTTAAGCTTCATGCATCAATAATCAACTACATGCATATGTTTTCTTTTATTTTAGCAATCACTTCCATGTTTTCCCTTACAACTTACTAACGAGAGTATATTCTGATTTATGCATTAATGTTTATTATTAATTAGTCTGAGTATGTCACAATTGTTAACCCTTTGGCCCTTGAGTAAACAAGAACACATAAAAAATCTTATTTATTTTGTAGGGTTGAATCATTTAGTGAACTCACTTGTTGATTGAACCCTAGTTTCCCTAGGGGTTCTCCTCCCTTCTTTGGTGTATGATCCTTCTGTGAACCCTTGAATTCCTCCTCATTTGTGTCTTCATGGCTCTCTAATTTTTTTTTTGTGATCTTAAGCTTGAATCCAAAGGTTTCACTCCCTAAAACATTATGGGCTACCATTTATTGAACTAGGTTTATGCCCATGTTTAGCATGAGATATAGGATCCACCTATTGATCTTATGTATCTTTTTAATTAACTTAAATTGTATCCAACTTGTATTAATGTATAATTTTAAATCATTCATATTACTACTAGGCATCTAAGAGCTTGTATGCATTCTTTTGTTTCACCCCTTACTCACCCTAAGTTTGTTATGGGACCCATAGTCCATGTTGTTAACATAAGACATAACAAGCAACCAATTGGTGGAAATCAACATTTACCCCTGCCTCTTTATGCTCTTATCACTAAACTTAGTGCTCCTCTAAAAGGTTACAATGTATTGAATCAATTAAATAATACACCCACTAAGATATCTATTCTATAATTACTTTAAAAGTCACTTGTTTATAAGGACATCATATACGAGTAATTGTAATATATTATTCTACCTAATGTTACTCAACCCTTTGTCCTTTCATCTATCATCAACACATTTAAGAGCATGGAGAAGGCTATTAACTTTAACCCCTTTTAGGTTCCTCCTAATCATATAGTGCATCGATGCCCATCATTTTTTATTATTGTAAATATTTAAATATTTATAATTGAACGAGTTTAAAAAATTGAGGAGGGGATTGGTGGGTCTAATTTGAATGTGTATAGTAGACATTAGAAAACACACCTTGCTTCTGAGCCTTTTTGTACAATGGGGTATAGTCCCTTTTTAAAAAAACTATTTACAAATAAAAAATAAAACACGCCTTGCACATAAGGTCTCTATTCAAAAATACCAAAAACATCATAAAACACAATAATCTGAAACAAAATAAAATAATCCCACAAAACAAGTAAAAATATATAAAAACCCACAAAATGGTGATAAAAGAAACTTCATTCATCATTGTTTACTACCCTCACCCTCTCACATTTAATTTTGTCCATCCCACCTACCATTGGTGTTGGCCAATGCACTTGGACCCTTATCATCTCACCCACCTATGCACATTACACTCATATGTGTCACACTCTCCTAGTCACTCAAAAAACTATGGAAAATACCACTCACCCCATCATTCCACCCCTCTAACTCTTTTTTCACTTGAGCTCATACTTGAGGTTTGATTCTTTAATCACATATGTCGGTATTGTAGGTTTTTGAGATGAGAGGTAAAAATATATCACAAAGGATAGGTGAAACTTACTACATCACTGTTTTAGCAAAATTTCTACACTGTGTCAGTCACAACTACATCTGGCTTGTGATCTCCAATGTGATTTTTAGCGAATCGCACTAGTGACTGGTCTGCAATTGAGTCAAGTATACTTTCCATTTCTATGCATTATTTTGTCATTTTTACTCAATAAATGTGTCTTTTATCTCCTTAAATGGCTAGGGATCTGATTGAGGTTGAACTAGGTCCCCTAACCACACCTTACTAACATATCTCCAAGTGTGTTTATGTGCAATTTTGATTCAGATCTCAAAAGTTTCTACCCACTTTTATTCATTGAAAGGCTCCATGATTTTTCCTTTCTTCTCAATAGCAACATAAGCTTGTCTTATTTAATAACATTGATTTGGAGATTTATATATCAATAGCACATCTTGCAAGTGATCTAAAGCTAGGCGTACAAATTGTGGTGACCACGGTGGGACCATTTGGTTATGGGTAAATCATTTTGTTTTTTGAATCTAATTGTGTCTAAACTTTAAGGTTTTATAGTCCTTTTAGTTTGTTTTTTAATTTATTTCCTAACATTTTGGTTGCATATCTAATGTTTGGTTTTGCAAATCTGCTAAGATAAAAATACAAAAAACAATTATTGCAGGCTAGTCATAGGTGTGAGTACGTTGCGATTTTTCTACCAAAAAATCTAACAATCTAGTTGTAGGGTAGACGCACGAGCACGATTCATTCTGAAATTTTGTTTCTATAAAAATATATAAAATACTTGTTTCTTTTTAAAGGGAAATAATTGGGAATGAATACAAATTAAATACAAGTTTAAATATGGGTAAATACCCCATCTATATAATTGTGGGAAGTACTTAGGCATAAGCCCTAAAACTCATTGTGAGGAGTACCATAGGAACCATGAAGTAACTGGCACATTGATACAACTCTCCTATGAAAAGGGTCAATGACCCAACCTGATTGACTAGTTCTATTTGTGAGGTAGACCCAATGTTGTCAGTGGTAATGGCCCCTTCTTGATAGATCAATGGGTAAAGTCCAAGACTAGAATTTTTTTGGCAAATGATACTTGTTCAGATAACACTGATAGCTAAAGAGAGATCTTTCAATAGGCATCCAAACTAACCAATCCCATATTCACCTGAAAAATAAATAAAACAACATTATCCCGATCAAGACACCATATCTCAACTTTCATTATATCTTAGTGGCATCTGTGACTATTTCTATTCTTAACAATATCCTAATCTCACACTTCCATGTTTGTTTATAATAGTCATTATGAGTCTAGATTTTCCCCCAACTCATCACAGGATGTGACTACCCTGTGATTTTATAGCAGTCATATTTTTGTGGGTTTGTCATTATTCATACTCTATCTACATCACATTTCCTACATTCTATCAGTTTTTTCATATTTTTTCCCTATCTCAGCCGCAGGCGTGACTACTCTGTTATTTTATGTCAAATCATTTTCCCATTTTTTTCCATTCTAGTCATCCTACTCATTCAGTTCATTCATATTTAACATTGTCCATTATGTGCTTAGGTTCATTGCACTCCCTGGTCTTTCCCCTTACACATTATGGTCCCTTGCGTGCTCTGGTATGCCCCTTGCACACTTTGGTCTACCCCTTGTGGGCTCTGGTCACTTACTTATTTCATTCTGCCCCTTATACTCTCTTGTTTTCCCCTTGTGTGCTATTGTCTGCCCTTGTGTGCTTCAATCCCTTGTGTGCTCTAGTCTTCCCTTTGCATTCTCTAGTCCCTTGTGTGCACCAATTCATACTTTTCTCTATCTCCTCACTTCACCTTGGTCACAAGTGTGACTAATCTACCTTGCAACTACCTTGCACAAACATCTGCTCGACACCTTTCTTAGCTTGGTAAAACAATTCTACTACCTCGTCATGCTTGTCCACCATTTCTTTGTGTCTTCTCTATGATGCCCACTCACGTCACCTTGTTTTCCTCTCTCCTCTCTTTGTGTTACCCACCTAGTGTGACCAAACCATCCTTTGCATCCTCCCTCCTTACACATCATCACCTAACACTCATAATAAAACTCCCAACACACCATCATACTCTACTCTACCCTCCCACCTCGTCATTAGCAGTGTGACCGACTCATCGCCCCAACCCTCCATCGCACCTACAACCCCCCTATACCCACTTGATAAACCCCTACCCCCTAACCCATTGCACTCACCGCACCCCTCTCCCATGTTAGTCACCCTTATGACCTGCTCGCCCTGCTCTCCCCCGCGCTAAACGTTCATTCACCTCGGCTCCAACACAACCCGACTCCCTTCCCCTTCCTCTATTCAATCACCCTACCTGATCATGTCAGTCATTACTCCAACTGACATGCTGCCCTAACCGTATGCCTAAAGCCCCACTCCCCAATCCTCTACCCTCCTACCCACTCCCTCGACGGTGGCAGTTGCAACCATCCTACCCACATCCAACTTCTTATCTTGGCCTAACCTGCCACCCTTGCTCCCCCCCCGCCCCTCCTGCTACCCAACTCACCCTACCTTGACCCCGTTAATCTTGTAGACACCTATAATTACGCCCAAGCAATTTAAATACTTAAATTGTGCTAATTATCCCCTTTCTCACAAACCAACGACATATCGTCAAAAACAATCATTTTTCCTCATATCATCATTAATTAATTACACTAAGCTAATTAATTAAGTTTCCTATCCAACAAATACCTTAATTAACGACCTTCCGTTAATAAATCACCCCTTCTACCTAGACTAATTAATTATTATTAATTAATTAGCTTTCCCTTCCATTTAACCAATAAATCAATATTTAATTGATTTAATCCCCTTATAATAGCCTAAATCGCACTAATATTCCTCTAATTGGGTTCTATAAGCTTACACCTACCTATTAATTAATCACCTTTGATTAATTAAAAATACCCCCCAACTCCCATGACTTGCTAAACATGTATTAAACCCTTCTAGAAGTAAGGTTACCTTAATAAGCAACCTTATCCATTCCTAATCATGTTTTACCTTTATCCCACATTCATGAGAATGTGTTGAATCCTTTATCCTTGGGCTATATAAATGAGCCCTCCACCTACCTTTTACTTTACTCACCTAACTTTCTAAGAGAGCAAATGCAAAACATATAACAAAGAGACTAAGAGCTTGCACCTTGCCCTTTTGAGAGTTCATCATCTTGAAGAGTTAAGCCTCTTTCTTAAAGTTTTGGGTCATATGGGAGGTGTCAAAAGGGTCATTGTAGCCCAACTTTGATTAGCCCCCATTCCTAGGTTCTTGGAACATTAAGGACAACTATTTTGATAGCCATGGAGCTTACTTACAGGTCCATTCATTTATTTGTTGTTAGAGAATAGAGGAGTTTAGATATTTAGCAAAAATTGTTAGTTTCAAAGTTTGTATTGATGAATGCTAGCATCTAACCCTTGTTTAATTTCTTATCATGATGGTGTTTATGCTTTGTTTTAGCTAAATTGTAGAACTATTTTAGGTGGTACTCTTCTTGTTTCATTTGATTTAGCATTAAGCAAAGTATACATGCACACATTTTGGCACGCCCGGTGGGAGTACTCCATTGTCCTTTGCACTTAATTTCAAGTTTTTGTAGTTAAGTTTTATGTTTTGGTTACTAACCCTCTTTTACAACATGTTGATTTAACTTGTTTCTTTTGTTTTGTTGAGTTAATGATGTGTTGGGTATTCCTTGTAGGTATAAAGGAGGTGAAGTGCTATCAAAAATTGGAATTGAGGGGAAAATTTCAAGATTTCTCCATGTTTTCATTTTTAGAGCTTATTTTTTCAACCATTTTACATGCTAGTTTTTGTCAATTTCTTGAAAATTTTCAATTCTTAAGCATGTAGGTTAATGTTTGATAGTGCTGAGTCTTCTATTTACATATTAATGTGTGTGGGTTGCTATCAAAATTTAAAATCTTGGTGAGACAATTTCAAGATTTCATCATGTTTTTCATTTTTAGAGCTTACTTTTTCATCATTTACATGCTAGTTTTGTCAATTTCTTGAAAATTTTCAATTCTTGAGCATAGTAGGTTAGTTTTTGATAGTGCTGAGTCTTCTATTTACATATTAATGTGGTGGGTTGCTGTCAAATTTAATCTTGGTGAGAAAATTTCAAGATTTCCGAGCATGTTTTCATTTTTAGAGCTTAACTTTTTCATCATTCTACATGCTAGTTTTAGTTTTTCTGAAACTCTTAAATTCTTGAAGCAATAAGGTCAATGTTTGAAACCTGAAGGATTTTGCACCAGTCTTATCAAAATGTGTGGGTTCGATTGATAAAAACACCTCAAATTATGGTTTTTGAGCATTCAAGATTTACCGCATTTTTTCCCATTTTTAGCGTTGAGTCATTCAGTACAATCTAGGTCCCTTTGTAATAAAAATCTTAATTCTTGAGGCATGATGGTTTTTGATGTTGTCGGACAAAATTAATGTGATCTAGGGGGATTGAAATGAAGGGATTTTGAAAGGAAATCCCATTTTGTAGATTAAGGGGACGTTTTTTTTTGACATTTTTTGAGTGCATGTCAAGTGCACACCCATGAGCATAAGAGCATATGCGTAACCCATCTTCCGAAGGCCATAATTTTCTCCCAAACTCGAAATGACTCCATTTTTTTTTGCGTTGGAAAGGTATTGAAGTTAACTATGCAATAAAATATAAATTCCAGGATTTTGATACACTTACAGAAGATTAATTTTTCTGTGTTTTAAAAATGGTCTTTTTCTAAACATGTCTAATGTTTTGATCTGGATTTCCATGCTTACACTGATTTAAACCAAACTGTAGGTGATGATCTTCCCTTGCCTACCTCAGCGTATTTGGTATCCTTGAGAATGTTCGAAAACATCTCCAACTTTGTCTAATGTTATAAACCATGAATGCTTGGAAATTGATTATTCAATTTTGAAAAGGGGGGAACCTTTTCATTTTTCAATGGTAATCCTTTGATTTCACAGTTTTCCACCAATATAAATTGGGAAAATATGTGAAATGTACTATGCTCTTTCTTGCACATTTAAGGGTGATTTCAATCAAAAACCTTAACTAATTTAGTTCTTCATTTTATAAAGTGGTTAAAAAAACTGAATAGTTTTCAACTTTTGGTTCCAAAAGGAATGCACTTTTTATCTAAGAAGTTTGTGGTTCATTCCAATTGAAAAGATTTTTCTTTCTTTTTAGTTAATTATTTGTTGTGCAATGCTTTATCTTGCTTTAAAAATGATCATTAGAAATCAAAAGAAACTCTTAATCCTCTAAATTTTCTTTGAGAACTACTAACGCTTAAGTGAAGGACCTAAAAAACGCTTGTCAAAGAAACGAGGAATCAAAAACAAAATCAAAAACTACTAATACAGTTGTATATACATTCTTTGCCAAAAGGTGTTCAATCAAACCACACCTAATTAAATAAGATAAAAAGAACAACATATTCAAAACACTATACTGTAGGTTTCGGAAAAGGGTACATCCCTCTCCGCTCAACTGGAACATAACCCCTTTGGCATAACGCCTTAAGCTACAACAATGGGGGTGGTTCCAGGAACCCCAAAGTAGTCCACGCAAGAGGGAAACCTTGTGGATGAAACGGGAAGTGCTCCACACTACCTCTTGACTAGTGATTCCTTTGTGAGATAGCGTCCAAGTTGTCCGTTGTGGGTGACCCCAGTGATAGTATACGTAGATGCACTAGCTTTGCCTACTTTCTTTAAAGGGGGGGGTAAAGTAAAGCCGAGATACTCCCAAAACTAGTCATGCGACTTTTCGGGGTAAATTGCGCTAGTGAAACTCGTGGCAACTTTGTAACACCTAGGGCAAGAGAACCACCTAGGAGAATATACTTTGGCCAGGAGCCCACTTTGACCATTTTTAAAACAGTGTTGAGTTGTGAACCTTCTTTTTGAGAAAACGTGTGATGTATTACTTTCGCCTAGTTTTTACTTGCCTTAGGGCGAGGTGAAACTCTGCCGAAAGTGAGGCTAAGGTTAGCATTTTTGTCATTTTTTCTTGATTTATTTCCTTCATATTCTTTTGACACTTTTTTGATCAAAAGAGGTGTGATTACCTTTGTGTGTTTGCCATTCGACTATTTCTCTCACTTTTATGTCCGTTTACGCCCATCCATGTTTGCGGCTGGGTTAGTTAAACGTCTAAAGTGAGTGGAGGCATTTTCACTTCATTTGGTAGCCATTGTGATCTTGATACCCACGTCAAGATCGACATTGTAGTTAGGCGTGGTTCATCACTGTGGACTTCCATAGAGGCGTTAGCTTATTTGTCTCGTATCATTACAATTTCGATATTTATGTCTTGTTTCTTGTAAACTCGACATAAATACCTATATTATACGTTATGCTGCACACATTCTTAACTATTCCTAGCTATACTTTGAGCATTTTGTTATTTTTTATTTTGTTTTATTATTACCTTGATTTTCAAAGGGTAGGCTAAGGCACTACCATTTGTGCATGTTATATCAATAACACCTCGATATCAATACTTCACTTTCTTGCAAAGTGGGTTAACATATCTTGGTGATATTGTTGTGTCATTCACAAATCGTAATTGACACTTTTTGAGATATAGGTCTTAATCAGACTTGAGCTTGCTCATCGTATATCTTGATTGGGAGATCGCATTTAACTTCATATATTTACTTACGTCTTGTTCATTCCTTTGAACTTGGCATAAGTGGAGACATCTTGTTAATCATCTGGATCGTAAATTACTTTAAAAACGTAGTCTAGGAGGTACTTCATTTGATTAAGTTTTGATACCAAACGATTGTTCAGCGTGGTGAACTTTATCACTCTATCACATTGGTATTCTCACACGGTTAATTTACTCTTAACACGTACATTTCTTGTGTTTCACTTAGGGGTAGTCATTGAATTTTGAAACAAATCTACAACTTACCTTAGTGAAAAACTTATCACAAAAAACATGGCTTCCTTAAAGACGTGTCTAGGTTTAAAGAAACAAACATATGAGGAACAATAGGCACAAGCTTGGGAAACCTCTAACAGACAAGGGTCAAACCCATTTATCGGACATGATCTAGGACCACTATTTTCTGTAGAAAAGGAAATAAAGAGAAATGGTCGATCCATAGTGGAAATGAATTAGAATCACCACACGCACAACTTTGATTTTGACCCCACTCTACTAGATGAGTTTCTCCTTAGAAATAAAGATAGAGTTTTGGCACGGGTCATGGAATTAGGGGCCAAATTACCCACCGAGAATGAACCAATATTACCTATAAAATGACAAATAACACTACTAAGGAAGAACGCCCCCTTATCAATTATGGAAGATATTTTAACAGTGGACATGCTTCCACTTCTTACGCAGAAAATGATAAAGTGGTAGGGCATAGAATACCCCTCATCAAAGTGCCACGAAGAAACAAGATAGAACATGAGACAGGGGAAGAACCTCCACAATACGAAAAGAGGAAGAACCTTTAGAAGAAGAAGACACAAACCAAGTCACAATCCAACAACAAACTCAGTAATCTAAGCTCACAACTAGCTTTTGCTTACTTTCCAGGTACAGAAAGACACAAAACAAGAATGTTCAAAAGTCAAAGCCTAAGTTTAGGATCCACGAACTCCATTGAGAAAAACCAAGGAGAAGAAGACACAGGGTATCATTGTTACACATCCTACCCCCGCTTCTCCCACTAAAGAACAATTGCTTGCACAAGAAATGTAACATGAAACAAAACGATTGCGAGCATACAAGAAAGCAATATAGGGAGTATTAGGAAAAACCAATACGAAGAACTATGCCCCTATCCTTTTTGACAAGACAAATGACCCTTTAAACCCTTTCCAAAGAAATTTGATATGCCAAAGTTTGACAAAATACAAAGGAAAGGGAGACCCAAGGGATCATGTTAAAGATTTTTACATGGCATTTCAAGAGGTGTCTTATAGTGATAATTACCTCATCAGAATTTTTCCTCAAGAGTCTCGGAGGTCAAGCATTGGAATGGTTTACACGCTTACCACGGGATCAATTTTCACCTGGCCAAGAATTTGCGGAAAGATTCATGCGTCATTTCTCGTATAACATAGAGAGTGACATCACCAATGGCAGACTTGTGTGGGCCAAAAAAATGCCCTAAATGAGACCTTCGCTAGCTTCCTCAAACAATGGAGAGGGATAGCTCAGTCGCTTCCCTTGCGCTTTCCCTGAAGAAGCAGCTGGTCAGTATCTTTTTGCATCCCTAATCTCAACCAGATATAGCTTTCCACCTACAAATGCTTTGTGTCCCAGTCCTTTGAGGAGGTTATCGAGCAAGGGTCAAATAGAAAAGGCTTCTCAGGTACCAAGGCATCTGTACGTGGAAAAGCAAAGATAGGCGAGCGTGAGAATCTATAAGTAACTTTTCCTCGCACCCAACCTCCTAAGGTTGTGCCGAGACAGCCGGTGGGGGGGTAGAATATGCAGACAGACAAACTAGTTAGGCAGTCTAATGTCTTCGACACGCACTAGTGGAATTTACGAATCTAAGGCAAAGAAGGCCCTTCTAACTTGGACTGGTGTGATAGATCGATCAGCGAGGATGACTGCTCGAAGGCTCCAATCAATATCGAGCTCTGGCGTGATTCGATCTATGGGTTGTGGAATACGTGGAAAATGACCTGGGATTGTTTCGTGTATATCTCCTGATAAGGTCATATAGTGGATGATGAATACAATCGATTCTATGGATGATTTTCTGGCCTAGTCGAGAATTCCCTAGCTTCGTTAGCCTATTGTATCTAGTAATGACAGTTGTTCGATGATGATAGGTGGAAGTGGAGTGGACCTGAATACCAAGGTACGTAGGCTAGCGTCTATATCGGATTGACCTATGGGATTCGTTGGGCTGTGGGATTTGTGGATCACAACCATAGACTCTTGGTTGTTGTAGTCCTATTATGGTCATACGCGAGATCAATTTCTAATCCCTAGTATCCAGTAATCGTATGCTTTCTCAGCTTCTATGTTTAGAAACAACAGTTGTGCGATCTTCTCAGAATACCTCACAGGCGTTATTGCAAACCTGAATTCTTAAGCTGGTATCTATATCTATGAGGGTGTCTCCTAGCGTCTGGCTGTGGAACTAAAGGATCACACCTGAATGTTTGTTCTCTTTTGAGCCCTTCTACAGTCATATGGATGTTTTCTAGGGTAATCTGTAGTTTGGCTGTCTTGACCAAAATGTATGTGCTTGGTCATCTTCTATGTTTAATCCTCTTAACTGTGAACTGATCAGTTGTAAATCTGTGGTTGTTTGGAATACTTGTATCCTGAGATTTTGGTCTATGTCAACTATCACTGTGACGAGGTTTGGTTGAGGCACGATTGGCTCAAATATATATTCCCTGGGCTCTTGAGGCTCCCGTGATTGTCATACGAAACAAAATGCAATCTAACTGTAATGAAACAAATTCTAACTACGTGAAATAAATCTAACATACATATATACTTTTATTTTCTAAGAAATATTCTAACAATTTTAAGGAAATCAAACTATTTTAAGCATATCTAGAAATAATAACTAAACAATAATTTTAAAACAGACAAGATAACCGAGTGTGGTTATTTGCCTGTGCGATTTGGTAGAATTCTAAATAAGTAAAATAACTCGTCTAATCTATCTGCAAGATTCTCGATCCTACCTCAGAAGTGAGGAGTGAATCATAGTTTCTCAGAAACTATCAATCCCCACAGCTTCCCTGGCAATATTGAGAATAGAATTTACTGAAATAAAGCGATTAACTACTCTATTTGATATGATTCTGACTAGAACTTTGAAATTTAAAACCTGGATTCCGCAGAACAGTGGCGAATCCGATGGTGTGTGTGATCCTGTCCCCTCAGTATGGTCTCTTCATTCTTTGTGTTCACGTGGATCCAGAAAAGCGTGTAATGCTAGCACCGATAGGAGTAGATTTTGGGATAAGGACAGCTCAGAATGCAGACCGAGAATGCGAGTAGGAGAGGGATAGCGCAAGAGTACAGAGCTTGGCTTATGCGATTCCTAGCGGGATTTTACTGCAAGTCATGCAACATGAAGCGACCAGAACCTGTAACTATCCTATACGAAGAGCAAAACCTGTAACTTTAATGGCTTCCTAAGCTATCCTATTCCAATGGTTTGGGATAAAACAACAACACTGTTTCCACAAGTTGGATATGTGGCTTACCAATAGCTGAATAAAGCTAACCAGGCAAATAATGAATTGAAATAATAACTCTAAGACACAACGGAAGTAAATCTACAACAAAGAGAAATTCAAAGGCAAGCTTCTAACTGGATTGGATGAAATGATAGCGCTACCTACACAAGATGGGTCTGTGGCTTACCAACAGGCTGAGCAATTTAACAAAAGATGCAAGTGAATTCAAGCTATGGCTTCTAAACAAGCTAACTAACTAAAACACTAAAATTGAGGGAATGAGAGAAAATATCAAACTTCAAAATCCAGCCAAGCTTCAGACCAAAAACTCCAGACCATTTGCATGTGCACAAACCATCCATTTATAGGAATTCAAACATCCAAGAACCAAAACCAAATTGAAATCCTAAACAATAAAAAAAGGAAAAACACTATTCCAGTGGACCAAAAACATAAATGCATGCTCAAGTCGGCAAGGAAAAGCTGGTGAATCATGATATTTCACGTGAGTCGTGTCAAAGAACGTTCTAGAAAACGTGCACAGGACCACCGCTCTGAGCAGGGTGGCGGTTACAGGACCACCGCCCTGAAGGGCGGCGGTTTCGTCACTGAAGGTCAAGAGGCCAAGGAAAGAGGGAAAAAAGGGGAAAAACAAAGGGGCGCGGGGGCTAAGCGTAGGGCATGCGGGATGTTAATGCATGCTCCGAGGGCTCTTCTGGATCCCAAACACCTTGGGAGGAGACCTGTATCATCATTGGGGCACTTGTTACACTGTTTTGTGGCAGTACAGTACCCTACAATTTTCGGTACGTACATATTGCCCCCTTAGAGAAGAGTTTTAGCCGTGAAGAGGCATAAAACGGTGGGTCTAAGTATGGCGAGTCCCAAAATGGGGAGTTAGAAGCTATACCTTACTCGTCCGTGTGTTGAAATGATGCCATCGAAATTCCTGCTACCTACAAAATGAAAAGAGAACTCAAGTGCAGATAGATGTAATAACTTGGAAGATAAATGCTAAAATAATAGGGAAGGAGAATGTACCATTCGTGCAGGGATAGAAAACTTACCTCCATCAGCGCTCCAAACCTGTGAAAAAGTCATTTAAAAATGAAACCGAATGATATATATATAAAAGTGGGCTCATTTTCCTATTCATTTGCGTGAGTTGATTTGATTGGTTTTGAGCTCTGCGACCCACGGTGACAGTTTCTCACGCGAGTAGAGTCAAAACGTCCGCAGCGAGATTGTGATCATGCCTCCACGTGCGGAACACTGCCCTACTAGATCATAGGTTGGTTTTCTTTAATTTTGTGTTTTTCCCCCTTTAAATTTGAAATGGCAAATTCGTTTGCAATGGGGGGGGGTTATTTTTGAAAATGTTAGGTTCAAAAGGTCCACCTAGGGGGGGGCGCCTACTGGGTAGGCTCTATTTTTTAGTTTAAATGGTCTATTTTTGCTCATTTTGGGCTTTTTTGGGGTTAACAACCCGCGCGGGTTTTCGGGACCGCGGACCGCCAGCCCCTGGGCCAGGGTGGTGGTTACATGACCGCCACCCTGTTCAGGGCGGCGGTTACACGACCGCCACCCTTAAGGCGGTGGTTACAAAACCGCCCCCTGCTCAGGGCGGCGGTTTTGCACAGAATGCAAAAGAACTTAATTTTTGAGATTGCACTTGTATTTTCTTGCACTTCTATATGTTTTTATGACCTTCCTAGTATTATTCAGACACTAACTTGTTCTGTTTTGTGTGTTTTTGGTTGTATGCAGGCGAGAGCAGAGTATATCAGATGGAGCCGAGAGAGAGAGTGTGATTGGCTCTCCGGGGTATTGGATGCCCTTTCTCAGGATGAGGAGGATACATTACAGAGGGCCGGCATATTGCGTATATCGCGCGTGCCCCATGTCACGCCATCTAGTCACATTCTTTGTGACTTATTCTCATATTGGGATGCAGATCGAAACACTTTCTGATTTCCAGGGGTCCGTGGTGAGTGGACCATTACTTTGGAGGATGTCTACCGTATCCTGGGGGTCCCGATCATTAGGAGGAGACTCAAACTGGAGACAGCAGGGTCTTGAGCACAGATTGCACAGTGGGTAGGCTACATGGGGGATGCAGCCATCTCTACGGGGTCGAAGAAGGGAGTGAGAGTTCGATCCATTCCTTCTTTGCCCATCCCCGTATTTCGACAGGCTATCATGGGGATCCTTGCCTCGAGGCTAATCGGGGACAAGGGAGGGGATACTTTACTATACTGCTGGGCCCCCATCATTGCACAGATAGAGGGGCATGGCCGGATATATGCCTGGGTGCACAGATATTCTGGGGACCACCTACCATGACTTATACAGGGTGGTCCGTTTGTAGGGATAGTCATTGAGCCACCCGACTCTAGTCATGAGTTGGGTGTATGAGCATTTTATTCCTTATGGCAGAGGGGTAGAGGTGGCAGACCTAGGGGCTGTGAGGGCAGCTAGATGGTCAGATATGTCGGTGCTTAGAGCACCTCACCAGCCAGTTGCCTCCCTTACCACAGTAGATATGGAGGCGACGCCGTACCGGCTTATGGCCGGCATATGGGGCGAGGAGACCCTTACATTGATCTCCTGCTCCACCACAGGGCAGCTTATCGACTGCGTGGGACGGGTGGAGGTACACCCTTTTGGCAGAGTTCCTCAGTAGTTCGGCCTTCCATATGCAGGCATGCTTCCCCCAGTGGCACCAGTTTACAGATCAGTCCGCGAGGCCAGAGGGGGGCCTAGAGGCCGTGGTTGGACAGCGATCACTCCTGGCACTCCTATTGCAGCCAGGAGGGTAGTTCGGGCTAGAGGGAGAGCCGGTGCACCTCGGGCACCTCTGCTTCAGATTTCCGTGGGTCCTGCTCATAGCAGTGATGACCCTATAGATATCGACTCCGATTCTGAGGAGCTTACAGAGGGAGGGTCGGAGGAGCAGACGGATGATAGTGATCCTGAGTGGCATGACACTCAGGATATTTTGCAGGCAGAGAGGGCCGAGTAGAGTGCAGAGAGAGAGACTCTAGCTTCAGAGGAGCCACTCTCCCAGGGCCATGGTGGAGAGGATGAGTCAGTTGTGGGGCGACATGTTGCCCCTGCCACAAGAGTAGCCCCTCAGTCGGGCAGCGGCATCTGCAGTGCGGGTGCCGGCCCCAGCGATCCATCTTGGAGGCCCGGTGATCCGAGTAAGTTATCCTCTCATCCTTTCAATGTTTGTTTGATTTAGGATTTGTTTCAATTGTTATCTCTCCTTGTGTTTTGATCTTGTATCTTTTAGCTTCTTGCATAGTTTCTAATTCATTTTTCTTTCTCCTTTGTTTGCAAAGACTGTTGACGAGTGGCGGGATCTAATCTGTAGGGTATGCACTGATTCCCTGATGATCCCTATGGATAGGACCCGTGCGGAGCTATCTGTAGATGCCGGGGAGCCCTCAGTAGCTGGCAGGCATACCGACGTCTTCGCTCCCATTTGGCACATGGCCAGGATGGTGTCGACTCTCCGTACAGAGTTGGCAGGCTATAGGACAGCTGAGCGTCTTATGAGGAGCCATTCTCATGGCGAGACCGCGGCTACTCCTCGAGACCCTGAGCCCTCCGTGCATTCAGAGCGCCGGCGTAGCCGGAGTCCTAGGCGAGGGCGCGCACCCTCGGAGGGGTCGCGTAGGGGTTGAGAGGCGACTTGGCCCTGTATGTTTTGTACTATAGATTCTTTTGTATATCACAGGCTCTTTGAGCGTTTTGACCATGCCTAGAGCATGATGGCATTGTATATAAACATTGGATTATTTATATATATGCATTCGTTTTTGGATCAAAACTTGTCACTCGTGTTTTCCCTTTCTGTTTCCAGCTTCCTCGTGTATACTACGATGTATGTTTTATATGCTTTCTAGAATGTATGCAATGGAAAACAGATGATGCAAATGTTTGCTTTCTTTTTGTGTTTCATGATGCTGATACATGATATTGTAGATATACTGTGATCTTCAAATCTTAGCTTCTGTGAGCAATTTGGATACCTCATGTTTGTTTTGGCAAAGTGATGAAAATAACCAGTATGATGAACAGATTAACTTGCCCCACTCCTAACTCCACGCAACTAGTAAGATGCGAGGGCTCATCACCAAGAGCCAAGAAGGGCGCAAGTTATGAAATATGGTGAAATGATAGTGATGAAAGACAGACAAAGCTTTGGTGGAACCAAATTGAAAACTACAAGCTTACTCTACCTGAATGACTTCATAGTTTTGGGTGCAACTTGCTTTGCGGTTTATCTAGACTTAGACCCGTAGATGGCCACATAGTAGACAAAATCTGGTTTTTAGGATTTTTAACTCTCTTGGAATTTTGAACATCTGATTCATTCATTTTTGACTCAAAGTTTGAATAGTTTGTTTATGACCTTTTAACGTTTGCATTGTCTAGAGGACCCCCTACACTTTGCCCCATGCTACTAGTAAGAAGCGTGGGTTTATCACCGTGGGCAAGGCATAGGCGAGTAAGGGCATTTCCATCCTTTCCCAACCCTACGTCACTAGTAAGAGACGCAAGCTCATCACCAAAGGTTGGTAGGGCAAGGAAATGTGTAAAAAATAAAATTTTCCGTTTAATCACTTTTTGACTTGTCTTTTTGAGTAAAATGTCAGTATATGCTTGTTTCCAAAGAGATGTGTATATGGGATAGATGTGACACCATGAAGCTTCTAGAACAGACCATAGGCAAGACACCTATCCTAAGAAGAAATCAAAGTGAGAACAAACTTGCAGATCTTGGTATGGTTACCGTTAGGACTTCGTCATGTTTGATTTTATTTGATAAAAGATTCCAAGATGACTTGATGATATCGAAGATGGAGAGGTATGATTAAAGAACTTTATGCCAGAAACATCACGAGTTTGTAATAAATTGCTTTGAGAATAGATTCCTTGATCACAATTTGTGTAAGAACAAGTGGACAAAATGATCCTAATCTATATGAAAGTGCAATGTAGATAGCTATATAGGTAGCGTTAGCTGCTTATGCGTAGAAACGCTTGAGGTGCAAGGAATTGACTGTTTCGCCAAACTCCTCACCTTCTAACGTACATAAGAGATAAGCACCATTTCCATAGTCCTTCATGACTCGGTATGGGCCCAACCATTTGGGCCGGAATTTCCTTCCTTCGCCGGTCTTCTTGTCGATCCGGCTGTCTAGTCTTAGAACTAGATCACCTTCGTATATATCGCGTTCATAAACCTTCTTGTTATACTGCCGGCACATTCGGTCAGCATAAGCTCTATGCCGTTGTTTAGCATCTAACCTAGTTTCATCTAGGCTTTCTAATTGGGAAAGACGTGCTTCTCTGTAAGCGTCTTCATCCAGAATCCCTTGTAGTGAAATGCGGAGACTGGGTATTTCGACCTCAAGCGGGAGAACTGCTTCTGCCCCAAATACTAGCGAGAAAGGAGTTGCTCCCGTTGGTGTTCTTATTGAGGTTCGGTGGGCCCACAAGGCCGGATATAACTTCAAATGCCAATCCCGCTTGTTTTCTTTCACCGTTTTAAGGAGAATGGCTTTCAGTGTTTTGTTTGTTGCTTCAGCCTGTCCGTTAGCTTGGGGATAATATAAGGAAGCCGTATGATGGCTTATTTTAAATTTACCGCATAGTTCGCGAACTTCTTCATTTTTGAAAGAAGTTCCATTATCGGAGATAATGATTTGCGGGATACCGTATCTGCAAATGATTTGATTCAAAATGAACTTAGCGATCACCAGAACCAGGTACGGTAGTAAGAGGCATGGCCTCCACCCATTTGGTAAAATATTCAGTGGCCGTAATTATAAAATTGTGGCCGTCTGTGGATGAGGGAGAGAATTTCCCTATTAAGTCTAGGCCCCATGTAGAAAAGGGCCATGGAGTAGCGATTGGTTGCAGAGCTTGTGCTGGCATGTGGATCTCATGAGAGAATTCTTGGCACTTATGACACCTGCGTGTAAACTCTATCGTGTCATGTTCTAGAGTGGGCCAGAAATAGCCCATTCGATGTATTTTTCGAGCGGTGGCATGGCCACCGAAGTGGCCTCCACATATACCGCTGTGGGATTCATGGAGAATCCTCTTGGACTCTTCTGTGTCAACACACCTTAGGAGCATTCCATCGAATGCTTTCCGATAGAGCACCTGCTCTATAATGACGTATTTAGTTACGATTATGCGTAACCGCCTTTTTTGTTGTGGTGTAACTACCTCCGGGTACATATGGTCTATGATATAATTAATGATATCAGTGTACCAAGGGCACTCAGAGAGAGCAGGTCGAGTTTCGATGTAGTATACGCATTCATCTGGAAAGTCTAAATCTACTAAATCACCTCCGTCTAGTGGGTTATCAGCTAACCAATCTGTGATGATTTGTCCTTTTACCGACTTCTGATTTACAAATGTTAATTCAAACTCTCCCATTAAGGTTATAAAACGTCCAGCTTTTTTGGACAAGGACCCTTGTGTGAGAAAAGTCCGTAAATGGTCCGTCTTTACCATGACTTTCGTTTCTTGATTCAGCATGTAATGTCTTAGGCGTTTAGTAGCAAAGACTATGGCAAGGCATTCTCGTTCTGCCTGTGTATAGCATGTTTCATAGTCGAGCAGTGTTCGGCTAATGAAATAAATCACACGTTCTCTCTTGTCATCATCTTCTTGGGCCAACATACAGGCCAGCGAGACATTGGTAGCTCGCGAATATAGGATTAATGGGTGATCCAAGCTTAGGTGGCATTAGCGTAGGTGGTGATAACAGAAAACATGCTTAACTGCATCAAAAGCTTCATTGCAATCTTCAGTCCAATCAATGCTATAGTCCTTCTTGAGTAAATTGTTGATTGGATGAACGGTGAAGCTTAGGTCCGGGATAAATCTCCGGATTGCACCCAGCTTTCTGAGAAATGATCTGATTCTAGATTCACTCGAAGGTGGGACCATTTCAAGGGACAGCCTGAATTTTGGTTGGATCAACATCGATCCCTCGTGATGATATGATGTAACCTAGGAGCTTTCCTCCTATTACACCAAAGACGTATTTTCTCTAGATTTAGCGTAACTCCGTATTCTATTAGACGTGAAAGAATGATACAGAGTACTTCGGGATGGTCACAGCACTTTTTGGCCTTAGCCAATAAGTCATCTACGTAAGATTCCATGATTTTATGAATTATTTCGTGAAATATGTATGTCATGGTCCGCTGGTACGTAGCACCGGCGTTCTTAAGACCGAATGGCATAACAGTGTAGCAATAGGTTCCCCAAGGAGTTATAAACGTGGTTTTAGCTTGATCTTGCTCAGATATTTTGATTTGATTGTATCCCGAGAATCATTCCATGAGAGACAAGAGTTCAAAACCAGCTGTTGCATCAATAATAACATCTATGGATGGTAATGGGAAGTCGTCCTTAGGGAAAGCTTTGTTGATATCTCGAAAATCTATGCAGATACGTATCTTTCCGTTTTTCTTGAGAACAGGAATGATGTTAGATACCCATTGGGAGTAGTCAACTGGCTTGATGAATCCTACCTGAAGGAGTTTTATTACTCCTCTTTTACCATGAGAGCTACTTTGGGCTTCATGGGTCTTGATTTTTGTTTAATTGGCTTTGCATCTGATTTAGTGACGAGGTTGTGTACCGCAATGTGGGGTGCGACTCCTGTCATCTCCTTGTAATTAAATGCAAAACCTTCTGATGTTCTTTGAGAACCTGAGTATGTATTTCCCACTTCTTCTGGGGTTAACGAAGAACCTAGTTTCAATATTCTTGGTTCATCTTCTGTCCCAATGTTGACATCGATTGTTTCTTCGATTAAAGAGGCGTTTACCCTCTTCGAACTCAGGTGGTGTTGGAGGTAAATCGAAATCATCCCCATTTTCTATTGCGTATATGCTAGGTTCCCATTTGTGAGGAAAGATCCGTTACGGGATTTCCGAAGTAGGAAGACGAATGTGGAATCAGTGGATAAATCTAGCATGTGATAGGAGAGATGTAATGCTGCATAGGCATTTAAATAATCCAAAGTAGCCACATTCATTTCCAACATGGCTCTAGGACGGTAGATTCACTTCCGCTTAAAAGAGGATTTGTCATTGTTTTTTTATCAATGGTTCGTCACGAATGGATACTGTGAAGTGAGTATCTTCTAGCTCATTGCTTGGAGTAAAACGTGATGCTGAGGTTGCTATTGAATCGGCGAGAAAGATTTTTCTCTCGCGGGATTGCTTCAATGGATATGAAGTTAAACGCCTTGCTTAAATCTAATACAACGGTTTTTGTAGAGTTCCTAAATGTTCGGCTTTAGTTTCATATACTTTCAGAAACTTGGTTTGTCACTAATTGCGAGTCTCCTGAAGACTCTGATGTTATCAATACCAATTCTTTTGGCTAAGGTGAGGCCAAGAACAAAGGAGGGCTTCGTACTCAGCGCCGTTGTTTGTGCATTCAAAGTTAACTTAAAAGAGAATGGGAGGACTTTCTCCTCGGGTGAAGTAAGAATTATACCTGCCCCCGCTCCATAACGACCATTTAGCTCCATCGAAATGGAGAGTCCAATACTTAGCCGAGGAGTATAGATGTTGGGGCATCAGTTGCGTTTGCGCACTCTACTTCTACCATACACAGAGATCCTCTGCGGCAAGGAACCAACACCTAGGGAAAAATCCCATGCCTACTGAATCGAATGGTAAGAACATTGGTGAATCTTGTTCTATCAACTCAACGATTTTTGCAGTAGTCCCTAATGATACTGTTTCTTTAGTTTTACCTAGAGTTAGGGGGGGGTTGGGTTGTTTTGGCTATGCTGGTAGTTTCAAGATCCGTTGTAGGTACCGGTACAAACTTTTCCTCTGGACTTTGGGTCAGTGGGTTTATTAAGTTGGGTTTTTGTTGGAAGTTCAAATTCTGAGTGCACCCCTGGTCTTTTCTTTAAATCAGCTAGGTGCAAATCGAAAGGTTTTGGATCGCCTTTGGCTACAAATACCTTTCCCAGATGTAAGAATCTTACTTCTTGAAATAAGCTTAGAAGGGATAGCCTTCATACGGTGTATCCAATGGTCGGCCGAGGATCATATTATAGTTAGTTTCCCAATTTATAATATAAAATTCAGTCATGATTGTTTTGGGCCCTAAGGTGACCCAGTAGTATTTATAGTTCCAATTGAGGTGGCTTTAAGGCTATCATAGCCTCTCAAGTGTATTTCGAGTCGTGGAACGAGTTCGTCTCTCCATACCCTAGCTTTTGGAGGAAAGAGAAGGGGACTACATTAACTGCTGCCCCATCGTTAACCATCACTTGTTTTAAATAATTGTTATAAACCAATACTTGCAAATATAAGGTTGGATCACCTCGGCGTGCAATCTCAGCGTCTGTTGGCATTTTGCTTATTTCAAATATGAATTCGGACATCCCTATCCGGCTGCCCCAAAGGGTGGATATCAAAAGTCTACGTGGTTTACCTATGTTTCAGGAGCTGGGAGTGATGTTAATTAGATGGCCTAGACCTAATGCCTTCTAAAAGAACAGCCCTGTGAGGTAGGAGAATTCAGTAGTAAGTCCAAAAAAGAAATGTTGTGAGAAGGTTTTTGTTAGATCACTAATTAAATCGTAGGTACCTACGGGTTGTACTAACTATTTGCTTAATGTTATCTGTCCCTGGTAGGTAACTTGGATTTGGATAAGAGGAATAATCTCGTGTTCTCGTTACAACTTCCACGGGTAGTTCGGCATCTAACTCCACTAAACCGACTATCTTGGGTCTTAGTTGATCTCCCTAACTGTGGCATAACTGACATGGGTTTAATGAATTCGAGGCTTCATGATCGTGGTTTCCCATTATTGCACCCTTGTTTTTTCCCATTTAATTTTAACTTGTTGTCAATCGTGATTTGGGAGCGGATCATTGAAGATCTTGAGGGGTGCATTTTGAGGTGAATCTGCCCCTGTAAGTGTATTTGGTGCTGTGATGACGAGACGGGATCTGCCAAGAACATAGTCTGTGAAGAATTTGTTTTTGTTCCTATGGCAAACATTGCATGAATTTATTATAGTCACAGCATGTTCTAGTGTCATGGCCTCAAATTTTGTGAAAACCACAATACAGAGTTAGGATTATAATTCCTAGTTTTGTTGACTTGGTGTATACTGTGGCCTAAAACTCTGATCAAACTGTTGCCTATTAGGACTAAAGTTTTGCATTTGTTGTTTTCTGGTTTTGGCTTTGGTTTTGATATCTAGTTGAGTTTTGGCTTGGACCCCGTGCATGGGATTTCACCGTTGTTGTTGTTGTTGTTGTTGTTGATGGATGGTTAAAATCCACTGTGTTGACCGTTGGGGGTAAAAGTTGTTGTCTTCGTTGGTTGTTTATTAGCGGTGGAGTATTCACAACATTTACCCTTTTGGCCTGATCAGTTACTCCATCTGTTGTCACTCCGCGGTTTCTATTAAGGATTTTAGGTCCTTGATTGAAGCTTGTGGTAGTAGTAGTGTTTTGAGTGGAGGTGATTAACCTCCCGTTTGCCATATGTCTTACGACCACTATCTATCACTGCTTGGTCTATTCGAAGAGCGCTCTCGAGTACTTTATCATAAGTCCTTAGTGGGAACTTCTGGACTTCTTCCTTCACTTCTCTGTTGAGAGAATGAAGGAATAAATCACATAGTTCCATATGATCCATGTTTTGGAGCACTTGCTGAAGAATAAAGAACTGTACGCCACCTCTGGATGAAATGGGCGACAGATTCATTGTATTCTTGTTTTGATATGCAAGAATTCCCTGATTCCTGTTCTCAATCGTTTGTTCATGTCAAAGGCCTTGATGAACTCTGATACATGAGTTGTTTAAATGAATGTATGGAAGCTTCAGGTATTCTATAATACCAATCAAGAGATGCCTTCCAAGGTTTGGGGAAATATTTTAGCAACAACCCCATCCCAAGGAGTAATTCTCGTATGGCTGTAGCGTAAGCTTTGATATGCGTTTCAGATATCCCTCTCCTTTGTACTTGGGAAAATCAGGAAGGGGTCTTGGAAGCATGATGCTTCGTATGGTGAAATCTAAGGGCTCTTTCAAGTATTCTGAATATATCCCTATCGCATAGGTTTCGATCATTAATGGTGCCTGTTGAGGGAGTGGAGGTGGAATGGATTATTGATACGGCATAGCATACGTGTTGGCAGGGGCATAAGGAAACCCATGTGTTTGAGGAACCATGCCGGGAGAGGAGAACATATCCCCTTGTGGTGATTTGGAGTACATGTTTAAGTATGACAGGGGTATTGTCCTAGGAATGGATTGTTTTGTGCTAGACCGGGAAGTGTCACAACGGTGTTAGAAATAGCGGTGGGTCTAGTTGGTGTTTTTTGTGAATACTAAGGAGGTCATGCCTAACTTGCCTATTCCTATGAGGAGGTCTACCTGGCTAGGATGGTGTGGAGGTTTTATAATTTCCTGCTTGCATTAATTGAGAATGATGATTTGCCTAAGTACGTTCTAACCCCCTCACTTTTTCTACTAACGTTTGAAATAACTTCATTTGGTGAAGTCACAGTGTTTTTCCTGTAGTGGCGTTTGTTGTATATCATGGTGTTGTATAGGCATGTGATATCCTGTTATGAAACTGATCACTGCCCCTGCCAAGTTTCCCCTGAGGGTGTTTCCTATATGTAGCGGCATGGAGGTAATTTCTTAAAAAGATACCTCAGGTTGTGTTTGTAAACTCTCCTATGGGTGGGTACATACTCCGAGAATGTTGTTCGTTCCTGGCATAACATACCAAATGCTCATTATCTAAAACCTCGGTATAAGTCAGCTTGTCTACTAATTTTTGGTCTAAGCAGAACCTGAGGAGACGAACTAGATTCTCCTGGTGAGCGTCATGTTATTCGAGCTTAAAGGCTCTATTTATTGTGTTTGAGTGAGCTGATCCAACTCTTCTGTTTGGAAAGATGAGTTATATCTGACCCTTGGCGATGGAGTTTGTGTTGATAATTGGTTGGTATGAGTAGTTGTCACCCCATACCGAGAGTGAAGGGCGATGACTGTCTATTTTTTTGAGTGTAGTATGCCTTCAAGGCCTAGGAGAGGCCTGCCATCTACATCGAATCCTGACATATTCGGGGGGTATATGAATACCCGTAGAATAATGGGAAGGAGCAAAGGTGAATGGTGAAAGGCTAATTGAGGTGAAAAAGTAAAGATGAACTGTTTCAGTTTCACATCAAATCTGACCAATTTTGTTGGTGAAGCTGATGGTAGAAAGCTGATTCAGGTAGATAAGATGTTCACCAACGTTATTGTGAAAGAGCAAGTAGAAATATGACTCTGAACAAGCGAGTGTGGAATTTCACGTGGGGTTCACTCAATTTTGCACCTGACCTCCCGAGGTCATGCTGAAAACTGATGCCGGTAGATAAGATGGAATATAAACTTATTGGGAAGCAGACAGATTAGTTAGGCAATCTAATGTCTTCAATGAACCAGTACTAGTAGGAATTTGTGACGTCTAAGTTCACCAAGAAGGCCATTCTGGACTTGAAGTGGACAAGAGATAGATTGATCGGAATCTACAGGAGCAACTTTTGCTCGAAGGCTCCAATCGACCTCCCAAGGTCATGCCGAGACATCTGGTGCATGATTTGATCTATGGGTTGTGGAATGCGTGGACAAACTGACCTGGGATAGTTTCGTGTATGTCTCCAGATAACGTGCATATGGTGGATGGTAAATATAGTTGACTCTATGGATGATTCTCTGGCCTAGTCCAGAACTCTGAACTGGCTGTTGTTAGCTATCGTATCTAGTAAGGATGACTATTCAATGATGATAGGTGGAAGTGGAGTGGATCTGAATACTAGTGTGCATAGGCCAATGGCTATGTCTGATTGACTTACAGATTCATTGGGTGGACAGGATTACATGATCACAACTGTATGACTCTGGGGTTAGTTGTCGTGTCTGTCTCCAGATATGGTCATAGGGTGGATGGTAAATATAGAGTTGAGTTCCTATGGGTGATTCTAACTGGCCTAGTAATCATATGAATTCCTCAGCCTCGTATAGTTTACTACGTCAATAACTGTGTGATCTTCTCAGAATATATTACAGGCATTCGTGCATAGCTGAATTCTTAGAGCTGGTATCTATATACTAATAAAAGTAGTCTCCTGCGTCTGGCTGTCTGATTCACCTATAGATTCGTTGGGTCACAACCAAAGGATTTGTTCTCTTTCAACCCCTTCTACCATAGATTTAATGGTTTGTTGTGGTCCTAGGGTAATCTGTAGTTCATGTGTTGATTCAGTCCCTAATCCCTAATATCTAATAGTCATATGCGCTTGGTCATCTTCTATGTTTAGATCCACACAGTTGTGGGATCTTTTCAGAGTATCGTTGCACAGGCGTTACTGTTGCAACCGGAATTCTTAAGCTGGTATCCTAAGATCTGTGAGAGTGTCTCCTATCAGTTATGGCTATGTGAGACCATCAGGATAACACCGATTGGCTTCAATACTTCCAAACTTTCTTTCAACAGTCATGGGCTTAACATATCTAGGGTGATATCTGTGATTTGGTTCATTTGACCAAAACGTAATTGGCACTTTGTCATCTTCTATGTCTTAACTCAAACTGGCAAAGCTTGATCATTGTATTTACCTTGTTTGGAAGATATGGATCCTAAGAATTCATGATTTACTCTACGTCTTGTTCATTTCTGATTGAATTGGGTTAGGGCATGAATGGCTAAAAGGACGTATTCTTGTTAATATATCTAGGTCCCGTAAAATTAATCTAATGACGAAATTACAATATGAAATCCAAGATGTAATAGGAAGTGTAGTTAACATTTGTCTAGGTGTAATTGGTAGCAAATATGATTCTAAACAATGAAATTTGACTTAATCTATTTGCAAGGATTCGTATATCTGACACTCAGAAGTGAGGAGATGATTTTCATAGTTTCTAGAAATAGACAATATATCTTGTGTTTCACTTAGGGGTAGACATTGAATTTTGAACAAATCTACAACTTACCTTAGTGAAATTTATCACGAAAACATGGCTCCCAAGAACTACGTCTAGGGTTGAAGAAATAAACATATGAGGAACAACAAGCACAAGCTTGGGAAACCTCTAACAGACAAGGGTCAAACCCATTTATTGGACACGATCTAGGACCACTATTTTCTGCTAGAAAAGGAAACAGAAGAGATGGTCGATCATAGTGGAAATGAATTAGAATCACCACACGCAGACTTTGATTTTGACCCCACTCTACTAGATGAGTTTCTCCTTAGAAACAAAGATAGAGTTTTGGCACGGGTCATGGAATTAGGGGCCAAATTGCCCATTGAGAAGGAACCAATACTACAAACAAATGACACTACTAAGGAGGAACACCCCCTTATCAATATGGAAGATATTTTAACAGGCGGAATAAAGTGGTAGGGCATAGAATACCCCTCATCAAAGTGCCACGAAGAAACAAGATAGAACATGAGACAGGGGAAGAACCTCCACAATACGAAGAGGAGGAACCTTTAGAAGAAGAAGACACAAACCAAGTCACAATCCAACAACAACTCAGTAACTTAAGCCGACAACTAGCTTTGCTTACTTTCCAAGTACAGAAAGACACAAACAAGAATGTTCAAAAGTCAAAGCCTAAGTTTAGGATCCACGAACTCCATCGAGAAAACCAAGGAGAAGAAGACACAGGGTATCATCATGTACACATCCCCACTTCTCCCACTAAAGAACAATTGCTCGCACAAGAAGTACAATCTATGAAAGCAACGCTTGCGAGCATACAAGAAAGCAATATAGGGAGTATTAGGAAATACCAATACGAAGAACTATGCCCCTATCCTTTTGACAAGACAATGACCCTTCAACCCTTTCCAAAGAAATTTGATATGCCAAAGTTCGACAAATACAAAGGAAAGGGAGACCCAAGGGATCATGTTAAAGATTTCTACATGGCATGTCAAGAGGTGTCTTATAGTGATAATTACCTCATCAGACTTTTTCCTAAGAGTCTCGGAGGTCAAGCATTAGAATGGTTTACGCGCTTGCCACGAGGATCAATTTTCACCTGGCCAGAATTGGCGGAAAGATTCGTGCGTCATTTCTCATATAACATAGAGAGTGACGTCACCATGGCAGACTTGTGCGGCACAAAACAACGCCCAAATGAGACCTTCGCCAGCTTCCTCCAACGATGGAGAGGGATAGCTAGTCGCTTCCCTTGCGCTTTCCCTGAGAAGCAGCTAGTCAGTATTTTCGTCCCTAATCTCAACCCAGATATAGCTTTCCACCTCCAAATGCATTGTGTCCGCACCTTTGAGGAGGTTATCGAGAAAGGGATTCAAATAGAAAAGGCTCTCATTGCCAAAGGCACCCTCAAAACCCAATCTAAAGACAACCAAAGTGTCAAACCCGCTGAAAAGCCAAAGATCTTTAACAAAAACAAAAACGTGGTGGGAGACGGAATCACTGATTCCAAACGTGTTCAAACGGTCCAAACCAGTCAACCTTTTAAACTGACCAAGGGCCCAATTCAACCACCACCAAAGCGAAGAACATTCACCTCCCTCAATGAACCATTGTCTGTCATACTAAAACAGTTGGATGCGGCCCACATGATGACCTATCCTACAACACAACCGTTTGATGACAACACTCCTAAACCTTCATGGTATAAGGAGCATGAATACTGTGAAATGCATCGCGTTAAAGGTCATAAAACAGACAAATGTTTGCGACTTCGCCACTATATTCAAGACCTCATTGACAACGGGGAGATAGAGGTGGATAACCCTAGCCACATGCAAACACCTAACGAGAAAATGGGGATTTATAAGGAACCATTCCCCAAGCATGATAAGTCGGAAAAGGAAAAACCGGATCGGGGAGAGTCATCCCAAACCTATAAAGCCACGAATTACTTGTATACCAAGAGAGATAACAATCATTACGATTCACTTATCGGATGTATTCGCTCCCCTACTGACCGTGTCAATACCATCCGGATCAAGGGAAAGGACTGCGCTGCGGTAACAAGGCGTGCCCGCCTCGTGATTCCAGAACCCTCTCTGTTGACCCCGCAAACTGGTAAATATAACCTTTTAGAACAACTTGAGAAGACACCTGCTAAGATCTCGATCTTAGATCTTCTCAAGATATCCAATGTGCATAAGGACATTTTGTATCAAACTCTTCAGGGGTCGGGAGTGCCTTTAGAAGTTGATCCTGCATACCTTCAAGCCGCGGTGGCAAATATTGCACCCAGTGAGCATCTCACTTTCAACCATAGGGAGGTCCCTACTGAGAATCCTACACATAATCTTCCCTTATACATTGAGGTAGTTGTTACCCGCAGGAAAATCAAACGGGTGCTTGTGGATAATGGATCTGGATTGAACATCTGCACGCTTAAATTAGTCAAACAATTGGGACATACAGAAGAAGATCTTGAGTCCCATATCATCACTATCACCGCATACGACAACGCGGAAAGAGAGTCAGCAGGCACCATTACGTTGCCAATGGAGGTGGGCCCCACTTGCCATCAGACAAAGTTTCACGTCTTAGACTTGGAACTTCCATATAATATGCTTCTAGGCCGACCATGGATCCATGCCATGCAAGCAGTGCCATCAACATTTCATCAATGCATCAAGCTGAAGCATGAGGGACATACAATAACAATACCAGGAGACTCAGAGCCCTTTGCTCATTGTAGAGCTCTTAATAGCTTTGCACGAAAGGGTACATATGCATGTCCCTCCACAGATATAGCTGTCCCTCTTCATTCTGAGGCCATGGAATCTCGAGTAGATTCAAATTCTCTTCGTTCTTGCACTCATGGGGCATCTACTTCAACATCTCCATTTAATTCATGGGAGATGAAAATTCTGGAATATGGCTGTGGGGAGTATAATGTACAACAAGCGCTCTTGGTTTCTGACCTCTCCTTGTCGCCCAAGACTAGAGGTCGACCCAACTACTGCTTCAGGAGACCTAGAGAGGAACATACTATTGGGTCGTTCCTACCTGGAGGCTTGTTAGCTGAGGAAAAATTACTTGATCCACCTACTACTTGGGTCCCTGAGGACACTCAGCCATCTTGTTATCAAACCCCAGAATATGAAAAATCTAGCAGAATGATGTACTCCATGGGCTACAAAGGCCTAGGATGTGGGAGGAATGAACAAGGACAAAGAGAACCAGTCCCTCTTCCACATTTCAAAACAGAAAGATATGGCATTGGGATTCGCCCTTATGGAGCACACCCCAACGATCAAGATGCGACTTGTTCTGAGCATGAGGATAGCTCCGATTATCTAGACAGCGATACGGATTCCTGTTGTAGCCAATATGAGGATCTGGCCTCCACGAACCTTTTCATGAATAATGCTGTCCTAACCATCACCCCCAATGAACCAACCCTTGACCTTGTATACCCCTCCCTTGTTGAATGGGACCAACAACGTCACGTGCCACTAGATTTATTCGAGAATGACGAGGCTATTGCAGAGTTCATGGGCATAAGGGATACAATTCCCATTGGAGATCACAAGAAGGGTTTCTTTATCGACTTAGACACCTGCGCCTACTTCGGCGAGGAGGCTGAACTTCGTGGTCAGCAAAATTTAAAGAAAAGCGAGGGCAAGAGTTCTAAAGAAAAGCCTCGGCAAAAATCAAAGTCCAAGTCACACAGTGAAAACCTCTTTGAGGCATTGGCTGACAAACAAATAAGAAAATCAAAGGACAAACAAAGTGACCACGCCAAGGATGAAAATCTCGTAGAGACATCCTTGGATGAAGATCTCAACCTACCTCCCGATCCCACGCGTATGGAGGATTTATCAAAATTGTTAGTTGAAGAAACCATTGATGTCAATATTGGTACTGAAGAAGATCCCAAGATAGTAAAATTGGGAGCATCACTCTCAGCCAGAGAACAAAAGACGTTCACTATGCTACTGCGAGAGTTTATTGATGTGTTCGCATGGTCTTACAAAGACATGCCCGGCTTAGATCCAACTTTGGTCGTGCATAACTTGGTTGTGCACGCAGACGCTAAGCCTATCAAACAGAAGCTTCGAAAGATGCACCCAAGAGTGGCCTTGTTAGTTAAAGAAGAGTTGGAAAGGTTGCTTGCAGCAGGATTCATCAGGCCAATTGATTATTCTGAATGGATATCGAACATTGTTCCTGTCCAGAAGAAACCTATTGGTATCCGAATTTGCACAGATTTTAGGGACATCAATAAAGCTTGCCCTAAAGATGACTTTCCGTTGCCCAACATTGACATGATTGTTGACTCAACCGCAGGGTATGAAATGCTATCACTTATGGATGGCTTTTCGGGTTATAATCAAATTAAGATCGCTGAGGAAGACCAACACAAAACAGCTTTCACAACTCCTTGGGGCACCTTCTGTTATCAGGTGATGCCATTCGGCCTTAAGAATGCGGGAGCAACTTATCAGCGGGCCATGACAGTAATATTTCACGATATGATTCATGACATCATGGAAGACTATGTAGACGACATCCTGGGAAAGTCCAAAACAAGAGAGGAACATCCTATCATTTTGCGGCGTATCTTTGAACGCCTACGTGAATACAAAGTCAGGCTAAATCCAAAGAAGTGTGTCTTTGGTGTGCTATCTGGGAAACTATTAGGCTTCATCGTGTCAAGACGAGGTATTGAGGTAGACCCTGCTAAAGTATCTGCCATCACAGAAATGCCTCCACCTGAGAATATCAAGCAACTGCGTAGCTTGCAAGGGAAAATTCAAGCCATTCGCCGCTTTATCTCCCAGCTTGCAGATAAATGTCACTCATTCACTCATTTGCTTAAGAAGGACATCACTTTCATTTGGGGACCTGAGCAACAACAAGCCTTTGCTTTGCTTAAACAGTACCTGGCTAATCCACCTGTCCTCATGCCTCCCACTCCGGGAGAACCACTTTTGCTCTATATTTCCGCTACGCAATATGCTATTGGTGCACTGCTCGCCCAATATGACCTTAGCCATAAAGAGAAAGCAGTGTACTATCTGAGTCGCACCCTCATCGCCTATGAATGTAATTATCCTCAGATTGAGAAGGCTTGCTTGGCTGTTGTTTTTACCTTTCAGAAACTTCGCCATTACCTGCTAAATACTAAGACCAAGCTCATATCCAAGGTCGACCCACTCAAGTATTTGTTGTCCAAACCTGCCCTCACAGGTAGAATGGCTAATTGGATCATTCTACTCAGTGAGTTTGATATAGAATTTGTCCATCAAAAATCAATTAAAGGACAAGTACTTGCTGACCAGCTAGCGGAAGCACCTTTGCAAAGCATAGAACCTTTGAGTCTGGATCTGCCAGATGCATCTTTGCTCTACATTGAAGAATCTATCGTATGGCAGATACATTTTGATGGATCTTTTACGTTTCATGGTTCAGGTGCAGGAGTGGTCCTTATTACTCCTTCAGGTGATCCTATACCACAGGCTTTCCGCCTGGCCTTCCCTTGCACAAACAACATTGCGGAATATGAAGCACTCATTGCAGGGATGAAGCTAGCCATCAAGTGGAATATTCAACATGTGAAGGTTGTAGGTGATTCACAGCTAATCATCAAACAGGTTAATGATGAGTATAAAGTTAAGGATGACAAGCTCATACCTTATAAGAAGTTGGTGGAAACTCTGAAGGAGTATTTTGTGCGCATTACCTTTGAGCAAATCCCAAGAGCGCAGAATAGATCGGCAGATGCTATGGCAACGGTGGGATCTATGCTTCGTATTCCGCCAGGGAACAATGATATGCCATTCTTCGTAGAAAATCTACGCCAGCCCGCGTATGACATGCCAGAATCTTGCTTGGCTTGTGAGGTTGTTGGTCCCCATTCACCATGGTATGAACCCATTTTCACCTATCTTAAGGACAGTACATTCCCTCCCGAAATCTCCCGCTCTGAAAAGCAGAGCCTAATTCGCCAGATAGCCCGTTACACCCTGTTAGGAGGTACACTTTATCGTCGTGGCTACGATGGGAATCTGTTACGTTGTCTGGATGTGCCGGAGTCAATCCAGGCAATTAAAGAAGTACACGAAGGAGTATGCGGAGCACATACAAACGGAATGGTCTTGGCTAAGAAACTGTTAAGAGTAGGTTACTATTGGCCCACCATGGAAACTGATTGTTGTAATTATGTTAGAAAATGTGTGCTATGCCAAAAGTATGGAAATTTCATCCATGCTCCATCGCAACCATTGCAACCAATCACTACCCCGTGGCCATTCTCCAAGTGGGGACTTGATCTAATAGGGAAGCTTACTCCTACCTCATCTGATGGTCATACACATATCATCACAGCTACAGAATACTTCACAAAATGGGTGGAGGCTGTCC
The DNA here is from genome assembly GCA_019776745.2 of Taxus chinensis. Classification (NCBI taxonomy): domain Eukaryota; kingdom Viridiplantae; phylum Streptophyta; class Pinopsida; order Cupressales; family Taxaceae; genus Taxus; species Taxus chinensis. The sequence goes on from JAHRHJ020000399.1 coordinate 405,535, forward strand.
CTTTAACCTATGTCACAGGAGCACAGATTTCTAAATTCATCATGAATCACATTATTTGCCGATATGGTATCCCTGCAGCCATTGTCACAGATAATGGGAAGTCATTTAAGAACAAAACTGTGAAAGGTCTTTGCCAACGGTTCCAAATCAGATTGAAATGGTCCACGCCATATTACCCTCAGGGTAATGGACAAGCTGAGGCAACAAACAAGACTTTGGTAAGGATAATGGAGAAGATGGTTAGCAAAACTGGTCGAAACTGGCACCTACAAATCCACCCAGCCCTCTGGGCCTACCGAACATCAATTCGCACTCCTACGGGTGCGACGCCATATTCCCTCGTGTTCGGGACAGAATCTATCATCCCTTTAGAGATTGAAATCCCATCCCTGCGAATTTCTCTTCGGGACTATTTGAATAAGGATGAAGATTACCGAGTGGCAAGATTGGCTGAGTTAGAGCTCCTGGATGAGAGGCGCATTCGCGCTCTTAATCACCTGAAAGTATATCAACACAGAATCTCCCGCAACTACAACAAGAGAATCATCCCTCGCCAGTTTGAGGTGGGTGATTTAGTTATGAAGGAGAACCAGTTCAACACCAGAGCAGAGCGAGAAAAGAAAGGGAAGTTCGAACCACACTGGTTAGGACCCTATGTCATAGTTGCCAAGTATGGCACAGGGGCATACAAGTTGGCTCACCCCAATGGTGATGAGCTCCGGGAGCCCATGAATTCCATGCATCTTAAGAGGTTTTATGCCTAAACATGGCACAGAAAGAAAGTCATAAAAACAAAAAAAAAAAAAAAAAAAATCAAAAAAAAAAAAAAAAAAAAAAGAGAAAACAGGTCGTCCACTAGTGAAAACCACGCAATTGTGGCACTTTGGACAAGTCCTTGGGTGAAAACCGGTTTCCGGTGCCTCGGGAGGATTCGTTGTTCACAAGCATTCTGTATTAGAAGGGTAGTTGTCTTTGTCCTGGACCTGGTTCTACCTTCGAGTTTCCTTGTGCACACCATCTAGTCCAGCCTTGATCCGGCTTTCCCTTCTTCTATTCGTCTGTAAGGGACGTGGTCTTTCGTTATTTCCCATCTTACGCTGGGGGCAACTCAACGAATTCACCTTCTTGTTCATAAGCGCGTGGCTTCTGCCCTTGTATATTCCCCACCTAACGCTGGGGGCATCCATGCTTTCTTGGTTACCTGCACATAGCTTTGGAAAACTGTTGAAAACACAAAAACAATAGAAAATTGTTTCACAAAACACAAAAACAATAGAACATTGTTTCACAAAACACAAAAACAATAGAAAATTGTTTCACAAAACACAAAAACAATAGAAAATTGTTTGAGAAAACACAAAAACAATAGAAAATTGTTTCACAAAACACAAAAACAATAGAAAATTGTTTCACAAAACACAAAAACAATAGAACATTGTTTGAGAAAACACAAAAACAATAGAAAATTGTTTCACAAAACACAAAAACAATAGAAAATTGTTTGAGAAAACACAAAAACAATAGTTTCACCAAACACAAAAACAATAGAAAATTGTTTCACCAAACACAAAAACAATAGAAAATTGTTTGAGAAAAACACAAAAACAATAGAACATTGTTTCGAGAAAACACAAAAACAATAGAACATTGTTTCGAGAAAAAACAAAAACAATAGAACATATATATATATATATATATATATATATCAAAAAAATCTAAAAACAAGGCAAAAATTTTTCAAAAAATTCCTAAAAAGTAAAACACCCTACAAAATGGTAACTTGCTTCTTACGGCTGAAACTTGTGTCTTGCGCATGGTATTTTCTCCATATCCTGTTGGTTTGTCTCACATCTTCCCCGATTAATACGACTCGCGGATCACTGGATTCACAACCATTCACAAAAGCTAGCTGCTTGCTTCGTCTGTACTCTGGGGCACTTTTGGTTGCCTGGTGCTGTTTCGTTGCGCACAAATGCTTTTCATGGACCCCGTGTCCATTTTCATTTCCCCTTGCATGTATCCTTGCTTGGGGCATCATTTTTAACCCTTGTCGTCAATCACGAACTTGTGGATCTCTTCAGCACTGATAACAAAACATTTGTACAACTGTCTTGACCGTTGTTGGGTTAGATATGTGCGTTCGTACTTGTTTTCCCTGTTATATGAGCTTGTTTCCTTCTCGTATTGCATTGCATTATTGTATGTTGCGTGGAGTTGGTACTTTCAGCAATGGACAATTGTTCGTAGTATGGCTTTTCATGTCATTCTACCTTTGTCGTATGCTTATATTTTTCATAAGGACCGATGATGTAGTTCCTATGGCAATATGATGACATCAAATTTGTTCCAAACAAATAAGCGGCTAGAGGTTAAGCTCTTCTCTCCCCTCATCCATATTTCTTCTACACCACTTCCCTTTCACCCCTAATTCTCCCTCTCCTCGGGGCATCCTGCCTCGTCCCCATTCTTCTGCCTACTTCTCACCTTTTTCGATCGTCGATCGAGTTCTTCTATCACCCCATCGACACTCGAGGGGGCATCTCTCCCTCCTACTAATTTTTCTTCCATCTCTTCAAAATCTCTTTTGTCTACTATCTTTGAAGTGGCATCACTTATGCCACCCCAAAGAGGGGCAAATGTAGACACCTATAATTACGCCCAAGCAATTTAAATACTTAAATTGTGCTAATTATCCCCTTTCTCGCAAATCAACGACATATCGTCAAAGGCACTCATTTTCCCTCATATCATCATTAATTAATTACACTAAGCTAATTAATTAAGTTGCCTATCCAACAAATACCCTAATTAACGACCTTCCGTTAATAAATCACCCCTTCTACCTAGACTAATTAATTATTATTAATTAATTAGCTTTCCCTTCCATTTAACCAATAAATCAATATTTAATTGATTTAATCCCCTTCTAATAGCCTAAATCACACTAATATTCCTCTAATTGGCTTCTATAAGCTTACACCTACCTATTAATTAATCACCTTTGATTAATTAAAATACCCCCCAACTCCCATGACTTGCTAAACATGTATTAAACCCTTCTAAAGTAAGGTTACCTTTAATAAAGCAACCTTATCCATTCCTAATCATGTTTTACCTTTATCCCACATTCATGAGAATGTGTTGAATCCTTTATCCTTTGGGCTATATAAAGAGCCCTCCACCTACCTTTTTACTTACACCTAAACTTTCTAAGAGAGTAAATGCAAAGCATATAGCAAAGAGACTAAGAGCTTGCACCTTGCCCTTTTGAGAGTTCATCATCTTGAAGAGTTAAGCCTCTTTCTTAAAGTGCTTGGGTCATATGGGAGGTGTCAAAAGGGTCTTGTAGCCCAACTTTGATTAGCCCCCATTCCTAGGTTCTTGGAGCATTAAGGACAACTATTTTGATAGCCATGGAGCTTACTTAGGTCCATTCATTTATTTGTTGTTAGAGAATAGAGGAGTTTAGATATTTAGCATTGTTAGTTTCAAAGTTTGTATTGATGAATGCTAGCATCTAACCCTTGTTTAATTCTTATCATGATGGTGTTTATGCTTTGTTTTAGCTAAATTGTAGAACTATTTTAGGTGGTAGTTCTTGCTTCATTTGATTTAGCATTAAGCAAAGTATACATGCACACAGTCTCCTGTAGTTCATGCCTATTTAGTTCACATCCAGCAGGTTCTGGCTGATGATCATCATTTGTGTTTGTATCTCCTTGATTTGTTGTTGCACCATCCTCTTCACTTATTATTGTAGCATCCTGTTCATCTGTTTCATGGTTAGATGGTTCAATTTCAAATTATACACCTCGTTTTTTGGGCATACGTTGTGCTCGATGTAAACTCCTCTTTCTCTTCATCTTCTCTAAACGCTGCAGTATGAAACAATATAAAATTAGTAAAATATGTATTAATATATCAATAAGATCATCTACAATGGGAAAATTTTAGCAAGCTTATGATACATGATAGTATGAATTATGAACTTGTAGGTGAACTTGTGATTACCCCGTTGGGTGCCATTAACGATGATCGAATACATGTTTTATTAATTTCATATTATTTGATCAAGACAGAATTTATAAGCTGGGTTGTTGATTATATAGGGGAGAAGGGCCAGTATGTGAACACGTCCCAATACTTGAACACTATTTTTCATTTAAAATATCCAATACCTGATGGAATAAAAACCATGAGGATAGATTGCATTTCCCTCTTTTATTTCAAATTTAATGCTCAACACCTTACCTGTTCATATTACAATATGATTCGAAATTAAAGGATTAGGATAAAAAAATGCTTATTTATAACTAGCTGTCAAATTGGCACTCCTACGTGGCAAGGAATTGGCTCCATAGACCTTCGAACTGAGGGTGTTCGCATACTGGCCCTATATAAACTTCAATAATCAAAATTTAGGTTTTTATTCCATCAAGTATTGGATATTTTAAATGCAGAATAGTGTTAAAGTGAAATATCATGTCACAGATGACATGATATTTCAGTGCAGCAGCTCTAATTGAATAATGCGAGAAACTCAATATCATCTTTGGCCTTTAAAATATCTTCTTTTGACCAACTAGACAAAATTCTAACCTTCTTGGTCGAAGTTTTGCCTCTAACAACCACAGTCTCTTGTAGTTCATGCCTATTTAGTTCACATCCAACAGGTTCTGGCTGATGATCATCAGTTGTGTTTGTATCTCCTTGATTTGTTATTGCACCATCCTCTTCGCTTATTATTGTAGCATCATGTTCATCTATTCCATGGTTAGATGTTTCAATTTCAAATTGTACACCTCGTTTGTTGGGCATACGTTGTGCTCGATGTGAACTCCTCTTTCTCTTCATCTTCTCTAAACGCTGCATTATGAAACAATATAAAATTAGTAAAATATGTATTAATATATCAATAAGATCATCTATAAACACTTCTAAAGATGAGGTGTTATCAAATAACACTACATTCATAAGATTGTTTGTAATTGATCAATATCAATTAGAATGTTTCACTGGAACATGCAGTCGCCCCTTTCCACATTGTAATTCATATCGATCAATTGACGCATGTCTTGTTAATGTAATGTTTTGTGACACCAAATCATCTTCAGAAGTGAATGCATGTAAGAATCGTCATTGTAATAGCTTGACTACATATGTTGTTATAGTGGCAGCAAATCTGTTGTACTACTGTAGGTCTTGGTATGGACCACTTCGGATCTCCACCAGTAAATGTGTTTTTTTTTTAGATGTTTTACTTGATCGATCATATGGAAGCAAATAATATTAAGATATGATAAATAATTAAAGATATAGGATTAAAAAGTGTTTATTTATACCTAGCTGGCATACTGTCACTCCTACGTGGCAAGGATTTGGTTCACTTAACCTGTGAAGTTAGGGTGTTCGCATACTGACCCTTCTCCCCTAAACTCTTATAAATATGAGGTCTTATCAAATAACACTACATTCGTCGGCTTGTTTGTAATTGATCAATATCAATTAGAATGTTTCACTGGAACATGCAGTCACCCCTTTCGACATTGTAATTCATATTGATCAATTGACGCAGGTCTTATTAATGTAATGTTTTGTGACATCAAATCATCTTCAGAAGTGAATGCATGTAAGAATCGTAATTGTAATAGCTTGACTACATATGCTGTTATGGTGGCATCAAATCTATTGTACTACTGTAGGTCTTGTTATGGACCACTTCGGATCTCCACCAGTAAATGTGTTTTTTTTTTGAGATATTTTACTTGATCGATCATATGGAAGCAAATAATATTAAGATATGATAAATAATTAAAGATATAGGATTAAAAAATGTTTATTTATACCTAGCTGGCATACTGTCACTCCTATAAATAGTTAAGAATAAATAGTTAAGTTGAAAGGTATGAATAAACATTTTTCTTTCCTATATCTTTAATTTCTGGGAGTAGTGCAATTATGTCAACACCCTAAGTTCATAGGTCCATCGGGCCAATTCCTTGCCATGTAGGTTTACCAATTTTACAGCTGGCTATAAATAAATATTTCTTTATCTTATCTCTTTAGTATTGGGCAGTGTTCACATAGAGTTATAGATTTCTGTTTTGTATCAATATGTGACTGTAAAACAGGCCAGAAAAACCTTATTTTGTGAGCACGGAAAGCTTTAATCCCGGAGCTCTACTTTGGATTTTCCTCTACGCTTTGAAGATACCTAAAAGTTTTCTGAGGTGTACATATGGCCTCTCTCTTGTAAAGGAAATAGTTTATACTGATGCTCATGGGCTACTAGAAGCAGTCAATGGTGGAACTTGAACTTAGAGTCTAGAAGTTATGTTCATATATACATGTCTGTTTATATCACACTCCACGAAGAAGGAGGAGGAGGAGGAGGAGGAAAACTTAACTTAGTAGCTTGTACACTTTTATCTTTCTTGGTTTGAAGACAAGCTTTATAGACTTTCAGACTGTTACGGTGTGCTGAGTAAGATAGGTAGCAATGACGGTTAGAACTGTGACATCTCATTTATAATAATGTTTATAGGCCATTCTGACCTGTTCTACTGATTCAAAGTGATTATGGAAAATTATTAAGTAGATCAGGATGAAAATTAGCGATTAAGATTCATATCCTTGAATTCTGGATGCTCTGGAGAATTTATGCCATGGAGGGGGGCTTTTGGATTTCTCCTCCTTTATGTTATAAGCTGAAGTAAATGTCAGAGAATGATGAAAAAATTTGATTTTTGAAACTAACAGTGACTACCCTAAGTAATAACAAGATACGGGCATAAGCAATGTAGGGGAAACCATCCCAAAGTTGGTAAAGCTGCCAGTTTAGCCGATTTTCAGTTTTTAGTTTCATCGGGTCTTGTGCTTTACAAGGACACACATCCTTTTTCTTCAAGAAATTATCTCATAGACTGGAATCAGAAAAACCAAGCTATTTAACATTCAGCCTCTATATTAAAGAAATTTTCCAAGGAAAAGAGGTAGGCAGTGGCTGGGAAGGTTAGGCTTTTAATTTAAAGAAACACTTACAATAAAAGTAAAGTGTGTTGCAAAAAATTAGATTTGCAGACATTTTGTCTTTTGTCTGATGTTGAATCCTTGGATAAACGAAAATGATTATTGCAAAAAATAACACTTAATCTCATCTTCTAGTTCCTTATAGAGTAGTTTGCGAGAGTGGTGGAAGAGAAAAATATAAATTAGAAAGAACTAGGTTCATTTTGTGGTCTCATATGAAGCAATTGTCTATTCAGCTTCCGTAAGCACGTATAGTTCGAGAAAACTGTACAATTGAGAAGGATTTTCTGTTAAAAATTCAACGGTGTTCATTGTAATGAAAGATTCAATTTTGATTTGTTTGCTAGCTGTTGCATCCTTAGGTGAAGCCACAACTCTGACGTATGTTAGATGATTTCTCTCTTACCTACACTGTACTATGATTTATATTCACCACCATTAATCTTTGTGGATATTGATAATGGTTTGAATTTCAGTTTTTCAATTTTATAGGATGCAGTGGATGTTGTTTGTGAGAAAATTCAGTTCTCTATATTTTGAAGATGTCTATGGGTTGAGGACGAAACCAATTGATATGTCTTGCACATTCTTGATATATCTTTAGATGACTTATTTTTAGAAAAGGCCTATCCCCCTCAGTTCGCAGGTCCATGGAGCCAATTCCTTGCCACGTAGAAGTGCCAATTTGATAGCTAGTTATAAAAAAACATTTTTTTATCCTAAGCCTTTAATTTCGTATCCAATTTTAATAATGTTTGCTTCCATATGATCGATCAAATAAAATATCTCATTAAAAACACATTTATTGGTGGAGACCCGAAGTGGTTCATCAAAGAGGACAGGTGTTGAGCATTAAATTCGAAATAAAAGAGGGAAATGCAATCTGTCCTCCACCATTTTGACGCGCGTAATAGATAAGAAACAAATAAATGCTCAACCACCATGTTTGCTACTCATTGACGGGCCTTATGGTGCTCCTGCGTAGGATTACAGAAAATATTGGATATCTTGATTCTAGTTGGATTGGGCATCAGAGCAACTCCTTTCATTAGCATTTTTAAGGACATGCTTCATAACATCAGGCGGACAGAAGACTTGCTCGTAAGTATTAGAGTGGCATGCCTTATCAAACTTTGGTAAATCAACAATTACATTAGGAAAAGGGGTTTCTGGGTGAACCAATACCTCGTAGAAGACCTTCAGAAAAAACTTTCTTTCTTTTGATGCTATTTTTTCCAGAGCCTTTTTAGTGACACTTACATCAAATGATGCAAGGGATGAAGAGATGTCTATTAATAAAGGCTTTACACCTCCTAAAGGAAAAAGGAAAGGAATTAATCAGCTCAATAAATGTGCAGACAAATAAAATCCTACCTAGGTCAATTGATTGATCGAAGGTGTGGTGGAGAGCCATATAAAACAACATGCATAACTATATCTAGGGTTTTCACTAACATATTAATTTAAATTTAAGGAATTTATAAATATATAGGTGCATTTATGGACATTGAAGGATCAAAAGTGATTAACTAAAACGTGAAAATATGGGGGAATATCTTTTAGTTAATATAAGCTATGAACAACTGTAAATACAGTAAAGCAGTATGTAAATGACCCAAACAACTATGTAAAAGGAAATTATAACCCTAGTATGAAAGAGAGAGGAGGAAAGAACTCAGTTGATTAGAGGAGCTTGTTGGACTGTGTCGCAGAGTTGATTGGAGAATCTGGAAGTGTGAGCGACTGTGCAGAAGCCCCGAAAAGGATGGATTTGGAATGTCTATTTGGACTGGAGCACTTGGATAGGGATCAGGGCACCTACAGGTGCTCCGATCTATAAAATGGGAAATTTGGTCTCTGGAAATGATCTTTACAGGTTCGTAAGATGGTCCAAAACCCTCGATGTCTATAGCATCAAGTTCATTATACTGCTTCAGATGTCACTGATATTCCAAGAAGAATAGAAAGAATTGTAAAAGACCAAAATAAGTATCAAAAACCTAAGAAGAATAAGAAGAATGAAAATGAATGGCTCAGACTAACCTCAACTGCCATAACAGTGGGCTTACTAACTGAGTGTTGTACTACATTTCAGACCCAAATGTAGTTCTAGTGGGTGTGTGCATAATGTGCCCTAGGTTCTGTTTTTCTAATCATAATTTGTGAAGTAGCGAGAAATAACTAGATGTAGAAAATGTAATAGAATATGTGTATGGAATATAATAGAATCCTCCCCCTATGCTGTGTGTGATGTAGATGTCCTAGCCTTGTGCCTTGTGATGGATTTATGTGGATGCAAGTGATCTCTAATGCAATAGATGGATGCAACTCTAGGTGGATGATAGTAGTGACTAGTGCTTGGTCCCTCATTATGGTCTCATAACTTTATATTTATAGGGTTCTCTTGATCTAATTTTGTAATTAACCCTGAAATGGATGACCACCAAAAAGATAAGAAGAAATGACTAGAAAGAGCCCAAAAAGTGGCAGGAAAGATAAAAAAGGATTAGGGGTGCCAATGGTGGGACCAGGGTGGCCCAGTACTAGCTTGGGTGCCCCAGTCGAGGCTAAAATAATGAAAAATGACTGAAACTGACTGGGCATATAGATGTAAAAGGTTGAGAATGACAGAAATAAAATAAAACAAGATGGCCAAAATACAAGGGTTAATTAGTACTTTCTTCACTCAAGAACCTTCTAAATAGTAGTATGAGACTAGGATTAAATAATATCTAAAGTGCATGATTTTGTGACTACAAAAATTTAATTATATGAAATTACAAAATCAAAGAATCTATTCTAATTTTTAAACATGTCTAAGTGTGGAAAGATAAGATTTCTAAAATTTATAGAAAAGTATTAAAAGTGTTTACAATTTGTTGCTTTGAAATAACGAGGGTTGAGATAATTATCTGAATACAATAGATTGTCGATTGTCTTCCATTGAGTGTCATTTTCAATATGTTTTCCTCAAAGGGGTTTGATAGAGATAAGTCCCTAAATCAAAACTCCTTTTGTTATTGTGTAATCTGTACATGTAAAATATGTTGAACCTTGGTGCATTGGTGTTGTCATTGATGTATAGGTGGCATCGATGGAAAATGATGTGAGTAGTGAAGTGAGGTTCAGTTGGTAGTTCCGTATCAGGATGATTGAGAATTCAAGAAGGTTTTAGGATGAATTCAAGATGATGCAAGATTTTTCAGGTAAGGAAGGATACCACTGGAAGTATGGAGAAGGTTGGTATGCTTGGCTTAGATGATTTATAGGTGTGAAATTCATGCATAATTTATAGATCATAAGTCAACATGCTTCAATGCATTCCCGCTCTAAAAAACCAATAGACATGTGGCATCATTTCTTGCCACCTTGAGCAAAAAGGTTTCAAGTTAAAATTTAGGCTTGTGGAATAAACAGGGTTAGATAAAGTTTCAGGTCCACCCAACAGTTGCGAAGAACATAAGCAAGTTACGACAAAAGAAATCCAATCTGACACCGTGAAATGCGTAGACGTGTGGAGCCTTTTGATTGGCTCACCTTTCACACTTTGACATAGAGCTACCAAATGTGAAGACTGAAACTGAAAAATATGAAAGGAACATGGAGCTTCCCTATTAGAACATGTTTCACATTGGTTAGATACAGGTTATCAAAATTTTCTAACATTGTGAAGGGTGTGGAGCTTGCCTTATTGGTTTGTTTCTCATAGTGGCTAGTGGAGGTTAAGAAAATTCTAACATTGCGAAGAGCGTGGAGCTTTCTTATTATATAGAAATTTCCAAAGATACGTACCTGATAGGAAGATCATTTCCATGTTAAAATTTGATTGGTTGTGAGGAAATGCCCTTTGACTACAAGGGCTCACTGGTAGACCTGAAACTATATCAAATGTAGTTGATTCCGTGGGCTTGAGTCCACATAAGTCCATCACTTTGAGCTTTTCTGGATTGGTGAAACATTGTCTAGAGCATGAGACCAAAGGACTAAGAAGGTTGAAACAAGTTAGAGTGGATTAAAGTGCGTCATGCTCGTTTGTGGCCATGATGGTGAATGTGTAAGTTTGGTTTGAAAAATTTCATCGAAATTAAATTTTAATTGGTGGGTAAGTGCACAAAGATGGGGGGCCAAAAAGTGGACACAAATCCACTTTTTGGCCATTTTTGCCATAACGTGCTCATGCGTTATGGCTCGGTGTGTTTTAACGTGAATAGGAAATTTGGGGCTCATGTTATAATGTGAGTTCGTTTAGGGTTGGATTTTCCAACCCTAAACTCACTCACATTATAACACGAGCGTGTTTCAAATGTAATAAAAAATATTGAAACCTGAGAGCTATTCATTTGCAAAAACAAAAAAAACCCAAAGGCAGCCAAAATGTGAACGAGGAAAGACACACTCGCGTTTTAGAGAATTTTGCATCCTCGACACTCTGGGCACCTTGAATCGATGATGGAGGAGAGCGAAGAAGGTCAGTCAATGTTGATTTTGGTTTTTTTCTTTGTAAATTTTATTTTTTAGATAATTGTTGATTTGTTATTTTTTTTCATTTTCAGATGTTTCTTTACCTCCAAATCAATCCCGTCATCCAGCCCCAAATGAAGAGGAAGAAAAAAACATCCCTAGAACACCCCCTTCTATTGCCAGACATCCTCCTAACACCCAACAACAAATTTTGGGGGAAATTACAAACCACAAATTACAAATTCAGGGTTTAATAGAAACTTTAAACAACCCTAATGCCACGAATCCTCACCGTCAAAACCTAGCCGCATCATTAGGATCATTGTTATCTAATATTGACAATGTGGTAGGACAAATTAACACATGGGATAGTTTCAAAAACAACTATTGCATTTTTATTCAGATAAGTTGTCCTATGATGTGGTGAAAAAGAAAAAAATCACAAAGGACAAATTGTGTGCATTATTTACAGATCCCAAAACTAATGCACCATTACGATTGGATTGTAGAAGATTCCCCATACACTGGTGCAATCACGAGGGGATTAAAAACAATTTTTGGGATAGGTGGTGGATGGTTTTTGACCAACCACCTTGTAATAATTTTGAGGTGCCCCAATATTTCTTGAGGAAACTCTATTGCGAGTTCATCCTCAATGAAATACCTAACTATTATGACATTAGATATTTTTAGGGAAGAGGCCAAGGCTCTGCACAGGATAGGGTGGGGGCACATCATTTACAGAACCGTCCAGCTAGGCCCATTGTTCACCCTCCTTTTCAGCATGTTTCAGTCCCTTCTGTTGTGATGGAGACAGTGGAGGTTCAGACCCTCGACTCCATTAGATCATTGACTCATTCACTGCTTCATCATGGCACTCATCTCTCCCAGGGTGATGAGGCTGGTCCTTCTAGGGAGAAAACATCATATACTATAGAGTGTCATGCTTGTGGGAGCATAGACACGTATGTGGTTGATGTGGCAGATGCACAACGTAGCGAGACAACTCCACAGTCTCACCAGATAGATCCACAACCTCATGACGTAGCTCCACAACCTCACGAGGCAACTCCACAGGCTGAGCAGGGTGCCCAATTGGAGGAGGCACATCATGATTATGTGTTGCATAATATTATCATCACAGATTCTATACTGGATTCGACATTTGGTATTGACCTTCAGGTAATTTTACATGAAATTAGTTGCAATTGAATATATATTTTGTACAAAATCTTATAATAAACCATGTTAATCAATTGTGAATGAAAATTAAAGAGAACACTTGTGTTTTTTTTATAAAATTACAGGGTCAAAGTATGCATCCAGTGTCACATTCCCCTTCTTCACAGGTGAATGTCGGTATGGGTTTGCATGTTGGTGAATTTACTAATGTAAGTTTTATTATTTTTATTAATCATATACATGAAGAGAACATGAACTATAGTTAACATATGAATTTACTAATGTGAGTTTTATTATTATTTTAGTTGATGACATCATTACAGTCTCCTGTTGAGATTCGTCGATCATTAGATATCGGAGTTGATATGGCCATAGCTTTTGTCGTCCCTCTTACACAGGTATATGTGCTGGTAAAGTTATTTATATAATGAATTGATTGTATTAAATAACATCATTTATTATTATTTAATTACATTCACACGTGTATTCTAATTTTCATCATCATGGTTTCCACAGGAGGAGTTTGCTACTCCAGTTTGTGCATCTGGTACTGATGTTGATGATATTGAGAAGCAAATGATGATTGATAGTGATCATCAGATAGCAGTAAGTATTTATTTTTAAGTAGTGTCATTTTATATATGTCATTAATTGTATACTAATGGGTATGTTGTTTATTTATATTAATAGATTGATCTACAAGCATCCTATGAGCGGAGGAGGTCTGAGCGAACTAAGAGGGGGCATTCCACTGATGTGCCTGAGTCATCTTCTAGGAGCCCAAAGAGAACTAAATTATTTGATGATAGGGTCCTGTAGTTTAGATGTATATGGATTTTGTTGTCTGCCTTCATGGAATATTGGCGTAGATGTATACGGATTTATGTTTTTTCTATGTATATCATTGTATATGCCTACATGGATTTGTTAAGACATTGATTTTGATCAAATTTTGTATGCTATCAAGCATTTTTGAAACAATATAATATATGTGAAAAATTGTTTTAAAACTTGTATGTAAGTGGATTAGTATGATATCATGTATGTATGTTATTTTAATATGTATTATTAGTGTTAATTTCTTTTATGTTTTAAACATGGGAATTAAAATCCATATGTAACTAATTTTCAATTTTTCCAAGTTGTAATATAATCATTCAATGCCATCAATTATAATAATATAATGTCAATGTTAATGTTATCCACTTCCTGGAATCTCAATAATTCAAATGAAATGTATGTAACGAGATAACACAATATTACATTAAGTCTAATAATTAAATTGTAACTACAGAGAGAAAGAGATAGAGGGAATGTAAGAGGGGTAGACATAGAAAGAGAGAACGAGGGTGAGAGAAAGAGATAGAGAATGCGAGAGCGAGAGATAGAGAAAGAGTGAATGAGTGTGTGTGAGAAGAGAGAGTGAGAGTGAGAGTGAGAGTGAGAGTGAGTGTGAGAGAGACAAAGAGATAAAAAGAGAGAGAAAAAAGAGAGAGACAAAGAGCTATTTTGTCAGGATACTTAAGATTTTACATTAAGTGTTCAAACCATTCAATATACTTAAGATTTAATAGTACGATCAATGTTCAAAACATTCAATATACTTAAGATTTCACATTACATCTATGATATATAAATATTATATTCTTTATGTTTCTTCCATTTCCTTTGAGATTAATTTTTGTGTTGCGATGGTGGCCATAAAACCTGTATATAGGGAGCTCTTGAAGGACCTATTTAATTAGGATGATTCTAACCTGCCAATGATAACTAAAGAGGTCAGTCCACTAGTTGGTTCTTGCATTCATATTATCCAAAATCACTTTCTAATCATCATGAAGGATGCAGGAAGGAGAACAATGTTGTGCCTTAATAGTTTCTAGGACAAGGATGATCTTTGAAATTTCAAGCTCCCAAAGTGTGGGACCTTTGCAAATGGGGAAAGCTCTCCAGAGAAGGTTGGTTCCTCTTCCTAAACTACCTGCCACAAGCTATTCCAGTGCAGGAAAGCTAATCTAACCTAATCTAACTTCCAAGGAGACAAGGAGAGGAAGAAAACAAGGAAAAACAGAGCCTACACTAAAACGGTGATACACCAGAGAAGGAAAGTGTTGATTATCTATCAAAACTACCATGGAACAAGAAGAGGTGAGCAATGGAAAGGATGGACAAGTGCATCACAGACCAAAGATGGATTTCACACAGAAAATGTTCCAAAACTCCATGAACACAACTCTAAAACCTACAATGAACATCTAAACATGCACAAATACCCTGTAATGAAGAGAGGTAAGGAAAACAACAAAGAAAACGAGCCAAGGATGGACAAATGCATCACAAAAACATGTTTTTTATTGCTCAGAATTTACACAGTGCATCATTTCATGGGTAAGAGGAAAAAATGCCATTACAGAGTAGGGGAGGAGGTTCAAACTCCATTTTCAACCCTGGGGAAGAAAAGAAGGGAGAGGCAGAGAAGAAGGATGAACAACCTTTTTCAAAATGAGCCAAAACTGGCTTTTATCGCTCGAACAGAATGAAGGAAATGAGAAAATGTGGGAAAATCAATTTTAAAACTCCAACCACCGACAAGATCCATTTAATTAGCCTACAAAATGATGGGTTTCCATGAAAAATCCCATACTTCATCATACATTGCTTCATAGAGCAAGAAAGAGGCCCATACTTCATTAATTTTGGTGGTTGGGGTCGTTTTCTGCAATTTTTCCATGCCAGAGATGTTTTCCCATTTTTCTCCCACAAAACTCCATCAAAATTTAAAATTAAAGTGTCCATCATGTAGAGGATTTCAACAGCTTTCCATTGATACCAAAATCATGAAAATCTGAGCTCTAGATCGAAAGATATGGCCTTCTGAAGATTTAGGGCAAACAGGGCAAAATTAGGGCAAAAATTGGGTCGGCGGGCCAAAACTTGAACTTTTTCCCTTTTCACAAAATTGGGAAATTTTCCCAAAATTCTCCATGGCCCCACCACTCTGATGACACGTGGCACTTTCTAATTGGTCCGCGGGGATGTGATTCCATTTTTGCCTTTGCGCTTTTCACCACTTTGGGGACAATTCCAAAATCCTCCCGACGCCCTGATCCCCGCTGATGAATGGACACGTGGCACCTTTTGATTGGTTAGTGGGGATGCACTTCCATTTTTTCCTTTGACACATTTTGACCAAATGCCAAAAACTAGAAATCCCTCTGATGCCCACCACTCTGCCTTGACACGTGGCATCATTTCATTGGCTGCGGGCCTTAAGCAATTTCGTTTCCTTTGCGGGCTCGCGGGAGTGCAAATGAATTTTGTGCTTTTAGCCCAAAAAGTGCTAAGTTCTCAATTTCTTCCTCCACTCCGCCAGCCCAAGCCTCTTTGGCACAAAACTCTCCCAAGCTCTGCGGGCCCGCCTTAGGAAAATTTCCCCTCCAAACTCCGCCGAGCCATAACTCAAAAAATACAAGGAGTTAGGAGGACTTCTTTACCTTTCTGGAAAGGGGAAGAAAAATCCTATCTTATGAAGCCATTTCTAGAATATTTTGAGTGCTTGAAATGTGTGAAAATTGAATTTGAAGCACAAGGAAGGAAAGAATGAAGGCAAGTTAGCCAAAATAAGCAGGGGCTCATTTTGGATAACAATTTTGGTGACTCAGAGGGGTCATCTACCTGCTAGATGAATGATTAGTGGCCTTTTGAAGCATCCATTGGGCATGGAGTCAAGCCTGATAACCAACTCTGATCTGAACTATGAAAATATGACCTCTGAGCCACTTGGAAACCCACTGAAACTTGGAGTTGATCTTCACCAAAAGCCACTGAATGCACTGTGCAAGAGCAACCAAAACAACACCAAACAACTATGTACAAAATTGAAAATCATACATGCTCCAAATGGAACATGCAGAGTGTGCAAAAGCACTTCTTCTGCTGAAACAAACCTACCTACACTACTCTAACCAAAGCAAAGGTAAGCTAAACAAACCCTGCAACTGGTTGTGCAAAATAGCTTCCTTTCTTCAAAATTGGCAGCCATGCAAATGATTTGGAGCTGATCATGGCTGTTAGTATGAGTGGAAAACTGAGAAGAATCTGGTCCTCCACCCAAATCATCAAGGTGTCAACTGAAAACAAATTGAATACCTCTTTTAGTTGCTCTGCATTTGGATTGTAGAGGTATTGCAGTTGATCCTTGGTACCTTGCATATCATCCTCATGCCTAGAAGCAAGCATGACTGGTGGAAACTCCCTTTTTGGCTCCAATGAAGCCAAGTACCTGATTGGGCATGGTTTGGTCCTTTGAATGTGCCCATTAGCTCTGAAATTCAACCTCCAAAAATGGAGTCTTCTTGTAGACCTCTCTTGGGATGGATGGTGGAAGAAATGATGAAGTTCTCCTGCTCTTTCTCTTCTTCCTCCAATGAAGAACATGGAAGATTTAAATCTCCCAAACTTGATTCCAAAGAGCTGCTATAAAGTGCAGGCTGCTGCAAATGAATGCTCTCCTTCATGGCAGTAGGTTCTTGTGTTTGGAAGATGGATGATGAAGGAGAAAACAATGTGATTTCAACTGGTTCTTCTCCATCAAAACAGTCCTCCAAATCAGACAGATAAACTGCCTCATTGTTGTCCTGTTGCAAATGCTCAACCTCTTCCATGGTGTCTTTTGATCTGCAACTTGATCACCATGTTTTCATCCTCATCAAACTCTCTTCAACATTGGAGCTTGAAGAATGAAGTAGAAGGAAGAATGAAACTATAGCCTTCAAAGCTTTTGGAGAGATTCCAGGAGATACTCCTCTTCTTTTGGAGGAAGAACTTGAAGGTTCTCTTTGAAGCCTCTTCCTCTACATGAATTTTTGTCAAATCAAACTCTCAATCTGTTGTTCTAGAGGACAAGTTGGCTGCAAGATCTCTCCTCCTCCATCATGGATTCATTAACCAAATCAGGCCCTTCAAATGAAAGCAAGAAATTATCAATGATGCCTTCTTCTTCATTGCTGCTTCAAACTCTGATTTGGTCTCTCCCATTTGCTCCTCTTCAATGGGACTTGGAGCTGATTGTCTTTCCTTTTCAACTGAGTTGTGCAACTGATTAGATCAGTATCTTCTTCAGGAAAAGTGCCAACATGGACACTACACTCTGATTCTTTTCCTCTTGTTCTTGTTCTTCTTCTGCTATAAACTCAGCCTCAACCACCACTGTTTCTTCAACCTTAGCCTCCTCATTTGGCTTAACCATCAAGGGGATTTTTGTAATCCTGAATTTGGCAGCCCAATTCTTCAGATTGTCTGTCATTTCTTTTCTGTTGGGCTCCTCTTCTTGTTGTCCTCCTTGACTGGATTCTTGAGTCTCTTCCCAACATGGGCTTGGGAAAGCAAGAGGAGTGGCAGGTTGGGATTCAACCAGCTTTGCAATTGTTTGTGGTGGGGAGGGAGGTGGAACTTCTTGTTTGTTTGGAGGGGATGACTGTTTGGAAGGGAAAGGGGAAGAAGAACTGAAATGGGGTGGAAGACTAGGGGATGGAGAAATGGATTTAACACTTGGGGCAGCAATGGGCTGGATTTGGAATTTGATTCAAAATGAGATGGTGCTGCTTGAGAATGGAAAAAGAAAGACAAGGATGATGGTGTAGAACTTACCCATTGACAAGGTTGATTCAGCACCAAATTCATAGGCCTCTATCTCCTCAATCCATTGTGCAAGTTGGGGCAACATCTCAACCATGAAGTCAAGCTTCTCTTGAGGGCTGTAGTGTCTTGGAAAAGGGCCAACCCATGGACAAGGTGCCCTGCAACCAATTCTGAAAGCCTTCATTTGAGTTGTTGCTCTTGATTGCACCATGCCAATCTCCATTTTTTGGATCTTCTCCAACAGACCAGCATCTTGCATTTGATTGTCTTCATTGTTTGCATACCCCTGCTCTTGGAAAGCTCCATAGCCAAACTGATTTTGGCACTGCTGCTCATAGGGGTAGGCATGCTGATTTTGAATTTGTTCAAAATGCTGATTTGGAGGAGTTGTAAAACATATTGGAGGTGGAATTTGAATGGCACTGCTATTGTAAATGTGAATTCCATGATGGAAATGAAGTCATGATTGCACAACTTCATGGAATGGAAAAGAATGAAAGAGATGGAAAGAAGAATGAATGAAAAAGGAATGGAAATGAATGAAAAGGAAGGTCTACAACTTCAGAGATGGGTTGTTGACCATATGGAGTCACCAGATGTGTTTGCAATTGCCTCCAAAGGCTGAAATCTTCACAGGAACACACCAACCTACAAAAAATGAAGTGGGAGACCTCTTGGTCCCACCGGGCATGCCAAAACTGTTAGTGCAAATTCACAGCACCCCCAAATGAGTTATGGATCTACTTTTCTAAGGAAAAGTCATTTGGTGTGATTGCACAACATTGAGCTTTCCCAAAGTGTGGGACCTTTGCAAATGGGGAAAGCTCTCCAGAGAAGGTTGGTTCCTCTTCCTAAACTACCTGCCACAAGCTATTCCAGTGCAGGAAAGCTAATCTAACCTAATCTAACTTCCAAGGAGACAAGGAGAGGAAGAAAACAAGGAAAAATAGAGCCTACACTAAAACGGTGATACACCAGAGAAGGAAAGTGTTGATTATCTATCAAAACTACCATGGAACAAGAAGAGGTGAGCAATGGAAAGGATGGACAAGTGCATCACAGACCAAAGATGGATTTCACACAGAAAATGTTCCAAAACTCCATGAACACAGCTCCAAAACCTGCAATGAACATCCAAACATGCACAAATACCCTGTAATGAAGAGAGGTAAGGAAAACAACAAAGAAAACGAGCCAAGGATGGACAAATGCATCACAAAAACATGTTTTTTTATTGCTCAGAATTTACACAGTGCATCATTTCATGGGTAAGAGGAAAAAATTCCATTACAGAGTAGGGGAGGAGGTTCAAACTCCATTTTCAACCCTGGGGAAGAAAAGAAGGGAGAGGCAGAGAAGAAGGATGAACAACCTTTTTCAAAATGAGCCAAAACTGGCTTTTATCGCTCGAACAGAATGAAGGAAATGAGAAAACGTGGGAAAATCAATTTTAAAACTCCAACCACTGACAAGATCCATTTAATTAGCCTAAAAATGATGGGTTTCCATGAAAAATCCCATACTTCATCGTACATTGCTTCGCAGAGCAAGAAAGAGGCCCATACTTCATTAATTTTGGTGGTTGGGGTCATTTTCTGCAATTTTTCCATGCCAGAGATGTTTTCCCATTTTTCTCCCACAAAAATCCATCAAAATTTAAAATTAAAGTGTCCATCATGTAGAGGATTTCAACATCTTTCCATTGATACCAAAATCATGAAAATCTGAGCTCTAGATCGAAAGATATGGCCTTCTGAAGATTTAGGGAAAACAGGGCAAAATTAGGGCAAAAATCGGGTCGGCGGGCCAAAACTTGAACTTTTTCCCTTTTCACAAAATTGGGAAATTTTCCCAAAATTCTCCATGGCCCCACCACTCTGATGACATGTGGTGCTTTCTAATTGGTCGTGGGTCTGGGGAAATGGTTCCATTTTTTGCCCATTTTTCACCACTTTGGCGACAATTCCAAAATCCTCCCAATGCCCGATCCCCCCACTGATGAATGGACACGTGGCACCTTTTGATTGGTCGGCGGGGATGCACTTCCATTTTTTCCTTTGACACATTTTGACCAAATGCCAAAAACTAGAAATCCCTCTGACACCCGCCACTCCGCCTTGACATGTGGCATCATTTCATTGGCTGCGGGCCTTAAGCAATTTTGTTTCCTTTGCGGGCTCGTGGGAGCAAATGAATTTTGTGCTTTTAGCCCAAAAAGTGCTAAGTTCTCAATTTCTTCCTCCACTCCGCCGGCCCAAGCCTCTTTGGCACAAAACTCTCCCAAGCTCCGCGGGCCCGCCTTAGGAAAATTTCCCCTCCAAACTCCGTCGAGCCATAACTCAAAAAATACAAGGAGTTAGGAGGACTTCTTTACCTTTCTGGAAAGGGGAAGAAAAATCCTATCTTATGAAGCCATTTCCAGAATATTTTGAGTGCTTGAAATGTGTGCAAATTGAATTTGAAGCACAAGGAAGGAAATAATGAAGGCAAGTTAGCCAAAATAAGCAGGGGCTCATTTTGGATAACAATTACCTCAAACGTTCTTGATATCCTTTGAATATTTTCTTTTCAATAAAATACAAGGATATTTTTTATAGTTTGGACTCCAATGTTGAACATCTATGTGGCAACGACCATATCTGTCATGAGAAATGTGAAGTTTCTAGAGTATGCGTAATCCTTACCAAGTTAGTGAGACAAATAGGCACTTTGACGTGGAAGAAGAGGTTCTTTTGAATATGAACATGTATTAGAACAAAATGGCTTGCAAGATATTGTTGTGTTCTCATCCCACCTTTAAAACTAAATCATGAAGGTACACATTTGCACACCAAGAGAGAGAGAGAGAGAGAGAGAAGAGAGATTGAGATAGAGAGAGAGAGTGAGAGAGAGTGTGAGAGAATGAGAGAGAGAGAGAGTGATAACTAAAAAGGTCATTCCATTGGTTGGTTCTTGCATTCATATTATCGAAAATCACCTTCTAATCATCCTTAATGATGTAGGAAGGAGTCAATGTTGTTTCTTATTAGTTTCTAGGACAAAACTAATCTTTTTGGTCTCTGGGATCTTAAGGGACTACATCTGGATGAAGTATCCCGAAAGCAACATTCCATCACCAAGGCACCACAAGAAATAGAGCCTCCACAAGCTTACATTGACTTAAACTACACTATTTTCACATTTACAAACAATAGAACACCGAGAGAACCAAAAGGAGATGGAGAAAACTGAGAAATGATTTTGTAGAGGGTCCCCACACTGAGGTGTAGGATCAAATGATTTGTCTCTAGGTGCCACAGAGACCGAGATATCACCCGTCAAAGTTACATCATTTTTTGGTGTTCGGACTCTTAAGGGACTACATCCAGATGAAGTAGCCCGAAAGCAATGATCCATGATTACACATAAAAAATGGAGCCTCCACAAGTGTTTACCAAGCCACCCAGATGTGTTGGTGTAGTTCGTTTGGCACCAAGTGCCACCGTTTGCAAAATATTGCATTTGACAGTCTTACACTGACTTAAACTACACTATTTTGTGCATTTGCAAACAATAGAACACCGAGAGAACCGAAAGGAGATGGAGAAAACCGAGATAGGATTTTGTAGAGGGTCCCCACATGGAGGTGTAGGATCAAACAAGACATCTCTAGGTGCCACGGAGACTGAGATATCACCCGTCAAAGTTACATCATTTTTTGGTCTCTGGGCTCTTAAGGGACTACGCCCTAGACGAAGTAGCCCTGAGAAGCAATGGACACCATCCTGCACCAAAATGGAGCCTCCAAAAGCATTTACCAAGCCACCCAGATGTGTTGGCACAATCCGGTTTGGTGCCAAGAGCCACGTTTGCAAAATATTGCATTTGACAAGTCTTACACTGACTTAAACTACACTATTTTGTGCATTTACAAACAATAGAACACTGAGACAACCGAAAGGAGAAGGAGAAAGTTGAGATATGATTTTGTATAGGGTCTACACATGGAGGTGTAGGATTAGATGAAACATCTCTAGGTGTCACAGAGACTGAGATATCACCCGTCGAAGTTTACAACATTTTTTGGTCTCCGGGCTCTTAAGGGACTACGCAGACGAAGTAGCCCAGAAAGCAAATGACACCGTCTTGCACTAAAAAATGGATCCTCCATAAGCATTTACCAGCCACCTGGATGTGTTGGCACAGTCCGTTTGGTGCCAAGTGCCACCGTTTGCAAAATATTGCATTTGACAATCTTACACTGACTTAAACTACACTATTTTGTGCATTTGCAAACAATAGAACACGAGAGAACCGTAAGGAGATGGAGAAAACTGAGATAGGATTTTGTATAGGGTCCCCACATGGAGGTGTAGGATCAGAAAAGACATCTCTAGGTGCCATAGAGACCGAGATATCACCTGTCAAAGTTACAACATTTTTTGGTCTCTCGGGCTCTTATGGGACTACATCCAGACGAAGTAGCCTGGAAGAAATGACACCATCCTACACCAAATGGAGCCTCCAAAAGTGTTTACCAGGCCACCTAGACATGTTGGTGTAGTCTGTTTGGTACCAAGAGCCATGGTTTGCAAAATATTGCATTTGACAATCTTACACTGACTTAAACTACATTATTTTGTGCATTTGCAAACAATAGAACACTGAGAGAACCCAAAGGACAAGGAGAAAACTGAGATATTCTTTTGTAGAGGGTCCCCACATGGAGGTGTAGGATCAAATGAGACATCTCTAGGTTCCATGGAGACCGAGATATCACCCGTCGAAGTTACAACATTTTTTGGTCTCTGGGCTCTTAAGGGACTACGCCCGGACGAAGTAGCCCGGAAGCAATGACACCATCCTGCACCAAAATGGAGCCTCCATAAGCATTTACCTATGCCACTCAGATGTGTTGACACAGTCTGTTTAGTGCCAAGAGCTACGGTTTGCAAAATATTGCATTTGACAGTCTTACACTGACTTAAACTACACTATTTTGTGCATTTGCAAACAATAGAACACCGAGAGAACCGAAAGGAGATGGATAAAGAAGAGATAGGATTTTGTAGAGGGTCCCCACATGGAGGTGTAGGATCAAGACGAGATGTCTCTAGGTGCCATGGAGACCGAGATATCACCCGTCGAAGTTACAACATTTTTTGGTCTCAGGGCTCTTAAGGGACTACGCCCAGATGAAGTAGCCCAGAAGCAACGACACCATCCTACACCAAAATGGAGCCTCCATAAGCATTTACCAGGCCACCTAGACATGTTGGCGCAATAGTCCATTTGGTGCCAAGAGCTACGGTTTGCAAAATATTGCATTTGACAGTCTTACACTGACTTAAACTACACTATTTTGCGCATTTGCAAACAATAGAACACTGAGAGAACCGAAAGGAGATGGATAAAACTGAGATAGGATTTTGTAGAGTGTTGCAACATGGAGGTGTAGGATCAGATGAGACATCTCTTGGTTCTATAGAGACCGAGAAATCACCCGTTGAAGTTAGAGCCTTTTTTGGTCTCAGGGCTCTTAAGGGACTACACCTGGATGAAGTAGCCCAGAAAGCAACGACACCGTCTTGCACCTGAAAATGGAGCCTCCACAAGCATTTACCAGGCCACCAGACATTTTGGCATAGTCTGTTTGGTGCCAAGAGCTACTGTTTTCAAAATAATGGATTGGACAACCTCTCACTCTTTCTTCCTCTCATGTATTCTTTCTCTCTCACACACAATCTCAATATCACTCTCACTCTCTTTTCCTTTCTGAAACAAATTTCACATTTCTCATATTTCCATGTTTGACACCTTGTGTCACATGTTCCCAACCTCCATAATGTATTGAGCTCACCATGTTCTTGTTAGTTGTTACTAAGTAGCACTGCCAAAGTTTTAATTTTCAAGGTACAATGATTACATTGACAGGGAAGTGGGAAGCCATATTAGTCTTGTTGATAGTACTCATTACCCATGAAATCAATTCTCCAGCTTTCATTTTCTTTTCTCATCTTCCACGTCATATTGATAAATGATTTGACAGGGGAGCTTCCCTCTTCGACGGTGATACACCGAATATGAATATGATCCTCGAGAGTCATTCCTCATCCCACCATAATACCATTATGAACTCTGTTGTTGGTAATGTTGCATGGTCATTTCCTTTTTGAGAGAGAAAGACAAACTTGAGGGAATGAAACAGGAGCACCATTACCACCAAAATATTCTAAGGCCTCAGGTGACATGGAAATTATGATGAATCTCTTTGAATGTTTTACCTACGAAGCAGATGAGCCATTTTCAGTTGAATACTCTCTGTCAATACTAATAAGATATATGAACCAAATTTCCCTTGTTGGTTTCCAAACAACTTGAAATGCATACAGATTTAGAGGTCATAACATGAATTTACAAATATCTCTATCATTATAAATGGAAGCCAAGTAACGGTGTCTCCTTGTATCTAAGGATCGAGGACTATTGTGGCAGGATTGGACATTCAGGAATCATCGAGTGTCTGAATTCAGAATGTCATTACATTTGGAGGAATAAGATGGAATATGGTTGGAGGAAGGTGGGGTTGTGCCCTTGTTGGTTTTTTTCTCATGGCATCATAGGTAGCCTTTCTTGGTATTATCGGAGAGAACTCCCCATGCTTGTGTGATAATTTTAAAATCTCCCTCGGCTCCTAGGAACTTGTTTTTACCAAGATGTAATAATAAGGCTAATTTTCTATATTGTTTCTTAATGAGAGAAGAATCAGAGGAGGAGGTTACCTGTAAGATGGCATACCAGTTGATGAGGCCTGAAGATAGTTTAGAATGAGCAACAAGGTGCACCTCAATGAAATTTATCATGGGTGACAATCCCTCGAGGGCAGGGTACAACTTGTAAGCATTCTGGGTGAACTTGTAGCTTCCTCCCACATCAATTGCCATCAACAAATTAGCTTCATTCTTCATACCACCATCTTCTGCACTACAAAGATCAGCAAACCTCATATATTTCTGGCAGGTCTCATAAGTGAGTTCATCTTTTGGAATATCAATATTAGGACCAACCAATATTTTTCATTCCTTAGCTTCTCTTAGCTTTGAGAATAATAAATTCTCTACTAACAGTGCCAACCACGTGAAGGTGGAAGCTTTTTTGGCACCACTAACCTACATAAACATGTTAGTAAACAATTAAATAGAATTTTAAAACCTACACAATTTAAAAACAAAATAATTAAAGTAAATATTCAAATTAAATTCATGTAGATGTACATATCTTGAATCTTAAGTGAACATACCTTTGACTTGAGAAAGTAAGCCACTTGGCAGGCTCAAGGGCAGTTTTGTGTATCTTCATTTGTACAAATTCAATCCAGTGAACCATCTGGGTCCGATCTAATTTTTAGGGTGTCAAGTATTGCTTCATGGTCAGACTCATGAACTTTCCACAAGACCTTATTGTGGTCTACCTCCATATTTAATCAATTGAACATTAGATGCAACAACTAGGTGAGAATAATGAAGAATCTTTCTATGAGTTTCAAAGTCCTCAAACAACCACACATTGAAATTTTTTATTGGGTATCTTCTTAGCCATGTTCCAGTAATAACCATAGACCATGTAGGATATTCTAGGCCTTCTCCATCTATGATTGCGGCTTTAAATTTATTTTTTTCCTCAACACAATGACACAAATAATAAGATGTTCCTTCTTTATTATATTCTTCTGCAACAACCGCAAAAACATGACCTACATCACATTGTACACAAAATAGTTAGTTTCAATAATTGATTCATTAATAAGTTCCATAACATGAGAAAAACTATAAATTTTTACAAAATAATGCAGATATATAATACCTGGTTGCACTAGATCTGATATATGGTCAAATTCAATTGATGCTTCTCTCACTGTGAGTTGTAGAGCTAGTGGAGGTTGATAGGTGTCGAGTGGATATAATTGTCTACAACACCATTCATCAACCCACTCTTTTGACTCACATTCATCCCAAAATGAATACGTACATGAAGAGAAAAAGCATGCCATTTTCCTTGTATAAATAGTCCATGAACCTGCATTTGAACTTCTAAAAGAGTGCAACTCACTAGATCCCGTTAGTGTACAACAATCTTCATATTT
Organism: Taxus chinensis; assembly: GCA_019776745.2. Taxonomy (NCBI): domain Eukaryota; kingdom Viridiplantae; phylum Streptophyta; class Pinopsida; order Cupressales; family Taxaceae; genus Taxus; species Taxus chinensis. Next base: position 431,969 of record JAHRHJ020000399.1, read on the forward strand.
TACAAAATTAGCTTCTTCTACCAACCAAAAAAACCTACGAACTGTAGAATTACCCTCATTACCTAGACCCATTATTGAGTTACACCATTCCACGATGGATTTTGCATCGATCAACTTGGCACCATCTTTGTACTTCAATTCTTCTCTTGCTAGGGCTCTTTTAACACATGCTCCTGCACCATCATGTTCTCCTTTTCCATGTCTGACCTCAGTGAAATTCCAAAAATGTTGAACACCACTTATTCCTATGCATCCTGCTCAACCAATAGAACATTCGTGCATTCTTGAATTGTGATGTACAATTATCTGACCATATGATGTGTTTATCAAATATGATGTTTCTGTTATTCAAATTTCCATAGAAGATCTCGAAACAACCTTGCATGAACTCTGATGAATGTCCATGATCATCACTAATATAGAAATGGTAATCCCTCAAAATATTTCTCTCTTCCTCTGTACTGTCGAGAGCATGAGTGAATACTATATGTACAAATATGGAAACCTGAATAGAGTTGTAGTATTGTGATTGCACTTCATTTTGTGGTTGTAGAGTATAGTTCTCTGCAAAATCAACAACTGAAACAATGGTACCAAGAGGAAATGTGTCCTTGCATAACCTGAATTTCTCATCTAACCATCGAGCTCTGTGTGTATGTCGTGCATACTCATACACTAGCTTCTCTCGAAATATAGTGATAAAATTTGATACACTTATTTCATTACTCACTAATTCACACCTCTTGGCTTCATTACCATCTTTTGAAGTGTATGTCACTGACTTGTATTTTCCAAAACTAACTAGTTCATTTCTGATTACATGTGTATTCTCTGTGTGTATACATCTTTGCAAACGTTGCAAACCACCACAACTATCACAAGTTCCTTCTAAACATGATTTCTTATAAAAAAATTGTCCTTCTTCTCTTGTACAAAAAACACTTGAGATGAAATCTCTTGCTGATTTAGGTGGAACATTTATCATACACTCCTGCAAAATATTCTCAGTATGCAAATTAACACATATATGCCAGAAAATATCATAATGCATAGCAAATTCAATATGGATCCTACAACAACAAGTAGTCTGTGAGTGATTTATTTTAACATAAAAAGGTTTTGACATTTCAAAATACCTTTGACTAATTTGTATTTCAGGATGAGTCTCTTTAAACTTATTAAAAAATTGTGTTTGTGTCATATCCAAAAAATGTTTAGGATGTGATTCACGGTTTCTAGAACCAATTCTTCTTTTTAAAACATCTTTTTCATTAGGTGAAACCCTTGTATTATTTTTCCAAAATTCTAATTTTTTTTATTTTAACTCATCAACTATGTCTTTGTCTTTTCGTGGCAGTCTACCAGAGAATGCCCATAATTCATTGTTATTTGTATCTTCAATTCTTTCACGATGCTCGAGAGCTTTTATAGTGTTTTCCTATTTATTTTTAGTGCACTACTTGTTTTTCTAATTAAACAAGATTTTTTTGTTGCTTTACTTACTATAGTTGATGTAATAACACGTCGAGTAACATTACTATCTTTGGTACGTGAGGTTGAACCTACTGATTGGTATGCATTCATTAGATTTTTTACAATAGATTTTTCACTGTTGGTCTTAGATGTTCTTAGACCAAGGGTTTTCATTGTAGGTCTATAATTAATATTTTTCATCATTTCAACAAATAATTGACATCTACCTGTTTCATTTAAGTCATTAAAATATGTTTTCCATATCTGATTAGCTTTTCTTCTACAAGTGCGTTGACAAATCTTATTAGGCATTGGATTTAAAATATTTTCATCAATCTCAAGTAAAAGTTTGGGTGTTTTCCACAAAATTTTAATCGGTGATTTCAATGGAAATGATTTTTGAATATCATCTAAACATTGTTCATTTTCTATTTGTTGTTCATCTTCATAATTTGGTAAAGAGTGTGTGTTTTCAATAGGTTGGTCAACTGGTGTAACATTTATGTTTAAACTTTGAATTGCATAATCATTCATTGAATATGCATTATTTATTGATTCAATTGGTGTTTGAGGATATGTTGCACCATCAATTTCATTTGGAAGAGATGACATACCTTCATCTCCATGCGTTGATTTCTTTTTTTCACATATTTTTTGCATTCGCTCCCTTGTTTTCTTTTTTATTTCTTCTTTCTTGGCTTTGTTGGATGATATACGATTTTTGGAAACATCTTCAATCTCTGTTAAAGACATGTTCAATTTCTTTTTTTCACGCCCTTTTTTCATCCGTTCCCTTTGTTTTTCCAATTGCTCGAGTGTTTGCTTTTTTGGTTTCCTCCCCATAATTCTCAAATATCTTTATCACCACAAGACAATTCAAAAAAATGTTAGTGAGTGTTAGGAATATAATAAACAATACGAAACACATTAAATATATCAAATAATGCTTAAATATTTCACAAAACAATCTCTATATATCACAAAATATACAAAATTGTTAACAAGAATCAAAATGTGCAGGAATTTGCAGAGTTTTCAAAACCCGTGACCAGTGGGACCAATATCAAATATTATTTTTTTTTGTTGGGTTTGAATTTTATTTTTTAAAGCACGTTATAACGCGAGCACGTTATGAGCGCATTATAATGCGCTCGTGTTTCATCTTGTTGGGGTTTGGAACACCCAATCCATAGGCTTGGATTTTCCTTGGATATCCAAACCTAAGGTTTGGACTGTGTAATCCGTGAATAAAAACCGTGTTTTAAAAAAAAAGATCAAAATCTCACGTGTACACCCCAATATCTCATGCATTATAACATAATATTCAAAAATAAATTATACTACAATGTCAAGCTCGGTTTTACCTTGATGACGATATAATTCTTTCTAAAATCTGATTAGTTTAAGGCTTTCATCCATAATTTCTTTTACTAGTGCCTTCTTTTCTTGCAAAAACCTATGCATACGTTTTGGTGCACAATTTATGATTTTTTCATCCATTTTTTTAAAAAAAAAAAAGTGGTTTTTTCTAAACTCCATTCTACACGCACTAAAAAAAAAAACTAAAAAATGATTTTTTTCTCAAAGTTATGGGGGTGCACACACAAATATTTCATTTTCGGGATATGTGCACTTTGAAAATTAATAAAAAATTATATATTCATCCAAAAATTATGAAAAATTAGTGGGACCTCGTACATGGTCTTAGCTAACTTTCTACCAAAGGGATTTGAAAAATAATTTATAGAACTCAAAAATGGGGGGGGGGGGGGGGGGGGGGTGCACACACAATAGGTTCTTATCTTTTTGACACAAAAATAGACATACTTTGTGTGCGCACCACATTTGACCCTCTTAATCTCAACCATTTTAAAAAAAATTAGTAGTTTAGAAACTAGATTTTGAGCTCTACGGTACTTATTCTTATCACTTTGTCAAATTTTGAGCATGGTTGAAGATCTGGGACTCCATGAAGACCTCAGTAATGCTAAGGAATGGATAAATGAACTTGTGTTTGATCTAGAATGGGTTTGAAAGTATCAAAAAGTGATAGTGATAAATGAGAACCAGTTTTCATGTTTTTTGTCTTAGCTAGTTGAATGAATGCAAATTCCTTCACGAAGTTTTTGTAATGGTCAACTATGATCTACATGACAACAAAGGGAGTTTTAATAAGTGTAGTTAATGCTTCAGGTGCATAACAATGTTGACACAATCCAATATTATTGCTCAAAATAGTGTGATGTTGATTGAGTTGTTAAGCTATGGTTGATTTTCATGTGAATTTGTAAGGTTTGGTTCAGAAGTGAAGAAGCTCAAAGTCATGAAACATGAAACATGAAACATCCTTATTCAAAGTGAATAGTCTCAAAAAGACATGGAAAGAATACAAATTTAGAAGTTCTTTGATGTGTATGGAATGAAAAACTTTAGATAGTTACAAGCTTGGCAATCCTTCTAATCTAGCTTGAATCACTCTTGAGTGAAAAACAAAAGGTGAAGAGTCATTTTAAAACAAAAATTAAAAGTCAGGTATGTTATATGCAAAAAAGTCCAAAAGGGCCTATAATGACAAAAGATATAAATGTTGCAAAACAAGGACTTGTTCTCTTCTTGCTCGAGACATAGAAGTAGAAGAAATGAAGAGCCTTGTATGGAAATGAAAAGATTTTGGAATGTGAAAGGTCAACGTATGAAAAGGAGCTTTGTGTGTAAGACTTACTACTTCTTGATAGAGAAAAACATAAGTGTATGGCTATTGAAAATGAATGTGAGTCAAATGCATATTGAAGTGTTATGACAGGATGTGATTGAGGCTAAGAAAGGTCATGGTTTGAGTACATGTTGGAGCATGGAGTTGATGATAGAGGTATAGATGAGAGCATTAGAAAAAATTAAAGATTGCAGGTGACTGATAATGTAACAGTGCTGTGTGAGTATGAGACGGGTTTCAAAAGGGTTGTAAGAGGAAAGTTTGTTAGAAAACTGAGTTGTTAACAAACAAGAGCATCTAGAGTATTGAGCTGAGAATATGATGAAGTTGATATATGGGAAAATGATAGCATGCAAGGTTACATGGGCATAACATCCTCGGAGTTTAGATACTAGGTGAGTAAGTATGACTACAAACATGAAGATCTATATGTAGGAACATATGAACGAGCAAAAAAGTTGAGAGTGAAATTTTTAGAGCTTGAGAGATACTGTAGATACATGTTGAAGCATATTTGCTAAGAAAGCTTTCTTGTGATAGAAGGAGTGTATGGTGAAGTTTGGGAGTTGATTAGAAAGTGAGAAGAGAGATGAGCCATAGAAAGTAAAGATGAAGAGTGAGTTAATCTAGTTGTCATTATCAGTTGTATGAGACAACAATTTTAGTGTGACAAAAATCTTGATTAAGTCTAAGTTGTAGTCTTAGCATGTGGGGAGTTGAAGCTTCCCTGTAAGTTGAAGCTTACTAAAGGTCAATTGTTGTTGGACCAAAGTTGGGAGTTGAATCTTCTAGACAAGTAGCAGTTTGTCAAAGACTGAGTGGTTGCTTAGTCAAATCTTGGAGTTGCAGCTCCAGGTTGAGTTGAAGCTTAACCATGAAATCAATTTAGCATTTACAAGGACATTCATGTCTTAAGCTTAGTTCTTGATTTCAGTGGGCTTTTTCCCAGTTTGGGTTTCCCACATTAAATTCTGTGTCTTTGTGTACCTATTCTCCTATTATTTGTTTGTGTATGGTTTTAAGTGTTCATCATAGCAAGATTAGTAGGAAATGAAAATGTTTGTAAAATTTTGAGAAGACATCTGATTCACCCCCCTCTCAGTGTCCAAATTTCCAACAAAATAAGGGTTGTAATGAAGGAGAAAATGTTTTCCAATGACATGTAGAGAGATTTAGAAAGCAAGAGAAATTTATGGAGCCTATGATAAGGCAGTTGAAAATTTTCAACAATCATAGATAGGTTCCACAACCATATTGGTATGGTTTTAGTTGTGTCATTTTTGTTTTTGTCCAATTTTATCTGCAAGGAACAAGTTTTCAATTTACTCTAAAAATTTTAAATTTGATTTATCTTATTGTTTGGACCTTATTTTCACTATCTGTTATTCACAATTACTTCCAAATTTACAACAAAAAAAGTATTATCATAACATATTTTCATTTCATGATATTCCATATATTTCAATGAGTTGAATTAGATCTCTTTTATTACTCAATATGTCAATATCTGAATTGCAAAGCAATGTAGTTAATGAAGTACATTATTAGTTAGGCAAAACCACCTTCCACATTTACAATATTATATTTAGATATTATTTTTATTTGACTGAATAGGATCATTTTCGAAAGGATAGAAAACCTTAATAGGAAAATGTGGGGGTTGTTGAAACCACGTAGAAAGACACTTACACAGCATCCACTACAAATTGACAATTTTTAATTTTTTAACATAGAGCGATTTGCTAATTAATGTGCAGGGCATGTAAAACTAACTTTAATTTAAATTTTAAAAATGGGGAGAAATGGGACCGTCCATAATGAGTGAATGATTATAAAGAAATAAAAAGAGGAGACACGTGGATGGGTATGGGTGGAAGAAAGTGAGCAACCAAAGCGAATTCGGAAATGAACGGAAGAGGCGATGCCAATTGCCAACCACTCCAACGCCAAAGATAAGGAGGGAATGTGATCCATACAGTTCAATACAAATTGGGAATCTTTTCATGGAATGGAATTGCCATTGGGGTCCCATTTACATCATAAACAATGACGTTTCCTCTAACCCTGCCACTGCCCATTTTCCTTTTGCCCAATTTGCTTCATTCTTCCATTTGTGTTTCATGCTCACGCTCATGGCATCAGCAAAGGCTTTATTTCTCTTCATTCTCCTCTGCCCACTCTTAGGTATCATCACAACAGATTCTACTTCTCTTCATAATCTCTTTTCTTTCATTACAATTAATTGCCTTTTCTTTTTGCAATTCTTCAGATTTCAACATATGCTCTACTGCAGCACAGCAAGGGTCAAAGGTGAGTTTGCTTAACCCTTTTAAGAAAAAGAAAAAAAAAAAAAGAGTTCGATATTTATCATAGTTATATCGCAGGAATTTTAGTATTGATTTTGATATATCTCGTATGATTTAAATTCTATTAAAAACATAGGCAAAACCCCCGTAAAGCTCTAAACTTGTATTAAATTAGAAGATTTCATAATTTTGAAGGGAAAATTGTGTGCGTCGGCTAATGGAAGCGAGGGTCAGGTAGAGGCGTTCCCCGTTGCAGAGACCAAGTATGCGGAATGGCCATGGGAGAATAATAATAGGCGGAGGAAATTAGCTCCTTTTCAGCTGTGCTCGGGGTGTACGTGCTGTGCGAGTGTTCGGAACGAGAGCGTATGCACCACGTCTGCTTGTTGTTACTCCATAACCTGTGGACTGCCAGACAAGCCTTACGGTGTCTGCGCTTTCACTCCCAAGGCTTGCAATTGCACCAACTGCGGTACTATCTGATCATCTCTATATACCTGCTAGTATGTACGTACTTGTACTTGAATTTATACCATAACACTTTACTTTTCATTTTAAAGATACTTTGCCTCTGTCTCCTTACCTTCCATGGGCCACACATAATATCGCGATTATTATTAATTCACTTGCATGAACTCATTCCTCTCCACCTAACAATGAATGCCATGTATTTCATCTTTTACATTTTCCTTTAAAAACTGGATTTCTTACTACTGAAATGATGGGAGTGATCATGGAACCCATGTCCTTACCATTACTAATGCTTTTAAAACATTGAATTCAAAATTAGAAATAGTAGACGAGTCAAATTGCATTATCCTGCTTGAAGCCAATTTCCACAAAATATGAATTTGTACTATTTTATCAAAATATTATTGTAGCTGATGTAAGCATAAAGTGGTTTTTATTCTACTTTTAACTATGGCACTTATTAATATTAATTTAAAAATCGGAACATTGTCATTAAGGTTTATCAAATTGGTCAAATTGAAGTTTTTTTTATTCATCTTGACAATTTAGGATTTTTTTTTTATAGCCACTCTGACTCAATGCAGGGTCTCTTCCAAATTATTTTAAGTAAAGGCATGAGTAATGTGTTACCAAATTGACTAAGTATCTCTTATATTCGTTACATTTATTTTATTGATATTTTTTAATTTATTATTTCTCTCAACTATTATTACACTCCCTCATTTAAATATAGAGATCATGTTTACTATCTAATTTAAGAAATTGAGCTTTGTTATTAAAATTTATCAAATCGATCATTTTAAAGTTTCTTTTGTCATCTTAAATTGATCTAGGTTTTATTTCCATCTTAATTCAATCTATAACGGTATCTTATAAAGTACTTCAAATCAATATGAGATTAATGTATGTCAAGTTGACTCCATTTAATTTTTGCATGGTTTAAATATGTATGATGGTTGTTCCATTTTACTTATATTATAACACATGTTTGTTATATATTTAGTTCACTGATATCTTTAATTTATCACTTCTCTCTTCTATTACCACATCCCATAACCTAAATATAAGATATCATGTTTATTATCTAATTTTATTATATTATTTTATTTGTCGATTTTAGTAATGTAGTATATGGTTTTCTTTATTCATATAGATTGCATGTCTAAGAACATTTTGATAGAATTATAACTACACTTTGTTACAATCTAGTTTATTAACTCGTTATTAGTAGCCTAAATAATATGTAAATTTTGATATAAATGTTTGTGTTTATATGTTGGATCTAGAATGGTTATCTATCTTTTAAATATTTAAACACTTATATGTAGAGATCCCAACACACTCAGGTGAATTCAATATAAATCTTATCCCACCTCTCGTTGAGTCATCCTCATGTTTTTGTTTCTTTCCAAATATTTTTTCTTCACTATTTTCAAAAACGTCACCTCTTAAAAATTTATTTGTAAACCTTTCCCTTTTCGATCTTATAAGGGTGGTTCTTAATTCCCTTAATAAACAATATCATCATAAAAAGCTAACATTTTTTTGGTATAGTACATAACACTTTTATCTAATCATATACAATTTAATTCAAACTACTTAAGTCTTTTAGAAAAACTATATAAGATCCAAAAGATTGCGATATAATCTTTGAAAATAAAAATAATAGTGGAATACTTTTTAAAAAATGATATCCATTTATCTAATGAATTCATGGGGCACCGTGAATTAAATATTATATTTTAATGCCCCCCATCCATATATCTCTAAGTTAATGGTAGGTGCCACATCTAATGTCACACTTCTTAACACATCCAGTGGAAATTCTACCCAAAGTTAGATACCATCAAAATGTTCCTACGAATCTTGGATCATGTGGTTCGAATGTTATAACTAACAAAACAAATAATTTAATTGTAACCTAAAAAATACAAAAAATCATATTAAAAAGTATATTGGGGATATCCTAATAAATACTTTGGTTACCAATGTTAATGGAAAACCTATTATGCAACCTCTAATAGAAAATAAAGTACTTAAAAATTTGGAAAATCCTTTAATGTCCTATATTCAATCCATGGATATTTCCCATGAATATATTTAAAACCATAAGCCAAGATGGTTCTATTACCCTACTTTACATGTTGAAGCATTGAGTTTAAAAAAATTTGATCAAAACTAATTTACATATGTGTAGTACCTAAAATTTAGTCTTGGCAATATCACTTTGGAATTTCTTTGGACATTATTCCCATTTATCTATTAATTGACCAAATTGAAGTGTATCATCCTATATCTCATATCTCATATCTCACGCCCACAACACTATTCTCCAACTTAACAATTTAGGAATAATTGGACACTATAGAACACATCTACATACTACCACTTGTCTTAGAAATGATTCCAACCTTAACTTGGATAGGTTCCTGGGTTTATGCTAGGTTTGGCCATGAACTTGCCTTACCTTATACAAACATGTCCCTTGTACTTGTAAACCTATTTTATGACTATGAGTGAAGAAGATAAATGTCCAATCATGTTGATGTTAATGTTAATGTTTTTGAAGCTTAAAGCATATAACAATGTCCCACTTTTTGCTACTTTTTGTTCACTAGAAAATATGTCTCATAATCAAAACTTGACCAAATGCATATAAAATGACCAAACATGCATTTTTAAGATCTTAAATATACAAAGGTGCATTACATCTATAATTTACCTAAATTCTTTAATTTTTAAAACTATTTTGAAGATTTATTTACTTAATAATAATTTTTGCCACTTAGTGGGACACACTTATATGATTTCACCTCATGAAAAATTCATCATGTTAATATGACATACATTCTAGATATGCAAAAAACATTCGAACATGGTCTAAAAAACAAATCATCTCATAGTATTATGGGATAAATTTGTATCCCAAGAGATGGGTTCAACCACAAACTTATCATCCTTTTTATTAACTTTTCCTACACACATTTCTAGGTCCCTATATTCAATAGGAAATTTTATAGCACTACTTATATACTCAATTCAAGAACTTTGCAAGACAGTATGAGCCTAGAATAGCTATTGGTATTATTATTATTGACACAATTTTGAAAAATATTGGAAATATTGTGTCTCCTACTCCATCTCATATTTGAAGTCCACAATTATTCTCTAGTTTAACACTTTAGGAATCAATACACAATTTGGAAACTACCATTTAGTTGAGTATGATGACAATATGGGCACCTAATTAGATACTATTATAATTAGTTTTTGTTATTTTTAGAATTTTTAGTATATTAATTTGAGTTAGTTTTGAGAGAGAGTTCGTGGGAATGTGAAAAATTTATTTTTAAACATCTTCTACTTTTAGATTAGAAGTTCAAGTTAGAGTGTAGTTCATTGGATGTGTATTTAAATAAATTCAAATCATTATGCATTAATCTCCAAGAGGTGGAGAAATATTTCTATTAAAAAATGACTAAATTTAGTCTTATCTTGGTCTATTTTTATTTTTAGGATTGTATGGGGTGCTTAGTTTGACTAGTGTGCATCATGGGTTTGCATGTGATACTTAAAATAATAATGACATCTTGACATCTTGTATGTTCACTATATATTATTAATGGATGATAATTTTCATATCGAGTATATTTTTAGTCATTTTTAGTTGAATTTAGTTCATTTAGAATTTTTAGTTCTTATTGTTAGTTTTTTATTTTAATGCAAATATAGACAAGTCTTTTTGTAATGGCTATATTAGCCTTGTTTCTTGATTAATTCAATCAACAATAATAAGGTGAATTTTTCCTAGTGAAGAAACTATTTGCATTGAGTTTATCTTTGATTTTATTGCAGGTATTCACAAGCTAATACCAAAATGCTTAAGAATATGATTTAAAGGTTATTCAATGTATATTTTTTCATTAATCTCACTTACACACATACTAGTTTAATAGCTAGTTATTTTGGGCAAGTTTGGATGATTACTAGCTTCATTTAAAAGATATTTCAGATCTGATTTGTACTTCATCCATACATCAAAACCCTTTCATTTAGTATCATAGCCTCATTCAAGTTTGGTTTAGGAGGGTTTTTAGCCATTATCAAGCAGAATTATGGACTTCAATGAATTATTGCATCTATGAATATTCTCATGTCTTCAAAGGAGACAACTGTGAGTGCTCAGAGAGATCAGTTGAAGAGGATTCTTGTGTAGAAGGGAGTTTGAGGAGAATGTTATCCCCCCCCCATGACATATACTCACACTGGAATGCTTTGTCTCAAGATTGGAATACTAGTAAGAAAAGAAGAAGAAAATGAAGATGTGCACATGTTGTTTTTTATATCCTAAAGTGGCAATAGATGTTAATCATCTATCCATGATAATTGTAGGAAGTAATAATCGCCCATGAGGCATGGGATAGTTTGGAGACTTCATATCAAGGCATCTTGCTAAGGTAAGAGATGAAAAACTTCAAAACCTTAAAATAATTTTTGAGAATTTGAGAATGTCAGACAATGAGAGAGTTGGAGAATATTGCATAAATATAAATAATTTAGTGCATAGACATGAGGGTTTGTGGAGCCATCAGAAGAAAGGTAAGTTTATATTAAGGAAAATTTTGAGATCTTTGACACAAAGGTGGCTGCATATTGTGATCATTCTTGAAGAGTGTAAAAACATGAATGCTACAAGTGTTGATGAATTAGTGGGTTTCCTCTCATTGTCCCAAGAGGATATGATGAGACTATGCATGTCAACAGATTCATAATAGACTTTCGGAACAGAGCACTTACAACTAAAGACAAGTACATTCAAAGAGGAGAGATCAAACTAACTTCACAAGTAAAGGTAATAGATAAACCTTATTTGTCATTATTTCAAGAAAACCAAGATGCACTATGAAACATAGTATAGCATACTCGGAAATGACTACTCAAGCTAATCTTGAAGTTGAGCAAGTAGGCATCTAAAAAAAAATCCCAAGTGAGTACTCTCTTGAAAAACTCGCCACCCGAGTTTTCGCTGAGTCTCTTGGCGAGTATTCCCGAGTGATTCGCTGGTTTTGGCGAGTATATCCTGAGTATTCTTGATCAATGTTAATCATCATCAATTCATATTACTTATCAGCCAGTTGTTGTATTCGCATGTTGATGCGATTTTGTAAGTGTATTTGTATTCAAATTTAATAGAAAACACTTCTCCAAGCATTTTATGGGCTCATTTGAAAATACCATCTAAGTTGTAGCTGTGAAAGCTTAAGATTTATGTTTTTTACAAGAAATTTGCATATTTTTTAAGTTGCCGAGATATTGAGCCGAATATTGCTAATATCAAATTTTTTTTGGTCTGCACGAGTATTTACCACAGTACGATATATGCGAACTATGCTATAAAAGATTGGAGGGTATTGGCAGCTAAGAATCCACAACTAATCAAGAGGGCAAAATGTAAGATTTTTCCAAACTGAACAAAGTGATGAGCCAGAGCACTCAGATGAATTAGATTATTGTCTCATGCAATGTGGTTACGATTAGAGGATGGAGTAGAATCTTACATGGTATTTCTTGATTTAGGTTGCTCAAAATTAGATGACAAGTCAGAAAGATGGTTTCAAGTAAGTTAGATGGTTCCTTTCAAAAGCCAAGCGTGCAATCAAGAGATGGAAAGTACCATTCTAAATTGAAGGAAAGGGCAACAATGACAACTTACCGCAAGTTAAGGTAGGGGTGAGATAAAGAGGATTTTCTCAAATAGATCCTATAGAGTGTGGAACACATCTTTCACAGGATATTCTGATTGAAATACAAAGCATAGAAATTTTATAATCCTACTAGTAAATCCAAAATTGTCCTCTATGGGGATTGTAATTTTTTTTGAAAATGAGATGTATGGTGAACATGACCAAGTTTCTAAAAAGTGTGATACGAGTGAATGGTGGGCAACCTCTTGACAGAAATATTTTGAGGGCTTACAAAGTTATTATACTAGGTTTCTAGCTCATCAGGAAATGATACTATCTCTTTCTAAGAGACTAAGTCATTCTTCTACATCAACACTAAGCAAGCACACAGCCTTTGTTGAATCTACATCTAACAAATCAAATGTTGGATCAGAATTATGATATGAATGATTACAAGGCTTTAAGCTCAAGAAGTTAATTTGTTTGATGATGCTTATGGTAAAAACACTATGTTTGCATTGTCATCCATGGTTAGTGAACCTAAAAGTTATGCAAAAGCTAATCAAAGGAAAGGGTTGGTTGATGCATGCTATGAAAATTGAGATGGATTCAATTGAGAGGAATAATACATGGACTATTATTCAAGCATCCAATCTGATAAATATGTCATTGGAACCAAGTGGGTCTACAACACCAAAGTTAAGAGTTATTGGGTTTCACTAGTTTCTAGATTTATGGGCAATCCATCACTAAAGCATTTGCAAGTAGTGAAAAGAGTTTTCAAATATGTAAGAGGTACTTATAATCATGGTATTACATTTCGAACAAGTAAGTTCATCATGTCTAATTAGATACACATAGATTCAGAGTGGAGAGGTTCTCTTGATGATAGTGAAGTGTACTTCTAGGTTATTGCTTCACATTGGGAAGTGAAAATTAGTTTCATGGTCATCAAAGAAGCAAGCTATAATTGATTTATCTTCATGTTGAACTGAATACACAACTCGTTACATCAACATGCACACTTGAATCTATGGTTGAGAAGTCATCTTAGTTGATTTCAGAGAGGATCAACTTCATACTACACATAATTTTTTTATGATAATAATGGGGCAATAAAATTGCCCAAGAATACAATTTTTCCATGCTAGAACAAACATATTGAACTCAAACATCATTTTATTAGAGACATGGTCAATGGTAATAAGTTTTTAATTTATTATGTGAGAAGTGTAGTGCCCCTCCATCTTGTAAAAATTTCCCTTTGTTCCAACCTTGATGGTTTACATGGCTCGTTGAAAAATTACTATGTTGGGTTGTCGTTTGATCGCGTCTGGAGTGATCGTAAAATAAAAGAATAACAATAAAATAATTTAAACTATTATGATAATAAAATAATGATGTTAACGTTGAAGTTTTCCTTCACGGACTAAGTGTATATTCATGTTTTCATCTTGTGCGGTTATGTCATCTTCTTGCAATCCACTCAAGTCGGGATCATTTTTCTATGCTTGAAGTTGATATTTATAGTTTTTTTTAACGTAACGTTGATCTAACTAAATTTCATTGTGATCTCAATAAAAGGATTTCACATAATTTTTCAATAAAGCATAACCTTCATAACAAGGTAATGCCTTGGCGGGGAGCTGTTGTGTCTTTGGTTAAAACAAATTTTTAAATAATAGAATAATATAAATCATTTGAAATTTAAAATGTAATCAACAAAAAAGCAAAAATGAAATATAATTAAATTATCAAATATTCTTAACTATCCCTAAACTCCTCCAAATTATTGGAGCTTGTGCCAAACCTCCTTCCAAGAATGAAATAATGGAATTGTTTTGGTTTTATGTGAGAATGTTTTTAGATTCAATGTCTAAGCATATGTGAGAGGATTTTGGAAATTATTTTGGTTCAGGGAATGTCATTTTGAAATTGCTTTGGGCATGTGATGTATTTGGATGGTTTTGGGCAAGTTTGGTGTCAATGAGCTTTCAGTTGGTTAAGAGGGAAGAGATTAATTGCAAGTCTTGCTCACATTTGTTTGGCAATTGTAAGTCTTGCTCCACATGTTGTTTGGTTATGAAGGCTCTCCATGCCCTGTTGGAGGAAATACAGCTGTCAAGGTGAATCAAAGTTTGGAAGGCCATGGCCCATATCTGCCCTGATTCTGTGAATTTTTTTGGTAGAAGTGGGGGTGTTAATTAGGGTTGGTGCTTGGTATGGACAACAATGCGTTTGGCAGGCGGGTGCTAAACCTGAGCCCCCATCCTGTCAGCACTTTTTCCTTCTGGAAAATGTTTATTTCTTGGTGTGAGTTCAAGATTCGGCAATCCTGGATGACATGCGCATCCACCTGTGCCATGTTCAGCAATTTCTTTTTGGACCTGACAGTGAGGCTGTTAGACAGCATGACATGCAATTAGTTTGCCAAAATAGTTGAGTGATATTTGCAACCTGGGACGACCAGGCATATGGATGGCAGCGCAAGGGCATGTCAACTGTTTTGAATTAGATGTTCCAAATGCCAAAAAAAAGACAGGTATGATTATGCAGGATGTGATGCCAAAATGTTTTATTTGTTAAAAAAAAGGTTATTATTTAGAAACTTGCAAACAAATGCCATTTGATAGGTGTAAAGCCAGACGCCCCTCCCTTGTGCAGCCAGATGTGCCCCTCCCTTTGTAAGGGTAGTCTTCCACCTTGTGCCAAAATTGGCCATGGTCCAACTGGGTATGACATGTGTGCAGCATTTGATGAGGCAAGGTTTTTGACTAGTGTGTTGTTGCAAGCGTCAATGGTTGATAGGATAAGCAGGTGGAAGCATGCGCTAAGCATGTTAATTGTTTGATTAAAAAATTAGAATGCAAAGTACATATTGGCACATATTTGCTCTCAGCCATCTGAGTTGTTCGTTGCATTGCCTCAAATTGATTGGTCTCATGGATAACAAAATGTTGTTTACCGGATGCGCACGTAAATGGATGTGTTGAATAAAATTTGGAAACTTCAAAGTCAAATGGCATTGGCTGGTGAGAAACTAGTCTCCACAGCCGTTAGCCATTATTTCTTCCCAACCTGTGCTAATGATGGAACTATTAGAACAGCGCATGGACATCCAAAGGAAAATTTATGGAATAGCTAAATTTGATTGTTGTTTTGTTGTTGTCCAGGTGCCATGAGTTGTATGCAAAAATGTGGGCAACCTAACAAGGCACATGAATCTGTTTGAGCATTAAAATGCTTCTTGAGGTCACTAAATAATACCTCGTTGGACTCGCTTGTTGAATTTGGAATATTCAGTAGTGTTTAGCATGCCCATGCAAAATATTTGATAAAATTGGCTCAATGAAATGTGTCCCTAAGCATGATGTGAGTTTCATGGGCAGCAGAGTTTTGTTGCCAACTAGTTAGATGTATGGTACCGTAGTGAAGAAGTGACTTGGCAGTTGGTCATATGTAAAATGTGGAAGGTTAGCACAACGATCGTTAAATTGTTTGACAAAAATCCTCCAATGAATTTCAATTGCGTGGTCTCGAGAATCTTGAATGTGGACGTGCTTGGAGTCCCTTGTGTCGCTTCGATTCTCAACAGGCATGGTCATCTTACTCTATCCTTGCATGATTTTAACGTTCTAGTTTTCCTAAAATTTTTAATGGAGTTGCCAAACAACTAAAGAAAAATAAATTGTTTAGGTGAATTAAATGAAACGGGTTATTTCAATTAGCAAATTGCACCTCTGTTTGTACGCAACAAAACCATTAACCATGAATGTAAACACTACTCTCTTTTACCTCGTAAGATGTATGGATTAACTACGATACTAGTTTTGGATTATGAAACCACGCGGTTGGTGGGTTAAACATGAAACTTAGTGAAAACTGCTTCTTGACGACCTTGGGTAATGTTAATTAAACCTGTTTTCGTGGAGGCGCAAAACAAACCTATAAACCACAAAATGAGAGAAGCAAACTTTAGCCGTGTACCTTGTCATGTGGAGTGTTCAACCAAACCCTGGGTTGTTCCTTGGATGTTCATTTTACCTTGTTTCGTAACATGTTTAGGAGGCCAGCGAGACTAGTTCGCAGCTTTAAACACTGCTGAAAGTTAAAAATGTAGTTTGGTTTTGACCCGCCATTTTGGCCCTGGGTGTAGAAATGATTTTCCGTATAGCTCTCCATGCATACCTCTAGATATTTCTCCTTGAAAATCACTAAAACCCTCAACTTTTAGAGAAAAACATCCCGCAAGCTAGTTTTCCATGATAGGTTTTGTAGGCCCCCAGTCATTAGGGCGACAAGAGCTGCTTGGGTGCATTTACGATCGGTAGACTCAAAACAAAAAGACGAAGCAGGCCATTTCAATCTGATGCATTTTTCACCAATTTGGGGTTATGTTCAGATCTCGGAGTTGTTTCCCTATATATAGGGGAATATGTAGGAATTTGTTCCCTTGTGTGTTTGAGTCTCGAAGATGGTTTTTGAACGTTGATTTTTGAGCAACTTGTCTAAATTTTGACATTTTTGGAAACTTGCAAGCTAATTAGGCCAAAATAAAGAAAATTGTCATATGACCTTATCCAAGTAAAATAACGATCGAGAAACCTTGTAAACATGAAAATACATGATTGTAGGAAACTTTCTTTTGACGTTTGTTGTTAAAAGATTTTGATTGTGGAGAAATGGTGTTTTCTCTCTCCTCTCTCTAGCTCTATCTCTCGCTTTGAAAACAAAATGAAATGGCAATTGCATTTCTTAATCTCCTTTGAAGTATGTTAAATATAGTTTCATTGATTGTTGGAAAACTGTGAAAAATCGTAAATCATGCTTATATTGTAGTTCGATGCCATGCCAACAGTTGTGCTGACCATGCGGTGGTTGCAGGTACGTGGGACAAGAAGAAAATGGTAGTGGTGTTTGTGCTTTTATAACATGGAATATCGTTGAAATATACATGTAATATTGAATAGATGTATCAACATCATTGTTATGAACATGAATGTTATTTATTGATTATTTGGTGATGAGTAATAAATTGTGTTATATTGGTAATCTTGGAAAACAGGGATTCTATTTGAGTATGATCTTGATTATGAGTTTGTATGCTAAACTATTGTTTAGATGTTTTGAAACAAGCTTCTATACTATTAATTATTGTTTTTCCCTTAATACTTATGTTGATGGTAGAAACTTTCTATTCCTAAACTATTAAAATGAACCATGCTCTTAACCCTTACTATGTATCTCTCTCTTAAACAAGTCTTGTATATTTTTACAATACCCATATCACTTTAGAAAGAATTAAACCTATCTCTTGTCATCTCTTCCCTTTCACCCTTGAATGATATCGTGGTGAGACCTAAGAAATGTGAGTGAATTCAGTACCTATTTACCTTCACATTAAATCCTCATGTTCATCTCTATTAACCCCTGTCGCATCTAATTGATATATGAGAGATTGAATTTCTCTAATGTTATTCTGTATCAAGTTGTAGATTCATCTAGCATTGTGATTTTTTGTATGTCATCCAACATAAAAGGGTTCCTTGTACTCATGAAGTATGCATGTTATTTTAACTAAGGGTATAATGTCACTTTATGACATGATTGACGTAATGTTTATCAACATTTTTTGGATGGTTGTATTTTATTCTAAGTCTCTCAGGAAGGGCTGATTATTATACGTGTTTGGGATCATAAGATCAAATAAGTAAAGAAATGTTTATTCCTTATAATGTGATCAAGATTTTTTTTCTAAACTGTAAAGTGGGGTGGTTCACCCATGTTGTTTTTACCTCAAAAGAATCTCGACTCAAATTAAATATAGGCTAAGTAATCCTTATACATGAGTATTTTCGAGAGTCTAGGTGACTCAAATAGGAGATGTTGGTTGAGATAACTTTTAGAAGGCTAGCTACAAATGTGTTTTTATTTTAGATTTTGTTGTCCAAGTTATGTTCTCGATTGTGAAAATCTGATTCTAAGGTGATAAATGATCCGAAAATTGATCAATTTTTTCCCTTGATAATAGACCCCTATAGGCATTTAATTATTTTCCAAAACTTACCCCATTAAAATAAACTTAAAGAAATGCAAGAATTGAAACATACTACACACATGTTGATAACAAAGTTTGGCAGAATGCCTTGGTCTCCGGGTTCATCAATAGAACTGATATATTATCTAATTCAATGACTGTAACAAATAATACAATCTAAGCATGATAATACTAAATACAAAATGGAACAAGAACCTTTATCACAAACATTAAATAGTTACCCTGGCTTATGATGTAGATTTGATCCATTATTCTCGTTCATGGTACAATGCCCAATGGCTCCCCGATCGATCTTCCAGATGCTATTATGTTGCCATATGGCTCCTCGTTGGTCTTCCAGTCATGATTGTACTTTGAAGTTGTGGATTAATAATCCTGAAGAACAAGAACCTCCTCTACGACCACCAAGTGATAATCCTCGGCTTATGTAGTAGATCCGATCTTCCCTTGAAGAATATCCTATGGCAGCAAAGTCCAAGATCTGTAATATGTAGTGCGGCTCAAATTTCCTATTGGATAGTATTAATAACTCCCAATAATAATATTTCCTATAAAAAATAATAGGTATTATCTCTCCATATTACCTATATTAAAATAGGTTGTATAATCTCCATAAAGTCACCAAGATCGCCATCGAACTTCACCAGTCGTCTTTCTTGGCTCAGGCTCAGAGTATGTCTTCTCGAAGAGAATTCAGAGCTACAAAATAATATTTCACCTATTAAAAATAATAAGAATTAAAAATAATAATAACTTGACAAAGTCATAACTTGAGCTTCGGGTGTCCATTCGAGTTTGTTTTTTTTAAACCACATGTTTTGATGAGACAAACGCACCGGCAACCCACCCTACCAGTTGGAGAAAGTTTCGGCACATTTTTGGGCCCTAAATCTGCCATCTTGAGGCCAAAAATTAGGATTTAAGTTGTAGTTTGGTTTTTTCCTATTTTTGGGAATTAGTTAATTTTAGTCTATTAGTTGCATTATGAGTTAGAAAGTTGGCAATTCCTCTAATTTAGGAATGTAGAAGATGCATGGCAATTTCTGTGCCCATATGAATAAGCATGCGAACTTACTAAGAATAGCAGGTTCTAGTAAACTGCTAAAAATAGTAATTTCCACCACCTAGAGTAGATTTAGTCAAAGTTAGTTAGATTTTTCTTGGAAAATTGAGTTGGGAGTTGTTTTCCTATTTAGGAAAAATTTGTAATTCATTATTGAATAACGAAGAAGGAGATCTATTTTCTTTTGGAGTTCATATTATTTGCAGTATATCAAGTTTGTTTATAATTTGGCTACATTATTTGGTATTAGAGCTGGTTCGAGTCTTTTAAAAAAAAAAATGGAAGAGAAAGAGAAAGAGGAAGAGGAAGAGGAGGCAGTATTGCTCATATGAATAGAAATATGTAGATCTATAGAGGCAAGTTTTTGCGCTTATTGGAATTATAACCCAAAGAGGAAATAAAGGTGGAGATGATAGAGATGAAGAAGAATTTGTGAAGAGGAGGAAACACAAGTGGACCACCATTAGATTTTGAAGAAAGGATGCTTATGAGAATTAGAAGGAAATAATGATGGGATAAGAGTTGATGTTTCAGAGTATGGAGGTAGTCTAAAACTAGAGGAGATGATAGACTAGTTGACTAGCATAGGGAATTTTTTTGAGTGGAAGGTTATGTCAGAAGAAAAGAAGGTAAAATTTGCATTCATGAAATTTAAAGTTCATACTATGTTATGGTGGGATAACCTACAAAAAGATATGTCAAGAAAGGGGAAAGAAATAATTAGGACATGGAGTAAGATGGAGAAAAAGCTAAAAGATAAATTTCTCCCTATGGATTATGCACAAACCCTTTTGAAGAGGTTTTAGAATCTAAACAGAACTTACAAACCATGCAAGAATACACAGATGAGTTCTACAAGTTGTCCATTGTGTAGAGCATGAAGAAACTGAGGAAAAAATGGCTGCAAGGTATGTAAATGGATTAAAATTTTCTATTCAAGATGAGATAAGTATGCACAGGATTAAGAGCATGGAGGATGCCTATCAATTAGCCTTAAAGGCCGAGGAAAAACAAAATTGTCAAAGTTTTAGGAGATCACCTGGAATGAATAAGGGGGGCCTCATCTTCCTTTTGGGGATGAGTTGGTTTCAACCAAGGTAGGGAAGAATCATCTCGTGGAGTGGAAAAGCAAGAAGATACAAGACAAGATTTCCCAAATCAACAAAGAGGTAGAGGATTTTCTAGGGGCAGAGGATATGCTGATAGAGGATGGGAGGCTCCACGAAGACCATTTGTTTGTTACAGATGTGGTGAAGAGGGGCATAGGATTTTGAATGCCCACATTATTATACACATGACAAGATGTAAGAAGATTTTCCAAGATTAAATATTGTTGAAGTTGAACAAGTAGAAGACGAACAGGACCTAGAAATTCAACCAGATGTTGGAGAAAATCTGATGATCAAGAGGACGATGATTTCTCCAAGAAAGGATATCAAGGGGTATGCATGACTGCGTACAAATATTTTTAGAACAAGATGCACTTCAGGAGGAAAGGTATGTAATGTTATTATTGATGGTGGTAGTTGTGAGAACATGGTTTCAAATGAGATGGTTGAGAAATTGGGTTTGCATTGTGAGAAGAATCCTAACCCTTACCGTATTGCATGGTTTAAGAAGGGTAATGAAGTTACTGTTGATAAGAGATGTTTAATAAGTTTTTCTATTGGGAAAAGTTACAAGGATGAGATTTTGTGTGATGTTATTCCTATGGATGCATGTCATATGTTGCTAGGAAGACCATGGCAATTTGATAGAAAAGTTATTCATGACGGGGGAAAGAATACTTATACTTTCTGGAAGGATGGCACAAAAATAGTTTTGCTACCTCTTAAGGAAGAGGGGAAGGCTGAAAATATGCTTTCTGCAAAGGAATTTGTGAAGGAGGAAAAGGAAACCTTATTTTTGTTATGCACTAGTCACAAATAAGGATGAACCTACAAGTGCACAAATACCAGTAGAAACAGTAGAATTAATAGAAGAATTTTCTGATGTTATTCCTGATGAGCTACCAGATGGATTACCACCCAAAAGAGATATTCAACACCATATTGATTTGATTCCAGGGTCTTCACTCCCAAATCAAACGTCTTATAGGATGATCCCAACATTAAATGAAGAGTTTAATAGGCAAGTGACAAAGCTCGTGAGAAAAGAGGGTCATAAGGGAGAGCATGAGTTCATGTGCAACCCCAGCTTTATTAACACTAAAGAAGGATGGAACATGGAGAATGTGCATGGATAACAGAGAAATCAATAAAATTACAATCAAGTATAGGTTCCCAATACCTCACCTTGATGATATGATGGATGTGCTTGTTGGATCTAGGTATTTCACCAAGATTGATCTTCGAAGTGGTTACCATCAGATTCAGATCAGAGAAGGAGATGAGTGGAAAACAACATTCAAGACAGGAAATGGATTATATGAGTGGTTGGTGATGCCATTCGGGTTATCCAATGCACCTAGTACTTTTATGAGACTGATGAACACCGTGTTGTGGGAGTATAATGGTAAGTTTGTTGTGGTTTATTTTGATGATATCTTGATCTTTAGTAAAACTAAAGAAGAACATTTGAGGCATCTAAGGGTGATATTTGAAGTGTTAAGGAAAGAGAAACTCTATGCAAATATGAAGAAGTGCACATTTATGCAAGAGAGTTTGGTATTCTTGGGCTTTATTATTTCAGCAGATGGGGTACAGATGGACTCAGAAAAGATAAAGGAAATTATTGAATGGCCTACTCCATGGAGTATAATAGAGGTAAGAAGCTTTCATGGTCTAGCAACATTTTACAGAAAGTTTATTAAAAATTTCAGCAGTATTGTAGCACCTATAACAAATTGCACAAAAGGAAGGGAGTTTTTGTGGACAAAGGCAGCTGAGGATAGTTTTCAGTTCTTGAAGAAGAAGGTGACAGAGGCACCCATTTTGGCACTACCATATTTTGATAAAGTGTTTGAGGTTGATTGTGATGCCTCACATGTGGGTATTGGTGTTGTGTTCTAAGTCAAGGTGGAAAGCCAATAGATTTCTTTAGTGAGAAATTGAATGAGGTAAGAAAGAACTACTCTACTTATGATGTGGAATTTTATGCAATTGTACAAGCATTAAGGCATTGGAGGCATTACTTAGTGCCTAAGGAGTTTGTGTTATTTACAGACCACATAGCCCTAAAGTATGTGAATACATAAAAAAGAAGTTGAATAGTAGGCATGCAAAGTGGGTATCATTTTTGTAGGGTTATAATTTTTCTCTAAAACATAAATCAGGAAAATAGAATCAAGTTCCAGATGCATTGAGTAGGTGTGTGACTTTTTTTACCACTATGGAAAATGAGGTGGTGGGTTTTGACGCAATAAATGGTTTGTATTCTTCTGATTTAGATTTCAAGGATATTGTTGAAAGGTTAATTCATCCATTTTAAGAAAATGCAAGAGATGTCTAGGATGAGTAAATTTTATAGGATGGCTATTTATTCAAGGGATGCCAACTATGTATTCCAGTTGGGTCTATGAGAGAGAATATAGTGAAAGAGTTACATAGTGGAGGATTGGTTGGGCATTTTGGTAAAGATAAGATGATAGCCTTGGTAGCAGAGAAATACTATTGGCCAAAGTTGAAAAGAGATGTGGTAAGATATGTGGAGAGGTGTTGAATTTGTCAAGTCTTGAAAGGCCATGCACAAAATATAGGGTTGTATATGCCTTTGCCGATTCCTAAAGGGTCATGGATAGATTTGAGTATGGATTTTGTTTTGGGATTACCAAAAACACAACGAGGTAATGACTCAATTTTTGTGGTTGTTGATAGGTTTTCTAAGATGGTTCATTTTATTTCCTGCAAGAAAACAAGTGATGCGATAGGTGTAGAAGTTTTTTTTTTAGAGAAGTTGTTCGTTTGCATGGTGTTCCAAAAACCATTAATTCATATAGGGACACAAGGTTCTTAAGTCCCTTCTAGAGGAATTTATGGAAGAAATTGGGAACTCAACTACAGTTCAGCAGTGCCTATCATCCTCAGACTGATGGGAAAATAGAGGTGGTAAATCAGAGTTTGGGAAACCTGTTAAGGTGCATAGTTGGGGAAAAGCCAAAACAATGGGACTTAGCATTACCACAAGTTGAGTTTGCATATAATAGTTCCATAAATAGATCCACAGGAAAGTCTCCATTTTCAATTGTGTATGGGAGTAATCCAAATGGGGTGTTATATTTACTACATTTACCAGTCGATGGTAGAGTCAGTGATGATGCAGAAGCATTTTCTGAACATATACAACAATTGTAGGAAGAAGTGCGGAAGAAGTTGCAGAATAGTAATGATAAGTATAAGGAAATAACAGATGTGCATAGAATGGAGAAAGGTATTTACAGTTGGTGTGTTGGTTATGGTATATCTGCAGAAGGAAAGGTTTCCAAAAGGAACCTATAACAAGCTAAAGTACAAGAAGATTGGTCCCTGCAAAATCGTGAAAAAAATAAATGATAATGCTTATGAGGTAGAATTGCCAGGGAATTTTGATATTTCTCCAGTGTTTAATGTTTCAAATTTGTATTCTTTTCATGGGGATGGTGAAGAAGGGGATGTTATTGATGAAGTAGTATATTGGAGGCAGTAGGTTCCGGTGAAGAAGAAAGAAGAAGTGGATCAGATTCTAGATAAGAAAACAATGGACACACGACATGGGAAATACAACAAATATTTGGTACATTGGAAAGGACTGGAACAAGAGGAAAATACTTGGGTCATAGAGTGGGAGATTAAGAAGTTGGATGCAGATAAATGGAAGGATTTTGAAGAAGACAACTTGTAGGAGCTGTGTTTTTTTCAAGCAGGGGAGAATGATGCACCAAAATTAGCAGGAACTTGACAAGGTCATAACTTGAGCTCCGGGTGTCCGTTTGAGTCCGTTTTTTTTTAAACCACATGTTTTGATGAGACGAATGCACCTGGAACCCATTACCCCACCCTACTAGTTGGAGAAAGATTTGGCACATTTTTGGGCCCTAAATCCGCCATCTTGAGGCTGAAAATTAGGATTTAAGTTGTAGTTCGGTTTTTTCCTATTTTGGGCATTAGTTAATTTTAGTCTATTAGTTGCATTATGAGTTAGAAAGTTGGAAATTCCTCTAATTTAGGAATGTAGAAGATGTGTGGAAATTTTTGTGCCCGTACGAATAAGCATGTGAACTTACTAAGAATAGCAGGTTCTAGTAAACTGCTAAAAATAGTAATTTCTGCCACCTAGAGTAGATTTAGTCAAAGTTAGTTAGATTTTTCTTGGAAACTTGAGTTGGGAGTTGTTTTCCTATTTAGGAAACATTGTAATTCATTATTCAATAATGAAGAAGGAGATCTATTTTCTTTTGGAGTTCATATTATTTGCAGTATATCAAGTTTGTTTAGAATTTGGCTACATTAAGTACATATTTTGGATGCCTATAATCTCTTTGTGTGCAATGATGGGACTTATAAAAATAATAATTGCACTATATTAAGATATGGACTTATATTCAAAAAATTTTCTTTAAATATGCCTTTACTTCAAATTGAGCTATGGATCCTTGCATTAATCCCCCACCTCCTCAGATTAATAAGTAAATCATCTTTCTCGCATTGATATTGAGCAACTGAAACTTATCCAAAAAATTTGTTTAATTCCTTCAAAGGAAGGCTTACCCCCACTTCTAATGGTCAGTGAGTGATCGAGGTTAATTTTATAGCCAAGTTTTTATGCAAAATAGGCTCTTATGCCTTTTCGTGCCAACCATATTTTAACCAACTCGCTGTCATACAAAGTTCAAGAATTGGGTCCCTTCATACATAAAGGGGATTTGGTCATAGTTCTAATACACTGATTAAGAATGTCAATGCCGATTTTTTTCTTCTCTAACAATCATGATTACGAGCTATCCAAATCGTTCGCTAAAATCAGAGGCCCAATGCCATATAACTGGGTTGTTTTTATGTCCAAGTTTATGGGTTTTGGAATTGTTCAACACTCATTTTTCCATCAATAAAAGAAATATTTATCCAAGTATAGTTAAATGAGCATATTTAATTTTTTTCAGTTTGGGAATGTGCTACATGGTTTGGGCCAGACCCTCCAAATTAGCT
The DNA here is from genome assembly GCA_019776745.2 of Taxus chinensis. NCBI lineage: Eukaryota > Viridiplantae > Streptophyta > Pinopsida > Cupressales > Taxaceae > Taxus > Taxus chinensis. The sequence continues at coordinate 457,859 of JAHRHJ020000399.1, forward strand.
TAATCCATTTCCTTCAATGAAATTACTCCATTCAAACTCGAACTGCCATTTAATTAAAACCAAATTGACTCAGTTAAGCTTAACGAATTGAATACATAATTCAAGGTCGAACATTAATAACTCAATACATTGATAAAATTACGGGTATACGATGTAGCTTGCCAAATTGCCATCGAGTGTACAATTGGGGAGTTAATCTAATTATTTAGCCATTGGATTGATAACCTAAATACCCACCATCAATGGCATCAATTAATTTTTTTTAAGTCAACCATTAAAATCATGAATATTACAGTTTTAATCATTTTGAAGACTAGAGGTACAAAATCGAAAACATCACCTACACAGGTGATCATACTTGGGATTTCACGACTTTCCAGTGATAATGGGAAAGGTCCCCGCTTAATATTGTGACAATCATTAACTTAGACTAGCCACAAGGTACACGAAAGACTGGACGCTGTTCTTAGACGTTCAAATAGTCGAAAAAAAATCTACAGTCAACATTCTGCATTGTAAAAATCCTGGTAGATTTAGGGAACATATGTCCTTTATAATGTCCTCTAGCGATCAATACAAGTTGTTAATAGGATATTTAAAGTGCATTCATGAGGTGTAATTGTTGAGAAAAAGTAAAACTTCGAGGTTTGTGATGATTGCATGATTTTTGAGAACCATTTCAAAATTTACCTTTAGTTAGATCTTAGGGATTCCTTAAGAGATACCCCCTAACCAATTCAATCCTAGGACCTCCTTTCTTCTGTAGTTGGTGTTCTAAATAACAAGTCAACTTTTGATAGCTATACCAAAATGCCTGACTTGTTTAGGCAAATTCGTACATTAGTGCCATAGTTAATTTAAAATATTTGAATATCTTCACCTCTGATCAAGTGTGATTGATAAGTTACATATAAAATGAAATAAAATAATAGACATCCCCTTGTGAATGGGAATGCATGCCCATGATAAATGAGTATAGACTTATGTAAGGTTACCATAATGGGATTTTACCAACCAGGTAGTGAAGAGGGACCATCACTAATTGTTTGCCATAAACAGAAATAAATCTCTCAGAGGAAAGGTATGTTTCTTGAAATTCTATATTTATCTCTTTAATAGCCCTCAATCCTAATAATGAAATTTGTTGTATAATGAGTTAAACCTGAATAATGTCCATAGTCAAAAATATATCAATTTGAAAATTGGTACTATTTTTCAATTTTATAACATTGTGATGTAATGGTTTGAGAATCTTGTACAAGATAGGGGCATGCCCTTCACTAGTACCCGACAAGGTCTCATGTTTGCAAACATAAGTGTGGAGTTGTGGGATACATGCATTCACACTATCAACAACACATAAATCTTATGCTCGATGAGTTAATTTTATTGATTAGTTTGATTTAAGATTCTTGCCTATCTCCAGGAATATGTATGGGTAATACTTGGTATCATCAAAGTGAATCATTCTCTGAAGTGTGTTTAGAAATGATTATTTTAATGTGCCTTGAGGATTTTGCATGATGGAGACCTAGGATAAAAGTAAGTTAAAATTGTGATCATGAATATTGACCAATGAAAACTTGTATTAATTCATTCCAATGCACTTGTTGGATTACCATCTGTATGTAATTTTAGTTAGATATTGATAGGATTTATAATAGGAGTAATTTCAACCATTTGATTGTGAATTTAGGGTTTGTAATTATATGTGATGACCACCTTGTAGTACATGAAGGTATTTTTTTTTCAACCAAAAGGTGTTGCCAAGAGCAATCCCTAGTCCATATTCATATATGTAAAAAGAGGCCACATAGATAATACAAACGTAGTGACAAAAATATACATTAGGGGAAAATCATGCCTTGATGTATTTTAGGATTAATGGTCACATCCCTGAGTGTACTAAATGATATTGTTCCTGTTGATGATGTGAAATCACATCTCATGGGGTTAGTTATATAACCATAAATTCATAGGAATGATACAACCCAAGAAAGTATATATAATGTGGATCAACAATGCATATATCATGTGTCATGGACCTAACTATGTAAATGTCCTAAATGCTAGGTTGGGCATTATGAAAATGTTTGTTCGTAACAGTGGCATATTAGCCTCATGTTCTATCCCTAAAAATTTTTTGCATAATGTCATCTAGTGGTTAGGTGTGAATGAATCAATTGTGATTTAACTCGTGGTCGATGTCATTTATTCCCTACACAAATTGTTGTCTTATGAATTGAATAGGTTAGAATATATGTGTGGTTCATAAGAGGTTGTTACTTTGAGATGAGGGTCATATTTTATAGCGTCAAGTAACATCAAGAGATATTGAAACATAAGCTCATGTTAGGGAGTGAAAAAACATTCTATCCATGTCATAATGGCATTGATCAAATAGGTTAAAGTGTATAGGGCATGTATACACACCTATGTGAATGCAGGGTGACCTATAGTGTTCTGTCAAGTCCTATTTTTCTCCATCAAATAATTTCTTGTTGTGTTAAATGATGTTAATCCTCGTATCTATTGGAAAGAAAATATATGAATTGTAACTTATTATAGGATATGTAATTTATGAATAAGTGATTCCCCCTTAAATTAGGTGCCATCATCAATAATGTTGATGAGCACTTATTTGACTTGTGAATATAGGGATAGAAAGTACAAATATAGTGAAGAACATGTGAGGATCTTGCTTCATGATTACATTTAGAAATTGATTTTAATTTGATCGAATTCTTTTAAGAAACTTTTCAAAATTCATCGAAATCTATTTCCACTAATGTTTTTATGCAAGTTGAATTGAAGTGAGCTAAGAAGAGGAACAATTTGCATTATTTTGGGTTCTCAACCAATAAATCTCTTATCTTTGAAACTGTAACAGTAGAGATTCTACATAATCCCAATGGGTTCGGATTGGAATCCTTGCCATTTGGGAGTCATTAGGACACTTGATCATGAGAATATTATAGATTGGGCTTTCTAATGAAGTGATTAGTGATAGAAGGGGAACAATGGGGTTATGAATATAGACAGATATAAAACCTATGGACTGACCTTTGAGACAAAGGGAAAAGTAGAGGATAAGGGGGTCATGGGAAGCAGTAGTTCAACAAGTTACTATGATACTTGGCCACAAGGTGACGGGTTCTCTAGGATCACCCTTACCAGTCATTGATAGGGCAACTTAAAAGCCTCACTTAATATGATGAATAAGGTGAACGGGGAAAATATGTTTCGAGAGCCACTTTGGGTGAATAAGATATTATAAATGAAAGAGTATAATCCATTTATGAGTAAGTGATACATATAGGTGGTGAGGCTCTATGGTTGTAAGATTTGAGCACAATTACCAAAGCATGCATTTGAAGAAGGGATTCAAAATTCTATGTTAGAAGGAAAGTAGCTCATTTGAAGCACTTATGGACGTTTGAGAATATGGACACCTGATTTAGAAAAATTTTGAAAAATAAATGCTAAATCTAAATATGTAACAAAACAATGATATAAACAATTAAGTAAGTATTTTGACCCTAACAAATAAGTAATTTAAATTCAAAACCCTAAGTTACAAATGAGAATAAAAGGATTATCTAATGATTCGTAGTGATTTGATAGTTGTGCCAAAGTGAAGAATTAATGAACAAGAGGAGGGAAAGTGTCATACAAAACCCAAGAAAAATGCAAGAAGCCAAAAAAAAGTTGGACTAGGGCACCATCATGGGTCAGGGGTGTTTGGCAAAGACCTTCTATAGGCGCATGTGACTACTCAGAACCCTAAAAATCAATTTTTTAGGGTCCGAGATGTTCACCTTTTTCACTTCTTGATCACCTATATGTTGGTGTACACAATAATCGTTATTCTGCCTGATAACCTACAAAGAAGGAAGACACTGCAAAACCCCCAAAACACATCAAATCCTAAAAAAATAAAATGCAAATGGGGGGTTAGATTGTCCTCAATTATCAACAAAGTGAACTTATACAACCGAACTTGTTGCACTACATCTCAAACCCCATGTAATTTCTATGTGTGTGTGTGTGAAGAAATTGTGCCCTAGGTGGCTCTTGTGCGTGTTACACTTGATAGCGAGAAAGTATCTAGATGTAAAAATGTAATAGAATGTGTGCATGGAAAGAATGAAATTCCCCTCCTATGAAGTGTATGCAGAAGAATGTAGTCCCTTGTCCCTTGTATGGAGCTAGATGGATGCTTGAATGTCTCTTGTAAATCCTTTGGATGCAACCTTAGGTGGTGATAGTAATAATGCTTAGTGCTTGGTCCTTTATTATGGTCACATAGATTTATATTTATATGATTCCCTTTCTTGAGTTTCGTAATTAACCCTAAAATTTTGACCACCAAAGAAAATAAGATGCCCAAATGGCTAGAAAGGACCCAAAAGATGTGAGCAAGATACAAAGAGGTCGGGGGTGGCCCAGAGGGGACAAGGGACACCTAGCTGGCATCCTAGCTGGTGTCTAGTGTCAGAAATGAGAAAAAGTATGTCAAAAGTCAGACTAGGAAAGAAGGATGTGTAAGACCAATAAGGAAACTAGAAAGAAAGCAAAGAGGCCAAAGACAATGGTCAATTAGTATTTTTCTCACTTAGGAATCATATGAATAGTAGTATGTGATATACCCAAAGTGTGTGATTTAGTGTCTACATTTTCCCCCACTTTATGTTGTTGAGTGAATGATCGATAACATAAAGTAGATAAGATATGTGTACCTGATAACCATGTAGATTGATGGTGAAAATCATGTCAAGAGACAAGGAAAAGTGTGGAGTGATAAAAATTGAATCGTGGAAGCTAGAGAAGAGGAAGTAAAAAATGATGATGATGACCCTAGGGTGAAAAGCGTATGTGTAGATGTTGTGTTGTATCATTGTTGATGTTCTTGACATGTTATTATTGTGATTGATGTGACTACTTCTTCCCATAAGGATGGACCTACAAAAGAGAAGAATGAAATAAGTAGTCAAATACGTGTATATGAAAAATGTGAAAATGTAAGAAAATATGTAAAAATGTGAAAAGGAACATGTGCACTTGATCTGTGATGAGTGAAAGAGTGTAGAAAGGATCCTGAATATGTTGTAGAAGAACGATGTTTTTGGGTGATCTCATCACGCCAATTGCGTTGAGGTGCAAGTTTTTTGGGTGATCTCACGCCAACTGCGTCAAGTACAGAAGAAGTGTTAGGGAGAAAAGTCTAGTTTTATCCTCTAACCTTTGACTACTTCCTAAAAGTGAAAACACCACTACAGATGGTGTGTAAAAATATGATCCATTTCAATCTATCATGAAAGTAGAAAATAAGGTGTAATAACATGCATGTGAGTGTTGAAGGATTTCATGTCTTGTTTGTAAAATTTGTTGTGTGTAAACTATTGTGAATTATGCTAAAACTGAGAAAAAACTGTAACTTCCCCTGGTCATAGGTGCCTAGGAAGGGTTAGGGGCACCCAGAGCTATTATTAGTGTCTAGGAATTGGTGTCTGTGTTGTGCGTTGAGGACCCAAGTTAGATTCTGGGCCATTTTGAGACAAAGGACTATGTTGTACAGTACTAAATTGTTGATGTGTTGACTGTAAAATTGTTGTATGGGGTGACTGATTCACCCAATGTATTCCCCCTCTTTTTGGGGTGCATGTGACATGTTATGAGGAGTATGTAGCCCAAAGGAGGACTAAAAGCTGTGTTGAAATTGATGCCATGTAGGGGGAAGGGAATGTGCTTGGTAGAAACCAAGGCACACACAAACAAAGTGGCTAGGAAACAAGTGTTAGTAAAATCAGATAAACATGTAACATATAAATGTAAGCTAAAAAACATACTATGTAAGCTAATCAACAAGAATAAGAAGACAATGATAGACCATGAAAAGTGGGTTGTAAACATGGGACATCACTCACAATGTCACAAGACAATCAAGGCTGAAGTGGCCAAAAGCATACAAGCAGTGCACACAAGTCACATAGGGTAAGCCCACAAACAATGGGAATAACAAGCAAAAAAATGCAAGCAAGATATCAAAAAACCATGGTAGTGGCAAATATAGAGTTTTACAAGAAAATGTTGCACATGAAGCACCCATTAGCATGTTAGAGAGATAAAAAGTATGTCAAAGCATGTATAATCTGATATAGTAATGTGCTATGAAAAATGAAACAATAACACCTATGATGTGTATGAAAGTGGATGCCCCAGGAGCCATTGTGGGACTGGTAAGAGGTATTGTGCCAAACATCCATGTTGCATGTAATGATTTGTAAAGTCTTTGATCACAACTAGAAGGAAAGTGAACATGCATGTGTATATAGAAATATAATGACATACAAAGATATTCTATCTAACATAGTAACAAAGTGTACATGTAACAATAAGTAAGCAAGAACAAATGCAACCAAGATATGCAATATGTTGTGATGTGAAATGGAATGGAATGCAAAGTGAGTGTGATATGAGCACACATGCCCCCTGAGCAAATGTGAATGAGTATGCATGTGATGAGGTTCATTTATAAATTCCCCCTCAACAATCGAGAATGAACCATGTAACAAGAGTGCATCATCAGAAATGGTTTGAATGTGTGCGAGCTAGAAAGATATGATCGAAAAAGTGTAAAACATAGAGAGTAAGTGAGTGTGGCAAGGTTAGGTTCATTTCATATTTAGACCCTGAACAGTTGAGTATGAACCATGGGACTAGAGTAATTCATAGGGTAATGTGTGTTGTATGGAAGAGATATTAGATGTGTACGATTGAGAGGTGTGTTGTAAATGTGCTGAGTGTGAAATGCTTCATGTGAAGTGTGTGAGGTTCATCTATGTAGTATGACCTCAACAGTCAAGTGTGAATTGTCACACAAGAGTTCATCATCAGGTAATAACGATCAAATGTATCAAGTTGTACATGATGTGTGTGAAAGACTAGATGCGAAGTAAGAAAATGATATATTAGAATGTATGAGACATCTGAAAATGGTACAGTGGGGGGAGAGTAAGTATGATTCCCCCAAGTGTATGAAAATGAATATTCTATCCAAAATAAGGTGAAATATGAGGGTCTTCCATCCGATGCTTGTAGATATAAAGGGGTGTAGTCATGCTTTAATACCAGTGGTGTATGAGATAGATACTTTATCAGTGAATGAGATCCATGTGCATGAGACATAGGAGGTAATGAACACCTATGTGGAGGATATCACGAAGGTGATGTGCACCTATGTGAAGAAGAACATGGAGGTGATGGCAATGCATGTGGAGTAAATCACAGAGGTGATGAACACCTATGTGAAGTAGAGTGCGGAGGTGAAGAACACTTATGTGAAGGAAAGTGAGGAGGTGATGTATATCTATCTGAATGAGCCATTCAAGTGGTGGACCTAGATTGATGTGAAGGACTAGTAGACCGATGAGACCGTGTAGGCTATGAGAGAACATGTGAGCTAGGATAAAATTGTGTTTTTGATTTGAGAGGTCATGGGGACCTAGATGCTCTAGTGACTGCAATTAAAACCTCGAGAGGAGGTTATGGCCATGGTGTGGATGGTGGAACACCATTGATAGTAATGAATTTCCTATTGTGAATGAACTTTTTTAATAGGAGCGATGCATGGAGATTATAGCTTGAGTTTGCATGGAGCCAGGGAAGACCAAAGAGGATGCCACACCTTGATTTAGGCCTATAATTTACCATGAACAACCCATGCAAACTAGTACATCACCCATCCTGAGCTGAGCACTCACCCGAAGTGCACAAAGGTACCAAACCCCTCCTTAGAGTTTCTTGTACAGGATGCAAACATGATGAAGATGTAATGTATTCATATAAAAAACAACATTAATATTTCATAGAGCATATTTTGGATCTAGATCTAAAATAATAATGAATTAAGCGATAGATATAATGAAGTCAACCAAGTAAGAACTAGTTTTAGTCATGTTTAACACCATTATTCACCCAACACACTCCATTAAATTAAAACACAATAAACAAAAAATCGTCTTACAATAAGTAATATCATAAGCTTATGCACACATCAGATTTGGCAGCATAAATCCACAATAGCTCATACATAGCACACTCTACTAATCTACATATATTACTACATAGGTCGCGGTTTTAGTAAGAGTGGGGACTTTCCCTTCAACACTTACACACTTATGAAAATAGGTTGCATGCTGAAAATAGTCATGTGCCTTTACAATAACATGCACACATGTAAGTGCGCTAATAATAGATATCTTACAATTTAACTGGAAATAGTAATTCTATTATTAATTAGAAATCATGCATGTCACTTTAGTAGATGCTCTTCCCAAAATAGCATTTGTGTGTCGCACAAGTCTCTATCCTATGTGTACTCCATACGCTATCTCCAAAAATAGCCCATAACCATGAAAACATTGATGAATAATTCCTTATTCAATCTATCTTTCCCACAAACTTCCTTCCCTATCCTTCCGCGCCTTCAAATCTGCATTGCTACTAATGAATCTTCTGTGCGCCTTATGCTTAGTGTCATACTTTATCTACTCAACATTACCCTATACTAAACTACATTTCCGCCCCAACAAAGGTTGTATCCTGATGCCTTAGAGAATAATAATGGAAGAATATAAAGAATGAATTGGTGTACAAATAATATAGTTTACTCTCTAGAATCCTCCTCATCTATCAGGAGAATAAAACTCTGGATATTCTTCCTTAATTTCAGCTTCTAAAGCTTGCCACTCATCTAGTGTGTTCCGAGTCTTCTCTGGGACAAAATGCAGTGATGCCCTCCAACTCATGATGGGTAATTTCTCCCTTTTAATTTTGAATTACTATGACAATGTTACCCATAACAGACATTTTTCCGTCCAAAAGATCCATCTTTTGTGCTTGTTGTTGAGGAAATTTGTCAGGTGGAAAAACTTGTGGATTCTTTGCCTAACGCTCTGGGAATCTAAGTCCCTCTACTTAACCGGTGCAGCTTCCGTATATGCATGTGCATGAAAAGGTGGATTTTTGTGGTGGCCTTTTGACTGGGGATCCAACAGGGACACTCCACTGACCCTATGAAAAAGCTAGAAATCTCTTGCTAGGGAAGACTTTGTTTGAAAGTGGGAAAGGGAGTGAGAAATGAGGTAGGGAAACTAATGTTGTAGGTAGGAAATCAGATTCCTGCACATATTAGTTAGAAATTTCAACACATGCATTTATGAGAAGAAACAACCCTAGTAAATGGAAACAAGATGAGATAAGATTACGAACTCAAAGTTTCTAAAATATCCTCATCAAAGAGGCTACAAAATCCTTCTTCTTGTATTGATGCTTAAATAGGAGTTGTACATAATGTGGGAATGGAAGAAATTTGAGAATAGAGGAAAGTAGAAGAAAATGGCTATCTCCTTTGCTTTCTCTAAGTACAATGCACTCGTGAGTTTACAAGATCAATTGCCAACCCTTTATAATGGTGTGAAGAATCCATTAAATATCTTGTAAGAAACGGTTACAAATTCTTCTTTGTTAGCAAGAAATAGTTTACAATCTTTTCAATCATCCACGTTTGTTTAAATTCTTGATTCACAACGAAACGCCAATGGCGGAAAAACCAAAATTTTCATAATGTAGCCATTACACTTATTTTGTAACTTTGAATTTGAACCATTCATCTTGCCTTTGAAAATTTAAACCAGAGCTGTCCACATGGGAGAAATTTACATGAGCGGGTGTAGAGGATGCCTTTTGAATTTTGTGACTTTATAGAGATTTCACATTTTTTACATTTTGGGTCCGCCCCTTCCGCTTTTGATATAATCCTGACACGTGGCTTCACTTGAGTGGAGAAGGAGTCATGCAGCTCACTTTTATGAATTTTACCTTTTTTATAAAAATGCGGGGCTCAAAAAGTTCTACAAATTGCTTCTCTTGAAAACAACTGGCCTACCCACCTGCTTTGACTTTCGTTGCGGGCTTAATAGTTGACTTTCTCCCTTATAGCATGATCGGGGCTGCGGGTCACTTTATGCCTTTTAGTTCTTTTGGAAACAAGGCTCAAAAACTCTCAAAGTCTCTCCAAAAATCCACTTCACCACTTTGACTTTCAATTGCAGGCTCAACATTTGAATTTTTCCCTTTGTATTTGGTGGGGCTGTGGGTCACTTTTTAACTTTTAGCCCCTTCAATGAAAAAGGCTCAAATTCTCAAATCTCCCAGACGGCTTCTCCTTGACAGGCTCAACTTCCTCCACTTTGAATCTTTTGAATGCCGAATTAACATTTGACTTTTTCCCATTAAATCATGCGGGCACAAATTCTCAAATAGTCCATATTGACGACCACCTACCTGCTTTGAATTACCCTTTTGATGCAGTCACTGATTATGGTGGGCTATTTGAATTTTTCCATTTAAGCGATGATTGGGGTTGCGGGTCACTTTATGAACTTTTAGCCTTTTTGGAACCATAGACCAAAGGGACCCAATTCCCCTACAAATTCGTCATCTGGGCCCTGCGGGGTTGCGAGTCACACAATTTGGACATGTGGAGGCTTCACCACAATTCCCAATAACCCACTTACAATTAGATATGTCCACGTACCCATGGATAATGGAGCCAAAATTTGATGGGGAAGAAAATTCCCATCGTTCCCGACTATAGAAAAATGCCGAGAAGAAGAAAACGCCATCATTTCGTGCCCAATTTTCAACTTTCTTTTGCGATCCAAGGAATTGAAAACAATACAAGGTTTGACGATCCATGGCCACATAAATATTGAAAATTTCATTCAAAGGAGGACAACAATAAAATTTTCACGCGTCCAGACAGGAAAACGGAAAATTTATCAAAACGTGCAGACTCGAGAGTTTAAACAACTTCAAAGCATGAATTTCTCTATCTTTTCAGACTTCCAACTTTACTTGAACACTTCTAGAGTGTGTGAGCTCAAAATTTTTGAATCTGAATTAATAAAATGAGAGGGGGATTTTGAGGGCGACAACAGCTAGCTCTAGCTTGGGGACATGATATGGACTGAGCACATAGAAGACATGACATGGGAATCCAGAACCTCAATCTCTAGACCATGTAATTTTTTAACCAGTGTCTTATCCATTGGGCCTTACAGAGTCATGTATAACTTCAAGAAAGAAAGATCAGAAGAAGGAAACACATGACACACACAACGGGAAGGAAACACATGACATACAATAGAAGGGGAAACAAAACCACACAATGGAAAGGGAAACACACCTAGCAATCACCTATGGTACAAGGCGGGGGACCACCTGCTTTCACTAATGATACAATTTCAAGTATTTCCCACTTCGAGGCAATTCTAGCGGTGTTCCATCCAAATATGAGAGAAGAAAAATTTTCTCGCTGCAAGCTTCACAAATTTGGAATGGGCCAAGCTATAATGAGTCAAACTTTCCATGGCTGCCTTTTGGTTATCTTCTCTTGTCCCATAGCAGAATGAAGTCTCCAACTTTGAATTCTCTCACCTTAGCCTTCTTATCAAAACTATTCTTTACTTTCAATTAGTTATCCTTAATGTGATCCACCACTTGGAGTCTATTTTCTTCCAGTTTATCAAGAAATAGGATCTTCTTGTCAATGGAGTCCTTGTACTGACCATCTTCTATTGCTTGAAGTAGCTTGAGAGCTAGCATCTCGATTGTGAGAGGAATTTTCACTTCAAATCCATATAGTATTTGGAATGGTGACATACCTATTTCCTTCTTGGGAGTGATCCTATCCGCCCACAATGCGTCGTATAATGTTTTGTGCCAATTCCTTTGATTCTCATCTACAAGCTTGTGGACAATGGTCACAATGTTCTTGTTGCTTGATTCGACCTGTCCGTTTCCTTGTGGATAGTAGTTAGAAGAATGAGCTAGGGAGATTCTGTAGCTATAGAAAAACTCAGTCAACTCTCTTGAAGAGAAATAGGTAGCATTATTTGCTACAATCTTCTGTGGCTCTCTGAAAACGGACTATGATATTCTCCTTGATGAATTTTTATACTGTTTTAGCGTTGGCTTGTTTGTTTGGAATGTCCTTCCACCCATTTGGTGAAGTAGTCTATTGTTGTGAGTACATAGGTGTGCCCCGCACTTGAGTGAGGGTTTAGAACACCAATGAAGTCCAGCCCCCACTGTCAAAGTGTTTATTCAATAACCACAAGCCTGAGTGGTAATGTAGTGAGTTGTGGTCTTCCAATGAACTCTTGACATGCTTTGCATTTAGAAACCCAATCTTGAGTGTCTGCAAATATGGTGGGCCAATAATACCTTCCTCGAAGGATCTTTTGCGTAGTGACCATTTCTGAAAATGTCCACCACATGCTTGGTCATGGTATGCTTTAAGAAACTTTTCTTGTTGCTCTTTATCTACGCACCTGAGAAAATAACCATCCAAGCCTCTTTTATAAAACGCATGATTCTAGATTACAAATTTAGCTTCCTTCAGCTTGAGTGTTCTCCTTTGCTTGTAATCAAGATGGGGAGGGAAATTCTCCATAAGCTAGGTAATAGGAAATATTAACATACCACTCATCAGTAGTGGTGAAAAATAGAACTAGTGGGTTGTCTTCTGAAAAAGTTGAGCAAGCACAATCTTCTTCTCCATGTTGAACTTTGAGTTTTTCATCTTCAGCAATCAAATTGCACAAGCCATATCCCCTTACCGAATTGGAGGGTCTAATCTCCAAGTCATATTCTTAAGTCTTTGTAATCCAATTTCATCTTTTAGCTTCAGGATCCTACTAAGTCAAGATGGACTTGACTGCACTACCAGGGACCATCACCGCCATATGGGAATTGAGGATGTAAAACCTAAAGTTTTTTACATCCTTAACCACTGCATAAACATACTTCTCCTATTGGATATATTTTAACTCATGATTTTTCAAAGGGAAACTCATGAAAGCAATAAGTGCTTCACACCTTCATCATTTTTCTGAACAAGAACGACATAGAGTGTATGTTCTAATGCATAGCAATACATGATGAATTCTTTGTTAAAATCTAGAGATACACGAGTTGGAGCCTTGGAAATGAATTTCTTGATCTCTTCGGATGCTTCCTTCCCTTCATTGTTCCATTTGAATTTTTCTTGTGGTTTCATCATGGAAGTGTTGTGCTTCGTTAACTCAGCAAACTCAGGCACAAAACGACAAAGAAAGTTCACCTTTCCAAAGAATGAATGAAATTCTTTCTTGCTTGTGGGCAAGGCTAATGCTTGAATGGATCTAACCCTTAGGATCAATGTGTGGTCCATGTTTGTTCACAATGTGCCCCAATAACTTGCCTTCTGTGACTCTAAAAATGCACTTTTTTGGATTTAGTGATATGCCATGTTTCCTATACCTTGCAAGTACCAGTTCCAAGTGATAGATATGATCTCCCCTCTTATTTTAAAATACTGTGAGATCATCAAGATATATGAAAATGCAATGCTTCATATATTTGAATGACAAATCCATTGCCCTTTAGAATGTAGCTCCTGTATTGATTAGGCCAAAAGGCATTATGTTGTAGACAAAAGTGCCCCGAGGTGTTGTGAAGGTTGTATTGGTGCGGTCCTCCTCTTCCACTTTGATTTGATTATATCATGAGAATACATCAAGTAATGAAATCATTTCATATCTAGTGACTGATTTTATGATATGGTTCATGATAGGAATAGGATAATTGTCCTTCAATGATGCCTAGTTCAGGTTGCAAAAAGCTACACATATCCTTATTTCACCATTCTTCTTCCACACTAGCACAATGTTAGCCACCCACCTTGAATGGTGGATGGGAAAGATGATCCTTGCATTAAGAATCTTCTTTACCTCCTCCTTAATGGTATCAACAATCTTTGGGTTGTATGGCCTTTGTTTCTGCTTGAAGAGCTTAACACCCTACTTTGAAGGAGTTGGGTGATGCATTTCATTTGGATGGAAGGATTTGAGTTCGTCGTAGGAGTAGGCCAAGATATATGATTATTTCTTGAGTAATGCAACAAACCTTATTTTTTCTTCAGGAAAGCAACATTTCCCAATATTGGTTATCCTTGGCTCCTTCAGGGTACCAATGTTTTCTTTATCAAAATCAAATGGGCACTGAGAAGATTACTGTTATTTCTCTTGAATGAATCTATCATGTTTGTCAAAGAGGTCTTCTAAAGAGACTAGGCATTTGGGAATTTCATTCCCTTTCAATTTGATTACTCCCTCATCATCAATCCCTTCAATTCCTTCTTTCTCTTCTTTGGGGATTTCTTCCTGGTGTGGATTTCCACCTCATTCAAAGAAGAGATTATTGAAATTATCCCTTTGCTCCAAAAATGATAGAATATGGTTATCATCATTAAATATTTTCTAATGATTTGCATTGTCTGGTACACTAGGCCTGAATACCATTTCAATGGTCACTTTGAATTTACAAAAAGAAGGATGAGGTGTCACTAGGGAGGCTGACACTGCAAGAGAATAGACTTTTTCATTTTATTCCCTTGGAATAACTTCAATAGAAAATGCATCAAAAGATTCAATGCAGTCCCACATTTGTTTCTGTAATGCTGGAGTCTTGGATTCTTACAACCTCTGCATCACCTTAGCATTTCAGTTTCTTGATTCCCATGTCCTTTGCTGCACCCATGCTTAAGAGTAGTGCTTCATACTCTGTAATGTTATTTGTATTATCAAATTGCAGCTTGTAGGAAAATGTGTACAACTCGCTGGAAGGAGAGTACAATACTACACTAGATACCGAGCCCGCATTGGAATGACTACCATAAAATTCCATTGTCCAAATTTTACCTTCCTCTTCCTCCATGAGAAGTGGAAAGTTATCCTCTTTTCTTGATGTGAGGAAGTAGTTTCCCAGCCCACAATCTTGAAAGAGAATGTTTGCTTTTAGATCATCAGACTTTCATACTGTGAACTTCATCTTTATTATTGGTAACAACATCTTCATCTCGCCTTTTACTGGGATAGTTGTAGATGACCAATTTATTTTTATCTCTCCACCCAGGTCTCTATAGAAACTCCTACTCAATAGCATACCAAAGGATGTTGGGATCTCTGCTACTAGTATAGTTAGGATCACCTTCTTGTCTGGAAAATCAGCTAGTGTTACATGTGCATCTTTGATTCTTCCTACCAATGGTACTTGTTTGGATTCCATTGAGTAGTAGGTTCCATTTACCCAGGTCAAGGTGAGGCCTAAAGCATTTGCAACTTTGGCTGGCATCACATTGTCTGAGGCTCCGGAATCTATGAAACAATTCTTTAGCTAGAAACCTTTAATGAGGAGTGACAGGTAGAAAGGTTCAACCCTATTGGTTTTAGAGGCACTGAGGGCTAACATGTTTTAGGAAGGTGGTGTGGATGGTGTGGGTAGTAAGCCTTTAGAATTAGGACTCAAGGATACAAGGTTACTACCACAAACTGCGTTAATGAACTTGTCAAACTAGGCAGGGTG
Organism: Taxus chinensis; assembly: GCA_019776745.2. NCBI lineage: Eukaryota > Viridiplantae > Streptophyta > Pinopsida > Cupressales > Taxaceae > Taxus > Taxus chinensis. Next base: position 473,330 of record JAHRHJ020000399.1, read on the forward strand.
TGTTTGTAGGTATTCTATTTCTAAGAGTTGGACTTTGGCTTTTCTTGCATGTTCCAAATATTCAAATGGGGTTATGGTGAGTGAGGAAGGGGTTCTTGAAATGGAGGAATATTTACATGGTAGAGGCTTTGCTACTTTGGGCATTGAATTCTCCTTTTCGGGTGTAGAAATTGGATTGGAAGGGGGTGAGGGTGTAGCTTTTGACTGAACCTTAGATGTTTTTACAGGAACAACATATAAAGGAGAATTGTTCTTAGAAACTTTTGAGTTGGGAGAAAAACTACGTGACTTACTTGGCATAGTAGCATAATCCTTGATAACCAATGAGTCCTGTTTTTCTCTGGTTGACTCTATAGAAGGTGGTAATGGTGATCCTCTACTGATGATTTTATTTTGTGTGACCTCTAGAGGAGAATCTTCTTTATTCTTCTTATCTTTTACTGCCACTTTTGAGGATGAAGCACCTTTCCTGGATTGTGCACAAGTGAAAACAACACATGAGCAACTTGGAGGTTCTTCATCATCCTCATCTTCATCATCAACGTACTCAATTAGCCCATTGTGCATATCAACTTCCTCGACCTCAAGATAGTTTTCATAGTCTTCCATATTTTCTTCTTCAGTTTCACCAATTTTTTACTTCCTCCTCCATCCCTTTGGTGTCACAAATGGTGTTGAATGGTGGTTATTTAAGAGCAAGCCGATGAGGGGGTGGAGAAATCCTTAGCCTATATGGAGGGTTTGGTTTCCTTAAAGTATTCCGCATTGTGATATGAGATAGTTGCTTCTTCAAGGAAACAAAGTCATTTGCCATTTTTTGGAACATCAGATCTATGGTGACAGAGTTTGAGTTTTGACCCTTTTCCTTCCCATTTGGGCCTTTCACTTTACCAGACAAGATTAGATCATCATTGGTTTATATTGCATGGTCTTGAGATTTGCTTAATGTTCTTGGTTGGGTTATTCTAAGGAAGAAACCTACTTCTGATGGCAAGGTGCTGATGAAGAATCTCTCAAATTATTTTTAGAAGGCACCACATCTTTAGGGATTCTTCTTATCACTCTGTTATATCTTGCTATGAAATCTCTCATTGACTAAGAGGTTTATTTTTTCATTTGTACCAATTGGACTAAGAGATCCTGGAAATCTTCTGTGCTCTTGAAACTATGTTCGAATGCATTTCTTATATCTTCCCAACATGTGACAGACCTTATGGGTAACATGTAGAACCATTTGGTAGATTTCTCTTGGAGTGAATCCATAAAGAGTTAGACTGACACATCTTCATCCTCAACACCAAACACACTGCAAGCAGTGATAAATGCTGATACATGCTCTTCAAGGAGCTAAGAACCATCCCCTCTAAATTTTGGGAAGTTTTTTCTTGAGCCTCTCAGTAGCTCATGGAGTGGTTGAGCAAGAGCTAGTGGACCGGTGTTTCCTCCCCATGGTACACTAGGCCTACATGCCTCATGATCACGTTCACACTCACAACACCCCATTCTATTTGTATTTCTATATTCTAACCTTGCTAAGGTTATGGATTATGCTGCTACTCTTTTGTCTGCCTCAACTTAAAGTCTCTCGATTTCTTCAAGTTGAGCTCTTATTTCTTTTTTGGCTCTTGTTTCTCTTTCTCTATCTTCTTCTTCGGTCTCTATTATCTCAAAATAAGCCCATGCTTATTTTTGGCTAACTCCTCCTCATTTTCCTTTATAGGAACTTAAATGAATTTTCGGCATGCTTCAGGGACTCAAAATATTATAGAAATGGATTCATTAGATAGGAATTTTCTTCTGCTTTCCAGAAAGGTAAAGAAGTCCTCCTAACTCCTTGTATTTTGCAAGTTATGGCCCGACGAAGTTTGGAGGGGAGATTTTCCCTGGGCAAGCCCGCAACCAATTAAAAAGTGCCACATGTCAAGGTGGAGCGGAGGTGAAAGCAAATTCAGCACTTAGTCCTTTTGGCTAAAAGGTGCAAAGTCACAAACCAGCCCGTGAGCCCACAGAGGAGGATGGAGAAAATTGGTTAAGGCCCTTGCATCGAATTGTTGAGCGCCACGTGTCCTGTCAGCGGTGGGAGTCGGGGCGACGGAAGGATTTTGGAATTTTTTTCCAAAGTGGAGAAAAGTGCAAAGGTGAAAAATGAAACTGAATCCTCACCAAGCAACCAAAAGGTGCCACATGTCTCAGAGCGGTGGGGCCGTAGAGAAGTTTTGGAAAATTTTCCAAAGTGGCGAAAAGGCGCTGGATGTTATTTTGAAGGCCGCATCTCCTCAGAAAACTAGATGATGCCATGTGTCTCAGAGAGGTGGAGGTGCGGAGGTTTTTGGGAAATTTTTCCAAAATGGAAAATTTTAAGGTTTGACCCTGCTGACCCCAATTTTGATCCGTTTTCCACCAGTTTTTCCCTAAATCTTCAGAGGGCCATATCTTTCGAACTAGAGTTTGGTTTTTCACGATTTTGGTGTCATTAGAAATGTATTGAAATTATCTACACGATGGAAACCTCAATTTTGATATTTGATGGAGATTTGTGGGGGAAAATTAAATAAATGTATTTGGCATGGGAAAATGTAGAAATGACATCCAACTACGAAAATTAATGCAGTATGGCACCCATTTTTCTCCAGCATGGCTCGAATGCATGGGGATGTGGATTTTTAGAGGTGACCTTTTTGTTTTAATGGATGTTGTTGGTTGGTGGGTGTAATAAATATATTTCCCATGTTCCTCTCTCCTCTTTTTCATTTTTTATTGATTAAAAGCCAAATTTGGCTCATTTTTTATGGTTGGATGTTCTTGCTTCTGCAAGCTCTTATTTTCTCCTTAACAGGAATATTTGAAGGAGTTTCAGACCTTCCATGGAGATTGTAACTCATTTTTTCCTCTTTGCTATTGCAACGTATTGTATCAAATCTTGGAAATGATAATGTATGTTTTGTGATCGATTTTCAATCCTCTCATGCAATTATCATAGTCTTCCAATCCTTCATTACATTCTGGTAATCTGTGCATGTTTTGGTGTTGCAATCTTCATGATCTATGTCTAATTTGTAAAGCAAGGAGTTCAACACTCCTTTGGTGTATCACCTTTCCATTTCTTTTTGCTTGGTTTTGTTTCCATTTCCATTTTTTCTCTCAACCTTGTCTCCTTGGTAGTTTTAGAGTAGGATTTTGAATCAGAACCTCTGTAAAAACTACACACATACACCTAAACAAAGGAGTAGGAACCAACCTCAATCTGGAGAGTTTTCCCAATTTTCAAGGTCCCACACTTAGGGAAAACTCAATGTTTTGCATTCAGACTAAATTGACTATTTGTCTACAACAGATCTGAGGTCGTTTTGGGGGTGATGTGAATTTGCACTAATATTTTTGGCATGCCTGGTGGGACCTTAGAGGTCTTCCAATTCATCTCGTCAAGTTGATACTCTCTTGGTGAAGATTTCAACCTTTGGAGGCACTTGTAAGCACATATGGTGACTCCATCTGATCAACAACCCATCTTTGAAGTTGCAGACATTCTTTCCATCCATTTTTAATCCATGATTCCTTCCATCTCTTCCATCTTCTTCCATTCCATGAAGTTTTGAAATCATGACTTCATTTCCATCACGAAATTCACATCTACAACAACAATGTTTCCCACCTCCAACATGTTTTTCAACTCCATCAAATCAACATTTTGAACAAATCCAAAATTAGCATGGATACCCCTATGAGCAATAATACCAAAATCAGTTTGGTTATGAAACATATCAAGAGAAAGGGTATGCATGCAATGATAACAGTCAAGAAGAAAATGTAGATTTCTTGGAGAAGATCCAAAAGATGGAGATTGACATGGTGCAATCCAGGGCTCAAGCTCAAATGAAGGAATTTTAGATTGGTTTCAGAGCACCCTATCTATGGGGAGGCCCTTTTCCAAGACACTTTATCCCTCAGGAGAAGCTGGACTTCATGATTGAGATGCTGCCCCAACTTGCACAATGGACAACAGAGATAGAGGCCTATAAACTTGGTGTCAGCTAGCCTTGTCAATGGATAAGTTCTACACCATCATCTGACAATTTTCTCTCCATTCCTCAAGCAACACCATCTCATTTTGAATGCCAAATTCCAAATCCATCCCTTGCTTCCCCAAGTGTTGATTCCATTTCTCCATTCCATAGTCTCCCACTTCATCTCAATTATTATGTCATTTTCCCTTCCAAATCCAAATCCCCTCCACAAGAGCTAAAAGAAATACCCACTCTAAGGAAACAAGAGTTTCTACCTCCTCCACTACCATAAAAAATTGTAAAATCAATTGAATCCCAACCCATCACTCCACTTGTGTTCCCAAACCCATGCTGGGAAAATGAAAATCAGTAAATCAGTCATGAAGGATATCAAGAAGAGGATCCCAATAGAAGAGAAATGATAGACAAATTGAAGAGTTAGGCTCTCAAATTTTTGATAACAAAGATCCCCTTGATGGTTAAGCCTTTAGAGGAGGTTAAAGTTGAAGAACAAGTGGTGCCCAAGGATGATTTTGCTGCGTTAGAAGAAGAGCAAAAAGAAGAAGCAGATCAACAATCAATTTGCTCAGAATGTAGTGTCTATGTTGTCACTCTATTGAAGGAAATGCTGATCCAATTCAAGTTACATAATCAGCCATGGAAGAGGAAAGCTCTAAAAGAGATCTTGCAGCCCCAAATTGTCCTCTAGAGTAGCAGATTGAAGAGTTTGATTTGAAAAAAATCATGCTAGAGGAAGATTTCAATCAAGACCAAGATTTTCTTCAAGCAGTAGAGGAAGAAGAAGCTACTCCAAATCCAAAATAAGAGCACATTCCATCTATGGAGGAGAAAAATGTAGATCCAAAAGCTTTAAGCACAAAATAGGTTATAGTAGAACCTTCAGTTCTTCCTTCCACTTCATCTCTCTCGAGCTCTAATGTTGGAGAAGAGTTTGATCTTTCGAACTTCACCTTTGAGAATGAAGATAAACATGGTGGGAAAGTTGCAAATCAAGAGAACACCATGGAAGAGGTTGAACATTTGTATTAGGACAACAATGAGATAGTTTATCTATCATATTTAGAGGACTATTTTGATGGAGAGGAACTGGTTGAGTTTCCACCATTTTCTCCTTCATCCATCTTCTAAACATAAGAACTTTCTGCCATGAAGGAGAAATTTCAATTGCAGTAGCCTACATTTTATAACATTATTTTGGAGCTAAGATTGGAAGATTTTAATCTTCCATGTTCTTCACTAGAAGAGGAAGGAAAGAAATAGAAGAGTTCCACCATTGCTTCCACACCATCCATCCAAGAAGGTCTACAAGAGGATTCCATTTTTGGAATGGAATATCAGAGCTATGGGCAGAACAAATGGATTAGACCTTTCCCAATAAGGTATTTGGCTTCATTAGAGCCAAAGGAGAAGCCACAACTAGTCATGCTTGCCTCTAAGCATGAGGATGATATGTAAAGTGCCAGGGATCAGCTATAATACCTCTAAAATCCAAATGCATAGAAACTAAAAGAAGTATTCAATTTGTTTTCACTTGACACCTTGCTGATTTGGGTAGAAGACTAGACTCTTGTTGATTTTCCACTCATCGTAACAGCCATGATCAGCTCCAAATCAATTACATGGCTCCCCATTTTGAAGAAAGGAAACTATTTTGCACAACCAGCTATAGGGTTTGATTAGCTTTCCTTTGCTTCTAGTTAGAGTAGTGTAGGTAGGAAGGGAAGTGGTTTTTGCGATGGTGGTTTCATCAATTGAAGGCATAGGCGCGGTGGAGGTGCATGGTTGAGGTACATTTGAGGAGGATGGTTGGGTTGAATGTATGGGTGTCTTGATTGGTATACGCACATCGTTAGGGCGGTATAACATATTGCAGGTTTTAAAGGGGGGAGGGTCAGCTTTTACGGTGTAAGACTTCCCCTCGTACTCAAATTTTATGCATCTATGTAATGTTGAGGGAACGCATCCCATGGCTCGGATCCAAGGACAACCCAGCAATATATTATATTGGAACTCTCCCTCCAAGACATAGAAGAGTTCGGGTAAAGTACGTGGTCCTACCTGAATGTTGAGGATCACGGTGCCTAAGGTAGAAGTAATAGCGTCATTGAATGACCGCAACATGATGGGGTTGGCACACATGCAACTAGAAGGGATGTTCATCTGTTGGAAGGCTTTTGAAGAGATGATGTTTAGGTTAGCGCCCCCGTCAATCATAACCCGACGTACTCGAATGTCCCAGATGTAAGCGGAGATGAAAAGGGCAAGGTCAGGGTCTTCTGTACCAAAGTCGACAATTTCATCTTCAGAGAAACTAACTGCAGCAGCTTGTTGTACAGAGACAGAAGTGGTTGGGGCAGTGGGTTGTTTGGTGAGAGAAGCAACGTGATTGGGTGTTAGAATGGAGGTGACAGGCAGGGTTTCATTAGGTAAAACCTCTATCCCTTGAAGGATCTCAACAAGAGCTTGTCGATGAGATTCAGAAGTCTGAATGAGATCATACAATGTCATTTTTACGGGCGATTGGTGAAGCTGTTTAATCATATTTCGGTGGGCAATGCCATTAGAGACGGGATAGGCGGGTCCGCAAATGACCACTTTAGGTGGTGGTGCAATTGGGATGTTTGACAGAGAAAGAGATGCCGCAGGTGTGTTTTCTTTTGCTTTCCCATTGTTTTTCTGCCCTCGAGTAGTGACACTAATCATATTAATCTCGTAGACCTGAGATGAGGAAGATGGTTGGGATAACTCATGATCTTCAAGAGGTGGGGTTGTAATAATGACAGATCTTGGTGAGGCGGGGACAGATGGTATAGGAGAGGGAATGGAAACTAAAGGTCTCTCCCTTCGTAAGTTGTCTTTCTTAATCTTTCTATCCAGGAGAGGTGACTGACGAAGGATGGTTTTTAGAGCTTTGCATCCCTCCACATCATGTCCTGGTGTGCGGTGATAAGCGCAGATTTTAGACTCATCGTAACCCATAGGTCGGGGTTTAGACGGGTCATAAGGTCTAAGTGGAGGTAGGGAAATGGTCGCATTCTCCACCAACATAGCAAGGATTTTGGCGTAAGATCCTTTGAGTGGGTCAAAATCGGAAGAGGATGAGGGTATTGGTTGTGCGGGTTTTTGTAATGTTTGGGCATGATTGGTTCGTGGTGGTTTAGCCGAGGGGTGTTGATACATGGTTTTTACTAAATGTGATTTCTTTGGTGCAGAAGCTATGTTGGATGATGAGGCCACAGATGATGGGGTATCAGAAAACAACCACGGGGAAATAGGAGTGACCGAAAACAAATCTTTTGATGATGGAATTTGTTTAGGGTTGATAGGTGGACAGGATACGCGGAGTGACGGTGTTGCTATACCCTGGAATTTCTGTATAGGTGCGGAAGGCGTAGGTTGTTTTGAAGAAAACGCAGGAGGTATGATATATTGATGTAAGGTAGAGGGATGGGGTCCCAATATGGAAGGTAGGTACGACGATGATGGTTTTGATTGTGATAGGGGCGCGGATTGAGTTTGTCTCCTAGGTGGTGGGGCGGATTTATTTTTGGATAGATCGAGTCGCTTAGGCGGGTGCGTTAGACTGGGCATTGGTGAGGTCCCAAGCGTAGGGGAAGATCTGGTTAAGGGTGATGGGGGGGGGTGAAGGTGAGAACAGGGGCATTTTAAGCTTCTGTAAGCACTTCGGGTATATGGTGGAGACATCAGAATCAGTCATTTGCATTTGAGTAGAAAAAGGGGTACTCAAACGTTCCCATAGGGCCTGTCTATCTTCTGTGGAATGACAGTCTCCAGGTGTGATTTGTAATTTTTGTACGGAAGAAAGGTGGGTTGTAATTCTAGTCCACTGCGGGTGTGACACAGGAGGTAGATGAGGCACTATATCAATAGATGTTAAGAGGTCAACCGGTCGTTGAAAAGATTTAGGCGATGAGGGACTAATAGGTAGGAGGGCGTGTTCCAGGGGATCTGTCACGTTTAAAGAATGTGGTGATGTTAGTGTAAGAGATTTCTCGTCTAAGGATGTCAAAAGGAGTGGCGAGCCTTCCTCTTGTGTAGCAAGAGTGGTAGAAGGGGACGTTTGGGAAATAGATAAATTAGATAACATCCGCTCACAGTCTTGTAGGGATGTGGTGTAAGAAGACTCGTCGATGAGAAGAGAAGTCCGGGCAGTTAACTCTTCTATGGGTAAAGGAATGATTTCGCTTTGGCTTGATGGTGGTGAAGGAGGTTCAAACTCCTGTGTTGGTGGAGAAGCTTGATTTAAAATTTTTTCAATAGAGGCTTTTGGCTGAGAATCGAAGACTGCATGGATCTCATGAACACTCTCCTCGGCTAAGATATCTTGGTTCACTTTACTGTTGGATGAGTGATTCGGGAATGGCTTGTTGAAAATTTTCAGATTTCAGTTAGCAGGGGCGTTAGGATTATCGAGGGTTATATCCCCTGCGTCAACCATTTCCTGCACTATGTTTTTCAACATCTTGCAGTTTTCATGACTATGTCCTTTTACGCGGTGAAAGTTACAAAAGTCATTTTCTTTGTACCAGGAAGGTATTGCGCGGGTGGAGTCAAACCCAGAGTGAGGTTTAACAGGGGGCAAGGTGATAGCCCTAGCTTTGAGCAATTTCTCCAAGATGACGCCATAAGTTTCTCCCAAGGGAGTGTAATTGGTGGGCTCGGCTTTGTACTTATAAGTGGTTTTCGGTGGAGTATTGGACGGTGTTTGAGATTTGACCATTACCGCGTGGACAACTCCTTTTGATTTAGAAGAAGTGGACGCGTGAGGATTGGTGGTGTTTGGCTTGTTGGTAGAATCAGGAGTTCGGAAATTGGGGTTTTTGTTACGCAACCGTAATTTCTCTTCTTCTAAGGCTCGAATTTCTAGTTTCCGAGCCATGGTAAAGGCCTCGTCGAATGTGCGGAAAGTTTTAATTTGGAGGGTAGGGGAGATGTGCTTAGCGCAGGCCCGCATAAATAGTTCGATAAGTTCGGTTTGAGGCAAGGCATACGTAAGTTGGTTGATAAGGCCCCGCCATCGTCCAATGAAATTTGTGATAGATTCGTCTTTAAATTGTCGGATGGCATAGAGGTCGGTAATAGATACTTTCTTGGCAATGTTAATGGAGAAATGATCCAAGAAAGACTGGGCTAGTTGGTTAAAAGAGAAGATTGAGTGCTGGGTTAAAGCACTGTACCACTCCAAGGCAGGTCCTGATAAGGACATGGGAAAGGTGTGGAGTAACAAGGCATCATCATGGGCAATCAAATAACAATCATGTCTAAATGATCACAAGTGTTGTTGAGGATCCTCTTTACTGTTAAAACGAGTAAACTTTGGCAACTCCCATTGAGGAGGATATGAATGAAGGGGGATAGAAGGGTGAATGGGCTCCCGACAAACTTGCTCGTATGTCAAGGCGCTACAACTTCTTGAAACGGAAGCCTCCAGGTTTTGCATTTTGTCCATCATTTGTTTGATGAAATCTGTGGTTGGATGAGATGATGGTGCCACAGAATAGGGATGTCCCATATAAGGTGTTGAGGTTACTGGATACGTGTATGGGAATGAAAAGGTAGGCGGAGCTTGAGAAGGAAAGCTCGTGTGAATAGGTGGCAGAGAGTAAGTCATGAATGGAGTGGTCTGAAAGAGAGATGAGATAGGGGCAGTTGGTGGTAACGATACGTGGGGTCCAAGGTTAACCAAAGGAAAGCTAATCGGGGTCGTATGAACCTCTGAAGCTGTCGGATTGGGAGATGGGGCTAGAGATGCAGGAAGTAAGGCAGTGTTATCAGGAGGAGTGGGAGCTAAATGAGCAGCTATACTAATAGGCATGCCAATAAGGAGTTGACCATCAGGTGTACGGTCGGCGGCATGAGACAAATAGTATTGTACAGCGCTGGGATTAGCATCCAGAAATCTGGCAAAGTCCTTGTCTCCTACAGGAATTTGGGGGATCTCACTGGTGTCCGTAGGGTTCCCTATAGAATGTGAAGGGGGTGATTCAGGCAAAGACACAGAGCAGGCATGTGAAACCATGGCGGCGGCTTGCTTCCGAGTGATGACAACCATAGACAAGAACACACAGGAAAGTTTCAATCTATCAAGAACAAAAACAACCTCAGAATGATGAATTTGGCAAGTTGCTGGTTTGTCAGGGGCTGATGAAGATAGTAACCGATATCGGTTTAGTAACCGGTGTCGGTCACAGAGAAAATGACGTCGGTCCCTTAACCGATGCCGGTGTCAAAAGTCTAGGATAAGAAGATATAAAAGGCTGCTAATTTGATTTTTAGCAACGTTGAGTATATTTATCAACTTATTGATCACAGAAGACAAAGTATGACAGAGAAAACAGAATTTGGAAACAAGCAAGAGGCACACGCAAATCTAGAGACTAATCCTAGGGTTAATTTTAGTTATCGTGGGCTTATGCCTTTAGACGTAAGATGATGTCAGAATCCTAAACAACAAGACCTAGGGGAAGTGTCAAGTTTGTTTTGGCTTATAAGGTTACCTCAATCGGGTGGAGGAATACCGCGGAAAAGGGGGGATGTTTGAGTTGTTGTGTTAATTGTGAAGTGATTCGGTATGTGTTGTGCAGTGAAACTAAGGTTAATTTCCTGTCAATACCATGGATATCACTCCCATGTGTACGACCTGTTACTTAATCTATGTTCACTAGAATTGAAGAACAACAAGCAGGAATGCAATGCACGTGTTTTAAACCCAAATCGAAAATTATATCCGATGAAGCAAGAGAGATGACTTTCACTAATGCGAAACTAGGAAAGCAAGACAAATTCTTTACGAAATATATAACAAAAACAGCAACAACAAATATGCTTCCTAAAATGAAAATAAGCAAGAGAAAGAAACCCAAAATGGGTCCCACCGGGCGTGCCAAAATGTTTCGCTCGGAATGTTTCGGCTTTTGGGAATAGAGTTGCTTCTATCCTTTCATTCCTTTTAGAAACAGATGAGGTTAGGGTTAGGAGGAATACCTGTTGAATGTCGAGATGGTGTGCGCGTACCGTAGAGAAAGATCAGGCTGACTGCGGAGAACTCCTTTTTGTCTTGGAAGGACTACCTGCAAATAAGAACACAAGACCACAAGATTTTGATTAAACAATAAATGAGGAAATTGCCTTGGGCCCAGGAAATATAAAACTTCCTTTCGAAGGTGGTCAGTTCCCCTGCTAATATGAATTAACACAAAAGACTGCAAAATATCAATTAAATTGTCTCGTTGAACTGGGTAGGGGAAAGGCTGGTTTTCTGGTTTTGATCCGAGGAACCGATGCCGGTTACTGATAACCGATGCCAGTTACTGATAACCGATACCGGTGGGTTCTAGGATCTTCTTGGTAGCTATGGTGTTTGTAAGGCTGGTTTATGGATGGTATTAGGAAATGGGATGATTAGAAGCAAAAGAATGACAGTTAGATGCAATGGCACGTTGGGTAGTGGATTCAGAAATGGATTTAGGAGGACTGAGATTCAAGAAGCATAAGAAATGTTATAACAAAGGACATGCAAGATGTGACTTACTGGTTTTGACCAAGATGCAAGTTGATCTCCTTGGTTGTAAACACTTCTGGTTTCTTTACTTGTCTCTGCTCTGTCAAGTGAAGATCTGGACTCTGTTCCTCGCTCACAATGCTCTCTGTTGATCCAGAAATCCTTTGACTGATCTCCAAAAATGAAATTCCGATCCGTTGTTTTGGTTTGGGGAGCCCATTTATAGGGAACCGATGGCGGTTGTGTAACCGACGGCGGTCGAGTAGGAACCGGCATCGGTAAGGAAAAAGTAGGCTATTTTTAGTAAAATAGCCCACCTTCCCTGCTTTTCTCCCGAGAGATCAGTTGCGGGCTTGGTCAAGTGGCTATAAGGTCGGCTTTGGGTGCGAGTAAGGAGGCATTAGTTATGGATGTGAGTCTAGACCAAGTCATGGGTCTTAATTAGGTTAGTTTAGGGTTAGGGCTAGGTCATGATGAGGTGGCAAAGTGAGGTGGAGGGTAAGGTGATGTGGATTTATCAATTACAAGGTAATTAATAAATAATTGTGTAAAGTTTAGGTAATGAGGTTAGGTTGCGAAATGGGATGCGGGTCACAAGGGGTCGTAAGACACGAATTTGGTGTCTACACTTCTAAAAGTAACCGAAATCCACAAAATGGGTCAAAGATGTATACACGTCTAAATTGGATGACAATCATGGTGGGTATCCACAACATCAGATATTTGTTCAGTCTACTCTCAAAATCCTCCCAACAAAGGAAGTTTGTCTTTGAAATAGGTTTTTTCTCATGAAAACTCTTCAATCCTTGTGTTTCTTTGTATAAAGATGATTGATCCTCAAGAAGTCCCAAGACATACTGTATATCCAGGAACTAATTCATCAAATTCATGACTTTTCATGCTTTTTGTTCATATCTGAATATTTTGCCTTTTGTATGGGATCTGAAACCCAAGTCCAAAAGATCTATCAACACCTGAAATGAAATCCATTTTTCCTTTTACCCTTATGAAGGGTGACCCTTGGTAGGATTCACTTTGAGAGGGAATTTTGGAACCTTATAACAAGGGGCAGTGCAACCGCATGTTGTTGGATGGATGAATTGTGAGGCCTTGAGCTATTTCCGGTTTCCCATTTTCTTAAAAAGGTGGGTTTCCCATTATGCATCGAGAAAGAAGGAATTGGTTTACTATCCCAAAATTCTCTCTAGAGGAAGAAGCACAATGCATCAGACATGTGGATAATTAAGTTACTAAACCTTCCTCCATTATCCTAGCTTGAGGAGAGTGCTTCCCTTGAGTGACAAGTGGATATTGATTTGTCCTCTTCTCCATCTGATATAATAATTAGAGGCTGAGATTGTGTTTCACCCTTCCTCTTGTTTTCGAAACCTGGTGTTGATGTTGGACTTGGTGGCATAGACACACAATCCTTCTACTTGTTTCTTTTCCAAGGAGTGAATCCTCTTCTCCAACTCGTCCACCTTGTTGGAAATGGAAGGCACTCTATCAATGGAGGATTTATCATATTATTACATATGATTCCTTAGGAATATCCATTTTGATACAAATTCTTTGTTGCATAAAAAGGGCACTGAAAATTGGTCTTCCCAGAGCTTTATTCTTGAGGCCTCCTTTGTGCGACCCAATATTTCTGTAATTCCTCAGATGTTTTCATATTTTCCCATATAAAAATATGGAAATAAATAACTTGGAAGGACACAAACATAGGATTGATCCTGATTAAATGAGAAAGAAGTGCTAACTGGACTTGCCAGTATGTTAGGGGTCCTCTGGTATCACCCACACATTTTACATTAAATAGAGCCCTGAAAAAAGCTTCATTAGGACCACTCAAATCAAAAATCTTATTTAGGTCTTCTGAAGAAATCTCTTTTAGGCTATGAGCCATGAGAACTTTATACCATTTTCTTGATTGAATTCCTTATTTTAGAACAAGAAAGGAAAACATGTGCAAACAGTACCAAAGGAAATACCAAGCTTTATATATGGAAGATGCATTTGGTCCGATGTTAATAAAATATTTCCCATGGAGTAAACTAGATTTTGTCTCACCTTCACACAGAGAGTGATTGAATATTTGAAAGGAATTAAGAATAAACATAGCTGGTAGTTCAATAAGATTTGACAAACATTATGTGTGGCATTTAAAAAGTAAGACGTGAAGTGGAGTGCACTGATGCCCAAGAAGTCAATTTTGAAAGATGAGTGTAGGTGTGCATCATGTCAAAAGCATCTTGAGATGCTCAGTGATCATTTGAAATGATTATTTAATCAAAATTAGGAGGGAACATTTCAAGTAGCCTACCAAAGGTGACGACCAGACATCCCAGTCAGACACAAGTGGAATACATTGAAAAGACTCATGTTTCGTACACTTGGAAGTATAGAATGAAACTCATAAATATCATCTTCTAGAATAAATTTGTAATAGAAATTATTCCTGAGAATATTCTTGTTTTTTTGGGGGGAAAATATTTTGAAGTAAGAGAGTGATATAAAAGCATGAAAAAATCATGCCAAAAAGGGGGGTTAATTTTTCTGAAATTTAGTTAGAGAGAGAAAGGAGAGAAAATCTGAGAAAAGCCATTTTCTGAATTTTTTTTTGAGAAACCAGTTATTTCTTGTGTGTTTAAAATTGATCATGTCAAGATGGTTGCAGATGTATAGCCATTGACAAAACTTTGAGATTGTAAAGAAACTTTCCATTGTTGGTCAAATTTTAAAAACCTTAAATAATTTGTGTTAATCATGAACTATGTTATATCTATTGTCATCTTGAGATATTTTCAAATAGTTATCTATGTTTGTGTTGTAATCTTACATTATGAATCCTTCTGAAATCACACAAAATCTCATCCTCATGACTAGTATTGTGGCATTTTCAATTACATTATGAAGAGAGATTTCATTTCATGATGCAATAAGAAATTTAAATTCACTTTACTTTCATTTCAGTGATACAAATTTTTTGTCAGTTTATGAGTGTATCATAAGTGTGATATAATAGGGATTTCTAAGGTTTAATTAAGTCTTTGACATGATTTCTTATGTTAAATCCTTGAAGAATGTGTGAAGCTGTGTGTCTTTGAGCCTTCATAGATGCACAATTTTCTAGTTGAAGGTTCGTCTTGACTATTTGAAGCTATTCTTTTTTCCTTGTGGATCTGTTAACATTTGTTTAAAATTCTCAGGGATTTGGTATAATCAACTTTATCCTGCTTAACTTCCCAACCATAAAATGCATATCCAGAGATGAATCATACTTGAACTATCCTTGCTTGCACTGTGTATCCACAAATGATAGAGAAGATCATTGAATTCATTCATCCTTCACTAAAATATTCAAGTGCAATTAAGTTTTTATCAAACCTTTAGTGACCTAGGCCTTTTCTAGAGAACATCTTCATTTTCTAAAGTGAAAACTCATGAGAGTTGGGTTATGTTGTATTGTACATGTTTTCTTGAGGTCTCCTTCAAAATATTGCAAAGGAATAGTCAAATACTACTAATTCATTGATGATTCCCATCAATATAGGTCACAAAATGGGTCCTCTCACCTTGGTTAAAGGCATAACCTAAAGTAGTAAGGGTAGGTCAAACTCTTAGCACAGTGATACTATATCATTTCCAAACTAGAGTGATAAAGAGTCATCTAAAATCCATCCCTAGCTACAAAACAACTCCTATTATGATTTGTTTGTCTCTAAGCATCCTGATCAAATTGTGATGCTACTCATTTTAAAAGGAAGGATCAATTGGGTACCAACACCATCACAAAAGGACATCTTATGCGAAGCTTTCAAGAAAATTCCCCTTAGCATTATTCAGTGATTGTAAATAGGCTTATGTATCTACAGTCAACATGCCACTATGAATTTGGGGAGCTTTATCCCATCTCTACACCTACATCTATGAAGAAACCCTCCATCTCCCTTTTAGAATACCATTAATGCATGGGTCAATCTTCACATGCCCTGCTAGATAAGTATTTATCAAAAAGAGTATGCAATAGGAGATAGTACCCTTTGTTATGCTATATGGATTCAATAAGTAGAGAGAAATAGGATCTAAGAGAATACTCCCTTTTTTTTTGGGAAAGGTAATGCTTCCTCCAACTTGATAGGTCAAATGTAGGTGGATTTGCCAGTGATTACTTCTCTAGACCTAATAACTCATGCTTGTCCTAGTCTCACTTTATCACATGAGCAATTCAAGTGATTGACTTCAACATCTATGTTTTAGCGCTTTACTAGGAGCAATAACACATACATAGCCAACATAGGTGGCTTTTTGGAGTATCACATTGGATTCATATGCAACAAAACAGCTATGGAAATGGTGTCTAGATTCACGTAGTTCATAGGAGTATAATGTTGTTCAGGACTATATGACCCAACCCTCTCCAATATGTGTGCCATCCTATTGCACCACGTATCATTGCCAAGAAAGAGTTAAAGTGTGAAACTCACTCAACCTATGCCTCCTCCTATGCCTAATCTAGTGCTAGATGAATGGGTGAAGAGGCGCTATAAATTTGATCCTTATGCCGAAGCTCTAGAAGCATTTGAAAATGGCCTTGGTACTTATTAAATTCTCAAAGAAGGATTTACTCTACCTACACCAATCAAGAAAGAAAAGGATGATGCTTTGAGATTTTGGTAAATGTTCTTTGATGTTTTTAGAAGCAGAAATGGAGCTGACATCAGTGTTATTCTCATTTCTCCCAAGGATGAGAAGTTATTTTTTATGCATAGGCTGCAGTTTGCATGATCCAATAAAGTATCAAAATATGAAGCATTAGTGCATGGTATTTTGATTATTGAGAATAAGAAAATAAATGCATTACAAATTTTTGGAGACATAAAATTCGTGATTCATTAGGTAGGATGGCAGTGTGCCACAAATAATAATCTACTGAAAGATTATAAGTAGAGAGTTTGGGACCTTTTGGAGGGATTTGATGCTCTTAACTTGCAGGTGGTGTGAAAGAAGTTAAACAAAGAATTAGATCAAATGGAATCCCTTGGATCACAATTCTCACCTCTTGAAGATCTGGTCAAAGGAAATGTGCAACATATCAAGATGGTAGTTAGGCCTTCCATTTTGGATAATGAAACTAGTTGGAAGGTATTTTATAGTGATGAAAAAATTGTTCAGTTAATCCAAAATAAGGCTGAATTTTCATCAGGTATGTAGTCATATTTGCATGATATTTATGGGGACAAAATTATTCAACTGAACTCAAAAAGAAATCCAAAGGTATTGATGAATTTGGAGCATGTTTTTATCCTGGATTATGAGTTTTAAATGGATTAAAATAATATAGTGGTAAAGAAAGAGGACTATCAATCAATCAAAAATACACAACGAAAGGAGATCCTATTGAGAAAGGTACATGTGACAATAATGAAAAACAAGCTTCCATTGCCTTATGTGAAAAATTCAGTCATGTGTTTTCTTAGGATTATGAATATCTAATCAGATTTAATCCAAATATTATGCATCATTCCATAGATTTTGATCCGAATGTCAAGCAAATTAGGTAAAAAAAATGGTCATTCAACCGCAAGATATATCCCCTCATGAGGAAGGAGTTATCCAAAATCATTGAGGTGAAAGTAATTTTTCCAATCAAGTGCTCTACATTTGTGGCCAATCATGTCCTGCTTAAAAATAAGTATGGGAAATCAAACTTTGTGTTGATTTCTAAGATTTTAATCTGCCTTTCCTAAAATAACACTACCCTTTACCTTCCATGAAGTAGATTTTGTAAATAAAGGTTCTGTTGTCAAAATTTCACCCCCCAAGGGTAAATTTTGATAACATGCATCAAAGTTTTGCAGTTCCAGGAAAGTAGATTGAAACAGGAAAAATCACGAAAAA